>OZ035825.1:9178771-9698048 GCA_964034765.1 Knipowitschia caucasica
GTCACGTCCTGGAAACCTAGTGCCGGGAAAATCGGATCTGTTGGCCCAGCTCTGCCTAATGAGCTGAACACGTTCTACTGCCGCTTCGAATCTGCCGATGCCTGTCCTACTGTCTTTCCTGATTGCCTCAATCAAGGTGCGTTCACCGTGACTCAGGAGGAAGTCAGGCGTGTCTTGTCCAGCACCATTGTCCGGAAAGCCCCTGGCCCGGACGGCATCCCTCCTCGTGTCCTGAAACTGTGCTCTGAGCAACTTGCTCCTGTGCTAACAGACATTTTTAACCTGTTGCTAAGGAACTGTACTGTGCCGAACTGCTTTAAAGAGTCGACCATTATCCCAGTTCCTAAGAAAACTCCTGTGACATGCCTTAATGACTATCGCCCTGTGGCCCTCACTTCTGTCCTAATGAAGACTTTCGAGCGGCTTGTGCTGGACTTCATTAAGAGCCAGATCCCTGTGAGTGTTGACCCGCTCCAGTTTGCTTACAGACAGAACAGGAGTGTGGAGGATGCCATCTCCTTTGCTCTGAACTCTGTCTACAGTCACTTGGACAATAGGAAATCTGTTGCAAGAATGCTGTTCATTGATTATAGCTCTGCTTTTAATTGTCTTGTCCCAGGTAAACTGATTGAAAAGCTCATGTCTCTGGGTTTAAGTGTTGCCATGTGTAAATGGATCTATAGCTTTTTAACTGACAGATCTCAGAGAGTGAAAATCAATGACTGTTTTTCAGATGTTGTTTCTGTGAGCACTGGATCTCCTCAGGGATGTATTTTGAGTCCTTTACTTTTTACACTGTACACTCATGATTGTGTGTCTTCCTCAGACTCTAACCTGATCATCAAATATGCTGATGACACCACCATCATCGGTCTCATCAGTAATAACGATGAATCCTCTTATAGAGCCGAGATCCAAAACGTGGTTCAGTGGAGTAAGGCTAACAACCTCCAGCTGAACGCATCCAAAACATGTGAACTGGTCTTTGATTTCAGTCGCAACAGTTCTCATTTGCCTGTCGCAATCGATAACTCCCAAGTGCAGATTGTAGAGGAGTGTAAGTTTCTGGGTCTAACTCTGTCTGATGACCTGAAATGGGTTAAAAACACTGACCGAGTCGTAAAGAAAGCTCGTCAGCGTCTCTACTTCCTGCGGAAACTTAGAGAATTTACCAGTAACTCTAAGATTCTGTTGAACTTTTATCGCTGCACCATTGAGAGTTTGCTTGTTGGTTCTGTGTCTGTGTGGTTTGGTAACATCACAGATAAAGAAAAGAGAGCTTTAAACAAGGTGCTCCGCTCTGCAGAGAGGACCGTGGGCTGCGAGCTTCCTGTTCTGGAGGTTCTTTATCAATCCAGACTTTTTAACAGTGCCCTGAGAATTATCAGAGACTCTTCTGGCCACCCAGGAAAAGCCTTGTTCCAGCTTCTTCCCTCTGGCAGAAGATACTGTTCTCTGAGATGCAGGGACATCTCGTCATGCTAACAGTTTTTTTCCACGAGCTGTTAACAGTTTGAATAGAGCACTTTAATGTTTTGCACTCGTATAGATCTGTTTTAAGTTGGTCAACTTCACGGTGACATTTGTTGTGACATTTGTTTACTGTTTTTAAAATTTGTTTTGTTTTTGTCTTTTAGTGTTGTTTTGTGTCTGTACTTGTCCTGTGCACACGGGGAACTTTTACAAATATATTCCAATGTGGTGTATACATACTGCAAATGGCGAATAAAATGAATCTGAAATCTGAATCTTTGTATTGATGGTAGAGTAGGTGGCGCCAGTGTCCACCAGGGCCATCAGGTTGTCGTCCTCCACCCTTATGGGAAGCATAGGCTCTGCAAGCACCTTGTCCCCTGGATTTCCTAGGCAGCCCTAGTAAGATTGTTCATGTTCATACTCGCCCCAGTAGTTCCCCTGCTGGTAAAATTGTCCATCTCTCGGGGCCAGGTTGTCATTCGGAGCCGTCCATGGGGAGGGAGGGCCTGCGCGCTCTGGTCTGGGTCCCATGCCTCTCTGGGGGCCCCTCCCACGCACCATCTCAGGCGCTCCATGGTAGTAGGAGGCCTCTCCTTCAAAGGGGCAGTCCTTCGCCCAGTGACCGTGCCTGTAACAGAGCCGACACACATCCCTGCCCCCTTTCCAGCTTCCACCCCTTCTTCCTCCCCGGCCCCCACGCCCACCACCTCTGGCCCCTCCCCTTGTCCAGTCCTGTCGTGGTGGAGTGGGAAGTCCAGCAGGCATATTAGTCATCTGATTACTAGTTCCTTTTTTATTTTGGGTGGCTTTATTTCTAGCTTCACTAAGCTGTAACTTCAAAAGTTGACAAGTCATATCTTCAACACTCTTTCTTTCTTTAGTTTTATTTTCAACATATCGCTTAATGTGAAAGATTAAATTAGTCTTCCACTGTGCTGAATCTGGGTTAATATTATCTGGGTTTTCCTCAATTTTTGAGCGTATTGTTTCTGGTAAACCATTCAAAATAGCTGCTCTAAAAGGCATGACTTCACTGACCTTGTGAGGGTGTCTTCCTACTGTGTCCATCCACTTGGTCACACTCCTGTCATAAAATACAAGTGGGTCCTCAGACTCCAGCCAAGTTAACTCACGAGGGGCAGAAGACAGCGGAGTTGGAAAGTTTTCCCTCAGTGCTTCATACCAGGCATTTGCATACTGGCCAAATCTGGAAGAATCACAAACATCAGCAGTACCAGCTTGTCTTTCAATAGCGTCTCTCTCCCAAGGTTTACTGCATGCTGCCAACACTGCCCGGACGTCACCCATCGCCACATCATGACCTGTAAACCATGTGTTGAGACTGGAAATCCAGTTTCCAGCTCCTTGACACAATGGAGGCATTTTGTCTTTTATAGTCTGCATGTCACTTACAGAAAAAGGATGGTACTCCCCAGCTGCGCCTCGTCCTGGTCTCAGAGGGAACATGGATTTTGTCTGAGACCTGGTTCTGCTTGCCACCGGTCTAGTTTCCCCAGGCTCCTGGTCTCCGTCATCACTACTATCGTCAGAAAAGAATTTAGCTCCTTTTTTAGCCTGTTTAGCTTTAATTGCTGGTGGGGCCATGGCACCCTCTCCCTTGTCACTTTCACTGTCCGTCCTAGTCATGGCTCTGCGTGCGGCTTTATTAATTAATTTTGCATTCTCCTGTCTAGCGGTCTCGTAATCATGGGTCCTACTTGGGGTTTCTTCTCTCTCAACTCTGTCTGTGGTGCATTCAAAGGTCGGTTTCCTAGCTCTAATATTTCTGAGAGAGTGCAGGAGCAGCTCCTGCACCTCTTGTATGGGTGGGGGTTGGTGAGGGGTGTGTGGGAGCTGTGGCGGGAGGCTGACAGCTGGATTTTGACTCGGATCTCTATTGTCCCCCACAGACTCCTCTTCTGTCCCTTCGTCAAATTCCCTGTCTACAAAGTCATTGTCCCCTCTCTTTCCTACCGCCACTTCTCCTGAAAATGTATATTGTGGCAGTATTAGATTTGGCTTACCTGGTTCTAAACCCAGAGAATATTTTGGTGGAGCCGTGGGTAGGGATGGGTATATATTACTCACCGGCATTGCTCCGTTTTCTGTTTCCTTGTCTTTACTTACCATCGGTAATTTTGCCAACGCCGTGGCAGCCAAAGCAAAATTATGTACCTTGGTCCTCAGTTTCTCAGCCTTTTTTAGTTCCTTCTTAATTTTCCTACACTCATTCCAACTCTTTCCCTGCTTTCCCTCAAGGTCTAGTTTATCCTGTTTTAAATTATTTTCCTCTTCCCGCAAAATCTTAGCTAATGCGGACGCTGTCATATACTCAGGTATGACCCTTTTGTTCTGTATTTTTTCCCATGCTTTCACAGCCTTTCGTTTTGCCTTGTTCCTGTGTTTTTTATCCAGACCACTCAAAATCTGAGCCTCTATTTCTCTATATAGCTGCTCGATTTGAATGCCTGTCTCCATTTTTCGGGGGGGCCCAAAATTCCCCCAGGTTCCAATGGTGAAAACCTAACTTGTGTGTTGACGCGTCCGTCAACCACGCTAGTCACAGCGGGCTTTCCTGTTTCTGGCAAGGCTCTCAAAAAATCTTTACTTTTAATGTATTCTCGCAGGGTTCTAGATAGACTCCTATTTTATTTAATTTTAACGTATTTTCGCAAGGCTCTCACTACTTTTTAGGCTTTTACTATTTTTACTTTTTGAATTAGCTCCTCCGTGGACAAAACTCCTCTCCCCTCGATTTGGTTAGTCCAATATGCAGATTTTTAATTAGTCAAAAGGTATCTGCTTACCTTTAGTTCAGCGGCCGCTTTGAGGAGAGATGTAGAGTCCAAGGGGAGGCTGAAAGTCATCAAAGGGATCACGTCGAGGGTCACCAATTAACGTATTAAAAAATGACGTGTTCAAAATCCCTTATAAAGATGACCATGATTCAGAAAGTTAAATTCAAAAAGGTTTATTTCCCTAATACAAAAAGAATCTAAAACAGCTGTTCGGACCAAAAGTAACTATCCCTTATTCTCTATATAAAATATAAAAGTATGACTTTGGTGGGCGCTCCACGCAAATCACACACTGCCCCTGGTCCAGAAAAAACTAACTAAAAACACATTCAAGCTATTCATTAAGTAATGTGCAAGAAGAAGGGGGCGTGTCGTATCAGTCAGCTCTCGGTCCCGTGATCCGGCCTCCATCAGATCTCCTCGTCTCCTCAGACCTAAACAGAATCATTTACACACTCCCCCTCCCCAACCTATAGATTTATTAGTTCCTTTGAGATAAGGCAGAGGGCTCAAGGCTTCTCCTCCAGATTCTGGGCTCCATCTCCTTCTTTCACAACTTGAAAGGATTAGCAGAATCCCCCCAGATTAACTATCATTAACTCACCCATGCACTTTGGACAAAATGGGACCAGGGGAGTGGGGCAATACAAGGTCTTTCTTTTTGCTTGGAAACAGACAGAGTTCAATTTCAGGTCAATCTAATTCACATCGCCTTTTAGTCTATATTTAATACAACAATACACGGATTCACTACTCCCCACGGGCTCCGTTACTGGCAAAGGAGACGGCTAGGCTAAAGCTAACAACAGACTCGGGCGCAATACGTAAGTCACGGTAAACTCAGATCCAATCGTTTCAATCTGCAAAAGGAGTTAACCCCTTGCACCTGTAAACGGAGCTCAATGGAGCACCTCCAGACCTTAGTACAAATGTCATTTGTACTATGGTGTGGTACGACCAGGCTAAGTCATTGGCATCTTTCACCAGTTACTCCAACCCACTTTTTGGTCCACCTCTTAAACTGTGAGAACACTACAGTTTGGGCTCTGAAACTGTTGCACTCTTTTTTTTAATTATAATGTTATTCTATGGGAGTCAGGTGACCAAACAGTTTCCTGCCAGGGTGGAAATAAAAATGGCCGACATTTCTCATAATTATAGTCCAAAACTGTGATTTATAGCATTATCTAGAGACTATATTCAACTTTTTTCACTATTTTGAGCGAGAAACAGGCACTTGTATTTTGTTATTTTTAAATAAAATGGTTCCTAATGGCTTCATTTATGAAATTGGTCGATCTTTTTTTGGTCCCCTAAAAATGTGTTATTGCTACAGTTTGCCATAATAACCCATAGATAATCGCCCCCAAAACAATTGCGATTTCAAATTTGACCATTTCACCACCCCGGTACAGTATGCTTGTGCGTGGTTACCTTCCATCGCATACATTTAAAAACATGTAAATCATCGATTGTAATTGATCCTTTCCGTCTGAAAATGTGTTGTTACAGTTCTGATGCCGGGGTCACTCGTCATTGGTCCATCCCCAAACTGTAAGAATTCCACAGTGCACTGTAACTGTGGTACTCTTACAGATTTGTTTTATATTATTCCATGGGAGTCACGTAACTACACCATTTCCTGCGAGGGTGGGAATTAAAACATGACCAACATTTATCATTTGATCAATGGACTCCTCCAGCTGAACCTTCTCCTGGGCTATCTTTCTCCTCTGTTTCTGACGGCGTTTGTTTCCAGCTAGAAAAAAAATCTTCATATACAATGGATACCTTCACACCAAGCGAATAGCCAGGTAGCCATCTTACTCCTCTGGCGATATAAATAATATTTTCTCTGCTTGATGCTGAGATACAGTGCCTGAATGGTGGATAGGAGCTTGTTGAGGTTTGAACTTGCCTCTTTGAGATGTTAGTCTGATGTCTTTCATTATTTCTAAAAGATTAAACTATCAAATTCATTGAAAATGTATATTACCTGTACTCCACTGCTGGACGTCAGATACCCATTGGGCTATGGTATCCTCAGTTAGACCATGTTCTTGAGCCAGCTTGCTGAGATCCTCAGAAGCTACTTTTGTCTTCAGTGATGTCTTTGAGAATTCATAGTTCTCTTTATTATCATTAATAGAATTAATAATAATAATAGACATTTATTCATACTTTTTGGTGTCTTTCCCTAAGAGACTTTTCTGCCTTCCTTTTGTTCCAGCCAATGGCATGGACAGTGAGCCTATCAGTGCGGGCTTAAAGCCACCCTGTGTAATTTTTACAGCTACTCCATGTGAAAAAACATGTTACATGTAACAAATGTGACCTTTATAAGAATATTTACCTCCATGTTTTTTTAAATTGTATTCATAGGCTTAGAATTTAACTTATAAATGTCCATGAGAGAGGAGTGCTCCCCATGAATATGCGCCATCTTGAAAACCGGTGGTGGATAAGGATAAAAAGCGATAAGCTTCACATAAGCTACTGATATTGATTTCACCGTGCATTCACAATTTGGAAGGAGGAACCATGGAGGACCACAGTTATATAAAAGAACCACAGAGGACCACAGTTATCAATCTTTTAGAATAATAATTATGCAGAAGTCCAGCGTCATAGCAGCAAAGTGTCAACATCGCAAACAACACACTCAAAGACAGCGTTAACACAACAGGAGGCACATCGTGGAGTTTGTACACAACAGACTCACACGTGCACATTACGTAACTTTTTCACACTGACAATAAGTACGAGGCAGAATCTGCAACACAGTCTCAGGATGTTCTGACCCGATCCGAGCGAAGTCCAATTACTGTCACAAGTTTCAACTAAACTTATTCAGGGACAAGCATCAAATAAAACACACACAGAATCCCCACAAAACGATCGCCAGAATAATGTATAAGCAGCGTGAGTGAATGTTCTGTTTTTCTTACCTGGTGATGCAGATGGGGTCGGCCCGATGTTCCCCGGGTCCGATGTTCCCCGGGTCCGGTGTTCCCCGGGTCCGGAGTTCCCCGGGGCGGGGAACACCGGACCCGGGGACGGACCCGGGGAACATCGGACCTTCCAAACGCCGGAGGGCCCGGTGTTCCCCGACTGCGGGCCTCGCTCATAGACATGTTATTGCTGCGCGCGGATAATGGAGCAACAAGCGGCTTTCGCTCATAACTAGTCTAGGGCTACTGAATACTTTATATTATAAGCCTTGTAGATCTCGCATTGTAGTAGCCAACTACATTTTTCCAACCTACCACCTCAGAATAAGAACGTGTTGCAGATAAGAAAAGTAAAATTAGCTCCACCACCTTTTCTTTTTGGAAACATATCTCCCTCCGTTCATCCTCACAACAGTATCGGCGCCAGGTTTGCAATTTTGGGTAGGCCTGCAGATTAGTAAGTAGGCCAAATTCGCTTGCAAACTACAAGGGCTAACTGGAATTGGGGTTTCAAAGAATATGGTTCAAACGCACACACGCACGCACACGCACTCACGCGCGCACATACACACAAGCTCATTTATGAAACTTGCGTTGAAAAAGGTGTACATTTTGGGTGTATATTCCATTTACGCAACTTGCCAAAATGTTTTGATACATTAGAAAAATCCTTCTTGAATTGTAGAAGTGAATAAATATAGATTGATTGAATTAATTAATTAATTCATATATATTATGCAGCGGTGGCTCTCATGAATGAAGCGTCTGCAGCGTCTTGGACGCAGCCTGGCTCGGGGTAGAAGTGCGCATTGAAGCGCTGTACACTTCAGAGAGCGTTTGCGGTCCAGATTTCACAAAGAAACTCTGGAGCCAAAACTTCTGCACATGTGGCGCGACCTCTCACGGCACTCGCTGCGCACTCTGGACAGGGCAGTGAGACGTTTGAGTGAGCAATACCATCGATGCGTTATTGGGGTGTGTGTCTGTGTGAGGCTTACACAAATCTAATGAAATAACACATTGCTTTACCAGATGTGAATGAGGAATACAAATAGCCGTGCGTAATTACGCAGCGCAGAGCCTGCCACAGCAATAGACGGGTCACACATCCCTGTTGCGTAAAGTGTATTTATATAGAGCCTTTCACTGTCCAGGATCACAAAGCGCTTCACATTTTAACACTAGCAAACCCATGGAGGTGCCATTTGGATTTTAGCTAACAAACTAAGGCTGAGTTTACACGGAGACAATGTGGCAGTAAAACGGTATAGTTGGATGTCGGTTGCTACCAACCGTTCATACGAAGACAGTGTTCCAGGGGGGTGAAAACGTAAGTGTTCAGATCCAGCCTGCAGAGTGGGACAACTCAGAAACGCTGCACAGCAGGGAGCTCTTTCACACCCGTGAGAGGGGAATAGGTGTGAAGTCCCCCTCTGCTCTGACCCCCGCCTCCGCGCTGCTCCCCGCACGTAAATTTGGACATGCGCAGTAGCGGAGAACAAACATCAACAATAATGGCGCCGCCCACACAAACTAGCTACGTGGGCTTCCAGCGCGGGACAGAGGATAACTCTACTCCTTCGTTCGTCCAAACGAGACCACGCGAAGCTCTAGGTTCAGTTCCCATGTTCACAGCTGCTGTTAAAATGCAGAATGATGTTGGTACTCTCTGAGGGTCTGGCACAGGAAGTGAGTATACTGCCGAGAGGGGGGCTGGGCACGGGGCTCGGGGTCGTGTGTCGTGTTGTAAAGTTTATCTGCCCACTACTGGCCGGGCGCTAGAACTACATCGTTTTTCAACCTCATGTGAACGCTGAGAAATTTGCATTAGGAGCCAGGTCGTTTCTGTTAATAGCCTGGAAACGTCTGCGCAGCGTCTCAGTATAAACAGGGCCTACATCACCTGTGAACGGCCAACTTTGTTATGTAAATAAGGCCATTATCACAGGCTGAGCTGAAGTTGCTCAACCACTTTACTTTGTCTTCTTCGGGAGAGGGAGGATCTGATTAGTTAAAATGAGTTAAATCTAGTGTCATGCTGACTTTATTATTTTCATTATTATTTTTTAACTAAAGTGAATTGAAAGAAAACAAACGAGCAACATCATTCAATGTATAAATTTACATTGTTTACAAAATAAATATGCTACTTACAGTTTTTCTCAGTGTCTTTGGTGCATTTATCACATTATTCTTCACATTTGCACGACAGTTAGTGCATTTCTCAGAACAATTAGTACAAACTGCAAAACCTTGGGGATAACCTGCAAAAGTGCATCACCTTCTCAAAATGAAAAGTTTATTCCTCAAAAGCAAGTCTTCATGTCGAGGAAACTGTCTGTCTCAAAATAATAAGTCTTAACAACATGGAGTATGAACAACACAGTCAAATGACTTCGTCACGTTTTCATTGTGACACTTTACTCTCTGTGTTTTCAAAGCAAAAAATCTGATCTTGGTGAGCACTGTACAGCTGAAAACTACAGTCAAGTTACACACAACTGTATTTAGTGAGAGTAAAAGAACATTTATACTGTATGTACTGTATGTGTGTGTGTGTTTGTGCATGTATGTATTTACTGTGTGTGTGTGTTTGTGCATGTATGTGACACACACACACACACACACACACACACACACACACACACACACACAGGCCACTCACCGCTCAATGGAACTCAGCTTTTCTATAAGGAGTTGCCTGCTCTGTTCCAGTCTCTTCTGTTGGCTCAGGATAAGTCTGCCATCTGGTGGCAAGAGCTGGGACTGCAGGCACCTTTCCACCTCCAGTGTGCTGAGGGACAGGTCCACCACATGGAGCCTGCACAGGAGGGGCCCTGCCATCTCTACGCATAAGTATACTCAAGGGTTATCCCATGTTTATTTCATCACCCCATGATAAAAATGGACAGCCATAAAACAACACATAATGAAATCTGTCTGCTCAGCATCGTATGTGGCATAAAAAAACACAGGTCTTCTTACTGGGCATGAGCATATGAACCACACATTTACATGTAGCCCAGAGTTACTGCATTTTCTAAACTCTTAGCTGGTCTCCTCTTTGCCATGTCTTACCAGTGGTCAGCATGTGAGCAGGTAGCGTTGTGTAGAAAGTCAGACTGAAGTAGGCCTGAGACACTATGGAGAGGAGGCGTGGGCAGGACGGGCTCCTCTCAGCGGCCCGTACAAAGACCAGGGCTCCTGTGCAGAGCAGAGACAGGCTCAGCCTGGACCACATCCCTGTAGGGTTGGGGACGATGACCGGTAGTGAAATACGCCGTCATATACGGTGCCATAATGTCAACACGGTCAGGGCTGACTTCTAAGGGCACTGACACAACTCTTTATTTCACTATTAGTGAGCAGTTAGTATCATGCAAAATCACTTTCAGTCTATGTGCCTACAGTGCCTTGCGAAAGTATTCGGCCCCCTTGAACCTTTTAGCATTTCGCCACATTTCAGGCTTCAAACATAAAAGATATTACATTTAAATTTTTTGTCAAGAATCAACAACAAGTGGGACACAATCGTGAAGTGGAACAAAATTTATTGGATAATTTAAACTTTTTTAACAAATAAAAAACTAAAAAGTGGGGCGTGCAATATTATTCGGCCCCCTTGCGCTAATACTTTGTAGCGCCACCTTTTGCTGCAATTACAGCTGCAAGTCGCTTGGGGTATGTCTCTATCAGTTTTGCACATCGAGAGACTGGAATTCTTGCACATTCTTCCTTGCAAAACAGCTCGAGCTCAGTGAGGTTGGATGGAGAGCGTTTGTGAACAGCAGTCTTCAGCTCTTTCCACAGATTCTCGATTGGATTCAGGTCTGGACTTTGACTTGGCCATTCTAACACCTGGATACGTCTATTTGTGAACCATTCCATTGTAGATTTGGCTTTATGTTTTGGATCATTGTCCTGTTGGTAGATAAATCTCCGTCCCAGTCTCAGGTCTTTTGCAGACGCCAACAGGTTTTCTTCCAGAATGGTCCTGTATTTGGCTCCATCCATCTTCCCATCAATTTTAGCCATCTTCCCTGTCCCTGCTGAAGAAAAGCAGGCCCAAACCATGATGCTGCCACCACCATGTTTGACAGTGGGGATGGTGTGTTCAGGGTGATGAGCTGTGTTGCTTTTACGCCAAACATATCGTTTTGCATTGTGGCCAAAAAGTTCGATTTTGGTTTCATCTGACCAGAGCACCTTCTTCCACATGTTTGGTGTGTCTCCCAGGTGGCTTGTGGCAAACTTTAAACGAGACTTTATATGGATATCTTTTTAGAAATGGCTTTCTTCTTGCCACTCTTCCATAAAGGCCAGATTTGTGCAGTGCACGACTGATTGTTGTCCTATGGACAGACTCTCCCACCTCAGCTGTAGTTATCTGCAGTTCATCCAGATCCAGAGTGATCATGGGCCTCTTGGCTGCATCTCTGATCAGTCTTCTCCTTGTTTGAGATGAAAGTTTGGAGGGACGGCCGAGTCTTGGTAGATTTGCATTTCAATATAATTGCTTGCACAGTGCTCCTTGAGATGTTTAAAGCTTGGGCAATCTTTTTGTATCCAAATGCGGCTTTAAACTTCTCCACAACAGTATCTCGGACCTGCCTGGTGTGTTCCTTTGTCTTCATGGTTCTCTCTGCGCTTTAAACAGAACCCTAAGACTATCAAAGAGCAGGTGCATTTATACGGAGACTTGATTACACACAGGTGCATTCTATTTATCATCATCAGTCATTTAGGACAACATTGGATCATTCAAAGATCCTCACTGAACTTCTGAAGTGAGAGTGCTGCACTGAAAGTAAAGGGGCCGAATAATATTGCACGCCCCACTTTTCAGTTTTTTATTTGTTAAAAAAGTTTAAATTATCTAATTAATTTTGTTCCACTTCACGACTGTGTCCCACTTGTTGTTGATTCATGAAAAATGATTAAAATTTTATATCTTTATGTTTGAAGCCTGAAATGTGGCGAAATGTTGAAAGGTTCAAGGGGGGCGAATATATTGGTGTATTTTCAACTACAGTATTCCGTGAGTAACTATCACCTATATTCTTACTTCAGTCACTCAGAGAAAAAAAGTACTATTTGGCTTTTATGTTTAAACGTGTCACTTGTTCTAGTGGTCATTTGGTCATTCAAACAATGTAATTTCCCATTGAGATGAACAGACTGACATCTGAGAAGGTAAAAAAAAATCTCGCAACCCGCTATTAAGTAAGTAAGTCATTTTTATTTATCTAGCACTTTTCACAGACCAAGGTCACCCCAAAGTGCTTGTTAATGTTTTAAAGTACAGATATTCTTTCATTCGCTTTCCATGTTAACTCTCCACAGAAGCCTTAGTGCTTGAAGCAAAAAGCCATAATTAATATGATCCACTCCAAAAAGACATTATTTGGATTATCTAATATAGGCTTCTCAGTCTCTGTGTTTGTTATGGCTTTATACAGTGTCTAAAACAGGGGCCCACACTTTATCAGAGGAGGAAACCGGCTCCAGCGCAAAGACGGCCACTGGCCAAGATTAAACAGCTGTTTGTACAAATGGTCTGAACAAATGGTTTTATCGACAATAATCCCCAGTGTGTGTAAATTGAAAGAATAACATGTAGAATATACTGTAAGTACCTGTGCGCACGGCCTCTTCTAATTTGTCCAGTAAGTGTGGGTCATCCGCACAAAGATCAACGTCAAAATCCTTCAAAGCCATAATGTGGTCTCCTATGGTCAAACACACACTGGATCAGCATGGTTTTATAAACAAAGCTGCACTAAACAAACTGTTGTTACACATTATGGAGGATAGAGGAAGCAAGAGCCTTTTGCTGCATTTATTGACGCTGAAGAGCATTTGTACAGTGTTTTTTCATATAGCAGTACATGTACTACTGTCCCTCATTCATTACTCTTACAGAAATGTTGTTTGTTATTTAATACTGGATAAGAAATAGCACATGTTTAGAAAACTGTCAGGATACGATACTTGTACCTCTGAAGCAGCTGTGAGGTTGGTGTGGGTCTAAGCGATGCTCAGGGTCCACCAGCAGAGGGCAGCGTTGCACACAGTTGTGGCTGCAGCTGCTCAGCAGAACAGAGAGCAGGAGGTCTGAGAGGGCCTCTGCCTGGAGTGGCCTCTCACTCACACCCAGGGCCTGACACAGTGGCCCATGTGGAAGGGATGATACAGGCACAAGAGGAGCAGCGAGAGAGCCACACTGAGAGCACTCTGGGGCAGGGCACAGGCGGCCTGTCATACACAGTCCTCTCCACTTTGCCAGCAGCTCACAGCGGGTGTCCGCTCCAAACGGGCCCAGGTATGAGATGATGGCTGCAGTGAGCAGAGTGTCCCCAGGAAGGGTCTCCATGGCTGTGACTGCCCTCTACATCACACAGGAAGTGTAAACATATAGACATAGCTTTAAATTGTTATTATTTTCTTCATAATTTTATGATCTATGACCTTAAATATTAGATTTTGTTTGATGTGTGCATAACCTGAGTGCTCTTACTTTTCATTTTATTCTGCTGTAATGTGCACAATGACACTGACATTTCATCACTGAGAAACGAATACAGGACTAGAGTGATGTCAACGCTCCTTCAACAGGACAGCACAAGTGTAAACATGTGGAAGTCGCCCTGAGCTTTTCTTCCAGAGAGGGGCACGCTCCTGTATCACTAAACAGTGCAGCAATAGTGTGTGTGTGCATGCATGTGTGTAAGTAATGCAGAAATTGTGCTGTGGGCGGTGCTTGTACCTGGACATCTCTTTTCCACACAGACACACTTGTGCCAAGCTCGTCCACAGTGCAGGTGGCCTCTCTGTGCACTCGCTCAGCCTGCAGGAGCTCCTCCGTATGCTGCCAGAGCTGCTCTCGCACACTTTCCAGTTGGTGTGTGAGTATTTTGAGCTGCCTGCTCTGCTCCTCCTTGAGCCTGCGGGCCAGCTGGAGGTGCTTAAGAGCGGCTGCAGCCTCTGTCTCAATGCGGCGGCTGGACTTCACATACGGGTGCAGCTTGCAGCACTCATACACAGCCAGCACCCAGTGGCACAGCTGGGCACAGGCCTGGGACGCCTCGGCCACCACCTCTGGGTCAAACGCAGGACTGTGCACCAGTGTGGCCAGCTCCTGCAACTGCTGTGTGGAAACGCGCCGATGGTCAAAGAACTCCAGCTCCTGCAACAGGTCCTGACATTAGCATTTGGTAACCTTGTACTGTAAGATGTGTACTCACAAGAAAGTTCAGACAGACAGAAAAAGTTCTAACAGTAGGGTTGTTAAATGTGGTTTAATGAACGTCAGATCAATCTCGTCTAAATCGCTTCTCATAAACGAACTTATTATAGACAAGGGCTTGGATTTGTTTGCGCTCTCTGAGACTTGGCTCCAACAGAACGACTACGTTAGATTGAATGAGTGCACTCCTCCGACGCATGTTAACTACCAGAAAGCGAGAACTACAGGTCGCGGCGGTGGTGTTGCGATTATATCACACACCAACTTGGTTCTTAGTCCCAAAACCAACAATGCTTTTCACTCGTTTGAAAACTTAACACTTTCAATCACCTGTCCTGGGTGGAGAAAACAAAAAGCGGTGCTATTTATAGTTTTATACCGACCTCCTGGTCCTTACAGCGAGTTCCTAACAGAATTCTCTGACTTCATTTCAAACCTAGTTTTGGAATGGGAAAACATAGTTATAACTGGAGACTTCAATATACATGTGGACGACAGCACTGACAGCTTAAATAAAGCTTTCAGCGCCGTACTAGATGGTGTTGGTTTTACTCAGAATGTTGACATTCATAACCACACCTTGGACCTTGTCCTGACCTACGGCTGTGATGTCTCCAATGTTGACATCCAGCGTCAAAGCTCGTTGCTGTCTGACCATTTCTTGATCACGTTTGATCTCGATTTGGAGGACTTTCCTGTCCCGCAAGATAAAACCATAATGAAAAGAACCTTAAATGATAAATCTATCACAAGGTTCAAAGAACTAATACAGCCAATGTTGAATACTGCTGCAGGTGAACCTGTTCACAGCTGCTGCAGTCCCTCAGTCATTGACCAAACGGTGGACAACACTATGGAGTCTTTAAAATCTGCATTAAATGCAGCAGCTCCTTTAAAACAGAAAACTATTAGGATTAGATCATCGTCGCCCTGGTACAGTGTTCAACTCCACACTTTAAAACAGGACGTCAGAAAATTGGAGAGGCTATATCACCACTCCCACTCGGAGCCTGTCCACAGGGAGTGGAAAGCAGGTCTCCGAAACTACAAGAATGCCCTTCGCAGGGCTCGAAACTCAATACTATTCAACTTTAATAGAAGCGAATAAAAATAATAGTAGATTTTTGTTTAGCACCGTCGCTAAACTCACAAACTGCCATAGCGCAATCGAGCCTAAAATTCCAAGCTCACTGAGCAGTGTCGACTTTCTCCACTTCTTTAATAATAAAATTACATCCATCCGTGACAAACTGGAGGAGGTTACTCCTGCTGTTGGTAGTGGACAGGCTGAAGCGGCATACGTGACTTCCCACTTAGACTCTTCAGTGGGCCTCAATAAATTCATGGCTGTGAGCCAAGCAGAGGTGATCTCTGTGGTCACATCCTCAAAAGCCTCAACTTGCATGTTAGACGCAATCCCGACATGGCTCTTCAAAGACATACTTCCTTTGATAATTGAGCCTATCGTAAATATAATAAACGCATCCATACAATGTGGCTATGTCCCACAAGCTTTTAAAACCGCGGTAATCAAACCCCTTCTGAAGAAAACAAACCTGGACCCAGAAATACTTACAAACTACAGACCGATCTCAAACCTCACTTTCATATCTAAAATCCTGGAAAAATTTATAGCTGAGCAGCTTCGCTGCCACCTGCAGGAAAATAATATGTTTGAAGTCTTTCAATCAGGATTCAGAGCCCATCATAGCACTGAAACGGCACTAGTCAAAGTCACAAATGACTTACTACTAGCTGCTGATAATGGACAAGTGTCAGTGCTGGTCCTACTGGACCTTAATGCTGCATTTGACACAATAGACCACAGCATTCTACTGCAGAGGCTAGAATGTGCTATAGGTCTTAGAGGAACAGCCCTTGGCTGGTTTAAATCCTATTTATCAGATCGGTATCACTTCGTCAACGTAAATCAGAACTCGTCACCTTATTCTGGAGTAGAATTCGGTGTGCCGCAGGGTTCGGTACTCGGACCGATTCTTTTCACTCTCTACATGCTGCCGTTAGGAAACATTATTAAAAAGCATGGAATTAATTTCCACTGCTATCCAGATGACACACAGCTTTATCTGTCGATGAAGCCAAATCAGACAGATCAGCTAGAAAAGCTCAGTGCCTGCATAAAGGACCTTAAAATGTGGATGACTCTTAACTTCCTACTTCTCAACCCGGAGAAGACAGAAGTGATCCTACTCGGTCCAACGCGCCTGTGTGACTCCCTCACTAACCAGATAATCACTCTCGATAATGTCAGTATTATACCCAGTAACACTGTGAGGAATCTTGGAGTCATTTTTGACCAAGAACTCTCCTTCAAGGCTTATATAAGGCAAGCAACTAAAATGGCGTACTTCCACTTACGGAACATTGCTAAAATTAGGAATTTCCTTCCTAAAAGTGACGCGGAAAAACTTATTCACGCGTTTGTCACCTCAAGGCTCGACTACTGTAACGCTTTACTGGCAGCGTGCCCTAAAGCCTCTTTGAAGAGCTTCCAGCTCGTTCAGAATACAGCAGCTAGGATCTTAACAGGTACCAAAAGGAGGGAGCACATAACTCCGGTGTTAAAATCACTCCACTGGCTTCCTGTGGAGTACAGAATAAAGTTTAAAATCCTTCTCTTAACATACAAAGCCATAAATGGCTTGGCTCCTTCTTATCTCCAAGACACGTTAGTGTCGTATCAACCAAGTCGAGCGTTGCGCTCACAAAACGCCAGACGTCTGGTGGTTCCTACTGTAAGGTCTCAAAAATCACTGTTGGCGGCAGAGCATTTAGCTACCAAGCTCCTTTACTGTGGAATCAGCTTCCCATTTATGTTAAGGAAGCAGATACGGTCTCCACATTCAAGGCCAGGCTTAAAGCACTCTACTTTAATTTAGCATATAATTAGGTAATATATAATGGTGGTGTATATATTATATATATATATATATATATATATGCTGTATTATGTTATATATTATACAATATATGTATTATGTTATGTATTGTGTTATGTTGTATATTATCCATCCATCCATCCATCTTCTTCCCCTTAATCCATTTCTGGGTCAGGGGGGTGGCAGTCAGAGCTGCACCCAGTACACTTAGCACCAGCCCCTCACTGATCCTCCTGCAGGTGGTGAGTCCACAGGAGCTGAGATCTTTCAGTGGGAGCTTCAGGCAAAGTGGGGTTAAGTGTCTTGCCTAAGGACACAACGACAGTAGTTATCAGTGGGAGTCGTGAAGTAGGTCTTATGGTGGACTTGAACCCACGACCTTCAGGCCCAAAGGCCAATGCTGAACCAACTGAGCTACTGTGGCCCACATGTGGCAACATATATACAATATATATGTTGTATATTATGTTATATATTATGCTGTATGTTATGTTGTGTATTATATATGATATATATGGTATGTATGGTATATATGATGTATATGATATGTAATATATAATTAGGTTTGCTTGGATCGGTTTGCACACCTGGTGTGCAATCCATGAATCTTGGTGCTGTAACCTAGACTAGCCTAGCCGTGGCTGCTGCTGTCTCACCTCCTTCCAGATACGCTCTCTTTATTCAAGGCTAGGTTTAAAACAGTCCTCTTTAGTTTAGCATATGGCTAGGAAGGTAAGACTCAGGGAAGGCTAAACTCCTCAGACTGTCAGTCAAGCTGCATAGGGAGCCCCCTGCTGGAGAACTATGGTAACTTGAGCACTATCCTCTCCTCCTTCCTACTTTATCTGTTTAGCATTATTAGGATTTTGACTGTAGTTTGTTCATTGCTATTCACACCCGTTGTCCCATTGTCTGTTTCATGGTACGATGACGGGATCTCTGAGCCTGGCCTCCTCCATCTACACGTGCGGACTGCCCTGCCCGACCCGCCTGGGAGTGCTTCGGTCCTGCACCGGACCTGTCCACGTTCAGCGGCCACTGGTCCACGTAGCTAGCTTAGGTCCTAGATCATTAGCCTGTCCGTCCGGAGGAGCGGATCCCTTTCTCATATGGGTCTCCCTCCCTGTGGGTTTCCCTAGTTCTCCCCAAGGTTTCTCACTTTTTCCCACTGGGTTTTTTAAGAGTTTTTCCTTGTCGATGCAGGAGGGTCTTGTTGGGTAGTTAGTGTCCAACAGAAAGGATTGGTGATGATCAGGACACTTTAGCATTCTACAACATGTATGGACATTTTCTTCTGTGTGTGCTTTATATTCTTCATGTGTTAACTGTTGATTCTCTGATCTGTGTTGGTGATTTCAATGGTTTTGTTAAGTCCTCTGAGATGACTTCTGTTGTGACCTAGGGCTATACAAGAAGAAATTGTATTGTATTGTATTGTACAAGAATGTGATTGACATTTTGCTTGATCATTTCACCTTGATCAATCCCCCTTGGAGATTTGAAACAAGTCAAGAGAGATATGAGAGTGAACACTGCAGGAAAGCTGAAAGCTGCTATTGAAGCTTCCTGGTCTGCATTACACCTCAGCAGAGCCACAAGCTGAGAGCATCAATGCAACGCAGTATTATGGCAGGGATTCAAGGGAAAGGCCTAAGCCAAGAATGAAGTACATGTTTTATTGAGTTAATTCTAATCTTGTGAGACTACATAAAATGTTATTCTATTTTTTACAAGCATATGTTAATAATCAAAATTAATATGTGTCACTTTGCCATGAGTCAATATAATATATTTGTTACATGTTTTAGGATGTGTTAAAGAAATAAGCTTTTTTGAGATATTTTTGGAGTTTCTTCTCTCGACAGCATGTGTTGATCTGATTATTCAACAAATGTTCTTTCTGTCAAGAGAAACATGAGGTGTCAGCCACAGACCTGGAAGAAGCTGTTGAGGCTGAGCAGGTGTTTAGCACTGTCCCAGCCCGGGGGGTGGTGGAAGAGCAGGCACACTGCATCCATCACCATGGTGACGGGCTCCGGGGGGTCCCTGTACCCTCGTACCTCCTCCAGGGCACTCAGTTCCAGGCAGCTCACTTTTCTGATCCTAGCCTCCAGAGCGGCCTGCACCTACAGCACAGACAGGAGAATACACGCACGCACGCACACGCACACATTAGATATATACTGCCAATCTATATATCTACATATAGTTGCTGGACCCTATGGAGCCTCCTCAGCCATGCTCTGTACCTCCTGCTGTGTCTCCTGCAGCTGCTTCTCCAGCTCTGTGAGTCGTGTCTGCTCCCGAACAATAATGTTCTGGGATTCCTCCAGCTGCAGCTCCAGGTCTGCGATGGCCCCGAGGACAGACCCCTGCTCCTGCATAACAGAGACAAAAGCAGATAAGGGAAATGTTTTATGTGAGGCGTGTCATGACTGATCCTTAACAATGTAAGAATAATTTCTTAAAGCTGGGGAACATAACAATCTACAGACAATGCGACTATATAGTACAATTCATCAAACTATTGTTCACTCTGAAAATAGTTCTGTATCTTATGGAGAGCCAATTGAAAAGGATCAATAGGACGCATCTGTGATAGACTTAGAGGCATCTCCTGGCCTTGGGTTTTAGTATTTTTACCCACTAAGCAAGCCGACGTTGAATCAACGTAATTTGAACGTCGTTGTCCGACGTAGAATATAGGTCACTGGTGGGTGCAGAATGAAAGTTTTCTCGACGTCGTTTCCCGACGTCACCTCAACCTCCAAATGTTACGTTGATGGCACGTCAATTCAAGGTTTGAATGTGGTACGGAACCGGTCGGGTCTGACGTCCTATCAACGTCTCATATGACCAAAATATTGACGTTTATATGACGTTCGTTTTCAGTCGTTCCCACTAAGCAAGCAGATGTCAAAACAACGTAATTCCAACGTCATCTGGACGTTCATTCAAGGTTGCAATGTGGTACAGAACCGGTCGGGTCCGACGTCCTCTCGACGTCTTATATGACCAAAATATTGACGTTTATATGACGTTCGTTTTCAGTCGTTCCCACTAAGCAAGCAGATGTCAAAACAACGTAATTCCAACGTCATCTGGACGTTCATTCAAGGTTGTAATGTGGTACAGAACCAGTCGGGTCCGACGTCCTCTCGACGTCTTATATGACCAAAATATTGACGTTTATATGACGTCCATTTACAGTCCTATTGACCTACTTAACCTCTGCAGAATCACTTACTAGTCGAGACATACTTTTTGCAATAGGCAAGGCAAGTTTATTTGTATAGCACAGTCAAAACAAAAGGAAACTCAAAGCACTGAACAAAAGATAGAAACAATCAAACAAGGCATTACAATTATAAATATTGACAGTAAATTAAAAAGATACAAATAAAATCTCTCAAAAAATCTCTCAGTTGAAGCAGAAACAGAAGTGTTTTAAACCTGGATTTTAACATTGTCAAAGAAGAAGCCTGTCTCACATTTCCAGGAAGACCGTTCCAGATTTTAGCCTTGTGAATCTGAAATGCAGCTATATCATGTTTAGTTCTGACTCTGGGCAATAAACGATAAACACAGCATTCAAAAATCATTAGAACAACTGTAGTAGAAGGATATCAGTCATTATTGCAAATGGAGCTGCATTAAAAATCATGTTTCTCTACATCAAAGTAAAAGTTAAAGCACACAGGGCACAGTGTTATGAACACTACTGTACTGAACAGTTCATGCCAAAGTAAAAAAACATGATTGTAGCGCCTATGTTTGGATCAGTATTAAAACAGGCACAAGCTACACTCTAGGTTCCCAGATGTAAAAACACAATCTGAAAGGCAGAAGAATGCATTTATTGAATGTTGATGTTCCAACATGTGTCCTCTCTTGGTCTTCAGTCTCTCATCACAAGGTCCAAGCACAGCACCTGGAAATGTGGAACATGTTTAGTTTCAACATAATGTGGCAAAGTGATATAACAACACATAACTTTCTATTAATGCCTCAAACCACTCGATCCATCACCATGTGATACAAACCTTGGCACTGCACTAGCTCGAGACACTGGAAGACACTCCGTCTGAGAAACTTGGGATAAGGCTTTGGTCATTGGAGTAATTCCATGTAAAAAACAATTGCAAATGTGCATTTGTTTTGCACATGGACAAATGAGCCCTGAAAGCTACTTACCCTGTATTACTCTACACATGTCGCATTTCCGGAGATGCGACATGCGGGCGACATTCCCCTTGTCGCTCCCTTTTTCCCCTTGTTGCTCTTTTCCCTCATCATGAGTGAGTTGCTGAACAATCTGAGAAAAAGATAGATGTTTTCAAAGAGAATTACACCAAATAATGGTTTATTCTAAAAACAACATATTGAATACAGAACAACAATCAATGTGTGAGAGTGTGATTCTTACCTTTGAACACCTTCAACACAGTCTGACACCTGTAAGACTCAAACACACATGACACATTAGGAATACACATAGAACATTAGTTATTGCAACAATCATGAAATTATACTCTATGGATTTCACAAAAAATTGACTACATTAGCAAAGGTAAATGTATTTTAATTATCATATGGCTGGTTTTAATGTTTATAAGAAAAAGTAAGAAATTGAATAGAGTTGCAAGCGCTAGTTAGCTTGCTACCAGCAGATGAATGGATATTTAATATTTGCAGCTAACAATAACAAAATAACGACTGTAGTGGCTCATTTAAACAGCCACAGTGAGAAGAAGTGAAAGTCTCTGACATTGAAGACCTGGGAAGACATTAAATCCATTTATTAAACAAAGCAATACATGAACATTAAACTCTCTTTCTGCAGCAGGTAACATCTGTGTGCTCCTATGGTCCCACATGGTCCCACACCTGAACTCAACTCCAACTGATGACATCACAGGTGTCTAAATGATGGGAGTGTCCCAAATATTAAAGCTGATCTCCCTGTTTTTAAACTTAGTTTACTAAGTACTGTTGTCTTTTTGCAGTTTATAAACCATTGTGAAATATACAGTAACTTTACATTTTAGAATTGAATTATTATTTTAAAACTCAAGAATCTTAACCTTTTTTAACACATAGTTTGTTGGACAGTCTAACCTAAGAATTCTAATGTGTTAAAAATAGTTTGAAATATGAAAAACAATATCATATTTTAAACTTTAACTTAAAAAACAAAAATCATAGGAAAAAAGATAACAGATAAGTAATTCCAGATTAAAAGAAGCCGTGCAGATTTGTACATTAGAATAAAAAATATTCAAAAGCAGCTGAGAACAGGTGGGTCTTTAACCTGGATGTAAACAAACTGAGTGTTTCAGCTGATCTGAGGCTTTCTGGGAGTTTGTTCCAGACATGTGGAGCATAGAAGCTGAATGCAGCTTCTCCGTGTCTGGTTCTGACTCTGGACTCGGATCCAGATGACATGAGGGGTTCTGGTTGGTTCATAAGTTATGAACAAGGCACTCAAACAACACTTTTGCACATGTTCGTTAAGGCACAGCAAACAGTGACAATCTTATCTAAAGGCATTAGGTTTTCACCCTCACATTTGAGAAGCATATGCACAGGTACAGTTGAATGTAAGAATTTGAATTTGTTGCGCACAACACCAATCACCCTCTCAACGTGAATTCTGAGATGGAAGGTCTAATCTGAGGCGCATTACAGTCAATAGGACAAGCTGGAAGGGTGAGAGCTTCCTCATCCTTCCTTGGGGGCGGCGCTGGGGGCTGCTGGGCTTGGGCTGGCGATGGAGGCTGCTGGGCTTGGGCTGGCGATGGAGGCTGCTGGGCTTGGGCTGGCGATGGAGGCTGCTGGGCTTGGGCTGGGAGTGATGACTGCTCCAGATGCTGGGTACTGCGCTTTACTTGCCGCTGATATCGCGCTCCATCTGTTTCTTTAACATTATTGTGGCCTAACCGCAAGGATGGTGTCCAGTCAGGGTGATTCTCCAACATCTCATATGATGGTTTACCTAGAACAGAATAATGTATGTAGTCAATGCTTTAAACTGGCAACAAGGTAGCATAATGTCATGAACAGAATCTCAACTATTTTTAGCAATCTCATATAATGGTTTACTTACATCAGATTAATAAGATTATTAAACAATCTGGAATCTAAAGAAATATTAAACAAGAAGGTAACGCTATTCATGGTTTCATAAAAGGGCTCAGGGGGTAGTGGAAACACAAGACAAAAAAAAAGTTTGGGCACCACTGGTTTAGAGAACATAAGAGACAGAGACAAACGCACTTTGAGTGCCCATATTCCACCAACAAGGTAGGATAATGAGCAGAAACTTAAATATTCTTAGTTAACATTAATGGTTGGCCATTAAGCATTTTCATAGAGGCAACAGTTTGTTAGATAGTTAGCTAGGCAGCTAACTTAAGATGCACTTCAGTGTTTGCAACATTAACAGCTAGGTAACCTACACTTCTTAACTTTAAAAAAACAACATAAAGACATTTTAGGACGTACCCGAGTGAAAATGCAGAGAACACACTCTCATCGACTGGGGGTGAGATCGAAAGTAAGGTCCTTTCTTCTTATTGCAGCCAACCAAGCCATCCGGCGTCTCTTCGTCAGGTCAGACACTTGCGCTCCCTGATGTTGTATCCATTTTGGTGGCCTAAAAAATTGTAAAACCGTTGTTCCTACGTTTTCCTTTCTTATTGTGTGAGACTGTGCAGACTGTGTACAATGTGGAAATGATACATCTATATCTAAAAACTGTACTAGAGAGGATGATTCCAAGTAAATAAAGCAGGGCAGCGACAGAGGTACAGATTCAACGTCATATCAACGTCTGGGAAGGCATTACTTTACGTCCAGATTCACACCTTACGTCGTTTAGACGTGGAAAACAGGTCCTCGACCGAGCGACTCACGTGTCAGGCTGTAAAGCCTAAGTTATACTCACGCGGCGCATAAGTGTGCGTCGGTTGTTTAGGGTGTTATGTATTATTTTGTCACAGTAGTCTGGATAAATGCCTGGCCGTGGTGTAGCGGTTGCGTAATGAGACTTCAGTCCCAACGACGCAGGTTCAAATCCCCGTCGGAAAACTTTTGACTTTTGACTTTTTAGCGAACAATTTTTCTGTTTGGTTAAAAACGAATAAACACTCAACATAAGATTATGTAGTGGCTAATAATAAAACTTGTGAACCCATGCATTTGCATACAATCTCAAGTGCTCACCCCTTATTTGCAAACTTGAGATTGTTAGCACAACAAATGCATACATTCACACGTTTTATTATTAGCCACTACGTAATCCTATGTTGAGTGTTTATTAGTCTTTAACCAAACAGAAAAAAATTGTTCGTTAAAAATCAAAACAAATATGTAAAGATAATAATACACACACGTGGGCTCGAACTCACGTAACCAAGGCTGCACACATTTGCTTAACCACTACACTACCGTCAGGTACACTGAGATCGCTTCACAGCCTATATATTGTATTGCTAGATCAAGACGTACTGCGTCGGTCAGCCGATGACCTGTTTTCGACGTCTAAGGGAGGTCGGGATTGAACGTCATATCCACGTATATGGGAGGTCATTGTTTTACGTCCAGATGCGCACCTTGCACAGACGTCGTTTGGACGTAAATAAAAGGTCACGACCGACCGACGCGATATTGACGTGATCTGGAGGTTGAGTGGACGTCGGATGTTTAGTGGGTTTGTGCCATATTAGCGTGGATGGAGAAAATAACTTCATGAGGTTAAAATGTTACGATTTCTGAAATTTCCCCACATGCAACATTAAAGGCATTCATTCATTCAGGATATGTCCTAATATTAGTTAGAGGATGGAGCAGCCAGGTGCCATGGTGCTTCACAAATATTCCAATAATAATGTACTTACAGTCCACTGTGTGCAGAGCTCTGGGCTGACCTCTGCACTGACCTCTGGGCTGCTGTGTGGCATCAACATGACAATGTGGATGTTCTTGTGGCTTTGGCTCAGGAGCCTTCAGGAAGCAGAAAGAGGAGTACAGAGTGAGACATTTATCATGTGTATGGTATGTCTTAAGACCTACATAAGAAATGACCTCCAGCCGAATTTCAGATTCTGATCACCTCTAGCCTGGTTTTACCATACCCTCGTACTTGTTCGTACATCCCGGGAAAAAAGATTTGACCGGAGTTTACGGATGGCAAAGGCCAGGCTAGATCACCTCTAACATGGACTCATTTGTTCCTTGTCCCATTTCATACGGTCTTAAAAAACTGCCCATCACTTCTTTAGTTACGATGCAAACTAACAGAGAGAAAACAAACTCTGGGAAAGACATAATAATAATTGAACATAAAATTCTATTCTTTTACTAAAGCAAACTAGATCTAACTGAACAATTGCATAGAAACATCCATCAACTGAGCTTTGTTTCATATGACACATGACATTAAACACAGTGCTTACAGTCTGTATGTGAGGTAGGAGCTTGACAGAAACTGTAGTGAAATTGCTGTGGACGACTTCCATTACATGCAACGACTTTCTCATGTTGTCGACAGCAGTTCCTGATTTTATTAAACCCTGTTTGGTCACAAATTACTTATTTTGCCATAACCGGCTAGTGTCTACGGGCTAATAATTTAGCAAGCATTGGGTTAGCCTCCAAACAGCCTCATGTACCAACTCTGAACAGTGTAATTTTGCTCAACACAAAGAAATTATTGTGTGTATTCTATTCAAACAACTATTACTGAAATGCATTCTAAGCCATAGACTATATACAGTATGAAATATAAAATTTGTTTTCAGTACAATATTATAGTTTTTATATTTAAGCTAATTTAAGATGCTTGATAGTCAAATCAGTGTACGCATGCTATCTCTCTCTTTACTTAGCAAGTTTGTTTAAATTCCAAAAGAATGTAAGAATGATTTGGGGTAAGGTGTGGCATAATTATACAATTGTGGAAGTCAATAGTAAATAGTAAAATATTATTGCATCACAGACAAACATTATTGTCCACCATTTATGTTAACGTGGCAGGCCTAGCTAGGGGTCATCCACATTCACCATGGTACTAAACACCCTGCCAAAATGCAGGCTGTTTAGTATATCTCATTTCAAACCCGTCTTACCTGTCTAACATCCACTGGTCCCGGTGATAGCGCTGCGAGAGGTGGTTTGAGGTCACTGTGACGACGTGCTTCTCTATCTCCTCCTGCGTGTGCAAGCCCCGCCCAGTGTGACCAGCCATGACCAGCAGGAGGTGTTCCCTTATGGCTGCGCTGACATCGGCATGCACCAAGAGCACCACTCTGGCCCCCTTCACCCGGCAGCGGTTGCTGGCCTCTTTCAGCACCATGGACAGCTCTTCCTCATTGCCCAAATGGACTTCCAGCAGATCGGCCCCTGTGAGCTGCATGGCGCAACGAACGGTGGATCTACGCCCGGTGCCCGCGTGGGAAGCCAGGAGAACCGCGTGAGCCCCAGGTATGAGCAACACACGAAAGATGTGTGCTAGTTGCCGCGCCCTCTGCCGGTGCAGCATGTATGCACGGAGAAAGCCCGCCTCGTGATCAGGGTAACTGTGTTTCTGCAAGGAGCTTCTCAAGGTCTCTGTAAGGACGTCAAGCTTGTACGGTATGTACGCAATCTGTTGACAATCACTATGATTATGCAGTGTTCTGAGAAAGGCAGGCACTTCTGGACAATAAACTACGTCTACATTTTGGACGAACTCTGAAATTCGAATTCTTACATTGCTTGTGTTTGGATCTTTTTCAGGAGAGCGACTGCTTTCAGGATTTTCAAACACTTTCGATTCTTCAAATATGGACCCAAAATGATCGGCACTAATATCAATCAGAATTCTTTCCAGATTTGACCGTTGTCCTTCTTCTGTCACTCTGTCAATAAAGATATGTGTACATTCGTGAAGCCAAAGTTTAACTATATCAATGAGGATGTTGCTCGGGTCGCTTTTAGTAATGGAACCGTTGATTTGCCAAAGAGTCATGCCTTGGAAAACTTTTTGCACGTCATAAATGGAGAAGCCACAACCGTCCACTGCGTGTGCGTATTTCTCCTGCAAAGCTAAATACAAGCTGTGAGTGGCAGACACAAAACTGCGTGCCATTTCTGTAGTGTTTGGGAGCAGCGTTTGCGTCCACAGCTTTAGATCGTGTGCATGCAGAGAGAAGATGAGGTCTGGAGTCAGAACGGGCAGTGTGAAGATGGAGAAGAGACGGGTGAGGCGGGGGGACAGGGGGCTGGGGGTGCTGCTGGTGCACATGTAGGACACTGTCCCGGTGGTCAGGGAGCGGAGGGAGGAGTCGGCAAACACTGTCACACCCCCAGTGGACATGCTCTGCCTCAGAACCTCTAGAGCTGGAGATGTATCTGTGAATCCTGGAGGGCAGCAAGTGACAGATAAATACAGTTCAGGGACAGCTCTGATAGTCTTGTAAAAGTAACCAAACACCACTGTCTTTTACAAACTTGTAAGTCACTTCATGAAGCTTTAAAAATGTGACAGGGGCCAAAAATACACTGAAGTTAAAACTAGTGATAGAAGCAAGCTGTTTTGAGCCAGGAAATAGTTAGCTGGATTGTAACACTATTAAATAGTCAAATATGGTTATAATAGTTGCATAATTTGGGATTTGAAAATAAAAGCAGCTTTAAGGTGCCGCTTTCCCTGGTTTGAAATATGGGTGAACTTTCAAAACATTAACCAGGGGTTGTCCTATGTATAATTTTGAACATATTCCATGCCCTCCCCCTATAATTAGCTTTGATTGGTGAGTGGACTGTCTATCCACCATGAATCAGTCCAGGATATAACTGTGGGTAGCTCTATCAAATGTATATCAGTCCTGGTTCAGTCCATGGGAGTGGTTCTTGGGAGTGGTTCTGCCAGATCCCTATAAACACTGGGTAATCTATTCATCTTCATTGACCAATGAGTGACTGATTTCATTGTTTGATTTTCTCCTTTTCTTATTGGTAAATCATCTTTCTCGTTAAGTCCTTCGACACAACTGTTGTTTTTGTTGCCCGCAAGAGTAAATGAGTGTAGTGTTTTTTTATAGAACTATATCTGACGTTTACAAGCACAAGAGAAGAACGTACCAGGAGATGTCGCGTGTAGGTCGTCCACAAACAGCAGCAGCTGGGAGGCTCGCGAAGTGTTCCGAAATACACAGAGCAGGTCTAAGGGCCCCATGACGGCACTGCCACACAGCCTCACACAAGGACTTTTGTAACCCAGCAAACCCTGGCACACAGTAGTCTTTCCTGAAGCAGGCTCTCCCACCAGCAGAACCGGCCGCTTGGCCTCCAACATGATGCTCATAAGATGTGTGTAGATGCCATACTGAGAAGAAAACAAATGTGTGTTACATTTGAGAATGTAAATAATTTCTCATGTAGAAAATATATGGATGGGAATATAATTCAAGGCTATGCCATAGAGCGGCCATCCTCCTGTGGACTCACCACCTGCAGGAGGATCATTGAGGGGCTGGTGCTCTGTGTACTGGGTGGCATCTCTGGTCACCCCCCCAACCCAGAAATGGATGAAGGGGAAGAAAATGGATGGATGGATGGATGGGAATATATTTGCTATTTAACTGAAGAAATTCCCAAATCTAATCTGCAGGCAAAGTGTTTGGTTTCAAAGGCAGAATACGAGCTGTATTCTGTTCATGGATGATGTCATAGTGTGAGCATTTTCTATCTGCTGCTTTCACACTCAAAACAGATTTGGTGAGGGATCAACAGCGATAGTCACAAACCCAGAAGTTTAGTGCGGACCATGATCTTGGATACCCTTGCCATACTTGGGAAACCATGTAAAACAATAAATTATGCATTATCCGGAAGGTGTGTTTTTGTCTGAACTTTGGTCAAATGAGCATTTACCATAAGAATGCGCTCCTGATTTGTGTTCTATCGAAAAGAGAAATTCACCATTTCCTAAAATCTTCTGGTTAAAACTGGACTCACTCGAGGAAATGGGTGGAGTCTGCTGGGATCCTGTTCAGGTTGGAAATACAACCTGAAGCCACACTGGCCCTTTGAGCACCGGTTTGAGACCCCTGATCTAAATAGACTTGCATTGTTAAAAAAATTGTCCAAAATGTCCAAGACAGCTGAAAAAAGCAACATTGATTTTGACCACAAACACTTAGGA
Organism: Knipowitschia caucasica; assembly: GCA_964034765.1. Classification (NCBI taxonomy): domain Eukaryota; kingdom Metazoa; phylum Chordata; class Actinopteri; order Gobiiformes; family Gobiidae; genus Knipowitschia; species Knipowitschia caucasica. Next base: position 9,208,330 of record OZ035825.1, read on the forward strand.
CAGGGTGGGTCCTACCTTGGGGCTTGTAAGCGCGGCAGTCTGCAGACACACACGTCTATCGGAGGTGGCAAAGTATTCAAACAAACTTTCTCCTTCTGGAACCTGGATCTTGTAGCGGCTATTAGACAACACTTTGCGAGCTATGCACTGGAAACGAGGCCACGCACTAAAGAGTACACAATGTGAATAGTCAGGTTATTTCCAAACAGTGCACTTAAAGACCTTATGCCGGGTTTTTTTTTTTTTAATTGTGGATATCAAAATTGCATGACAATGTCAATCTGAAAGAGATTCCGGCAAAAAAAATCCTATATTTTATAAAAAGAACGTGTTTTTCATGAATTTAAGTTGTCTATGTTCTAACCTGTGTGTGACGTCACAGCGGGTAAAGCCCATGCATTGAAAACCATGGATCTATGCCACAGGACTGCCTTTTCTCTCTTCTCTCCACTGATGCCCAACACAATACTGCACTCTACAGGTGACAATTGCTCACTACACACAAATTGCCGTTTTGAGAGTAAAAAAGTGTCTGAGGTGGGATTTGAACCCCAGTATCTGGATTGGCAATGCGTCGACACAACCACTGGACTATCTCAGTACCAACAAAATAATACAATCTAGTACTTATGTCAGACTCGCTGTACACAGCCTTGTCATCTTGAATATCCGCGAAAAAAGAATGAATACCAAATTGTGAACAACTTACAGCGTTGAAACGTAACCACTCTGACGTCACCAAGGGCTGTGAAGTTTTTTAGTCTCTAAGGGCGTTGCTATGGGGTTATTTCGATTTGGGGGGATCAGACAAAAAAAACAACAACTGATTTTGAAACCTTTAGTAGTTCTCTTCTAATATAAAATGGTATTAAAACTGTATTTCTAAATAAATCAAACCCGGCATAAGGTCTTTAAGTAGTATGTTTACCCCAACTTGGATCAACTGATACATTATCAAAATACTGCAAAATATCAATATCATAATATATATAAAATTGTTGTTAAATTTGTTGTATATTTGACAGCGCTTGTCAATATATTTCAATCTTTGACCATTCTATATTTTATTCATTAATAATGTTGTATTATAAGTAAGTAAGTAATCTTTATTTATATACCGCCTTTCACAGACCAGAGTCAAAAAGCGGTTTACAATTGTTATTTTTGGGCTTTATTATAATTACATTAACAACTACAACATTACATTTTACTTCCCAACATTTACGCAAACAGTTACAAGGTAAGAGCTATCCTAATTTTGAAACTTTTGTCTAATTTTTGATATCTATATCTTCACCTTGGATGAAGATGTCCACCAAAGCCCCAGACATAGGCCATCAGAAAACAGCTTTGTGCTAGCGTCATCTTTGTAGCATCATCTCTTAAACCGGCTCCAGTAGTGTCGGACTGATACTGAGACACACCTAAAGTGTACATTAAAGTTGATTAACAATAGAATTACAACTGACAGAAAAAGAAGAAACTGTACCTCTGCTCTCTGTCCCATCTCCCTTATCTTGAGCATTGTGGATGTTCAGGCAAACTTCAAAGTGCTCTACCAGTGCACTAAAGATGCGGAAAAATGACATGATTTCTTGTAATCCGATGGGAGGCCTCTGAGATGACGCTGACTCCGAGTAGTTGGCAGGTGACGCACAATTTTGATCAAGCGACTGCAGTGTTGCAGGGAAAAGCTCTTCAGCCAGTGTCTCCCATAGATCTTCCAAAGCTTTACTCTGGTATTTTTGTAAGACTGAGCCCATTGCGCTCTTCCAAACAGCTCTCCACAGATCACAACCTGTGAAGTTGATGAGGTTACATGCAGTCAAGGCTCCTGGGCTGGCAGCACTCAAATCGGTCACTTCAAGGATGACCCGGAGATGTTCCTGAGGTGGTATGATCGGCATCCCAGAAGCCAGACACATGAAAGGACCAGGAGAGTGAAACAGCGCACCTGCAATGTCCATCCAACTTGGTTCCTCTGCTCGGCTGCTTGGTTCTTCGCCATCCAGAACCAGCCAGTTCTCCACGCCCTTCACATCTCCACAGTTTCTCAGGAAAGTTGAGAGAGCACCATCTTGCCAGCCTTTGTGATCGCAGTCATACCCGAGTAGCTCTTTGTGAGACATTGAATTTGGAAACAGGACAACAGGCCTCACGAATGCTTTGTTCCGTTTTTCTGATTGGGTGGCCAAGAAATTTAGAGCTTGAGCCAGAATGGAGTAGCAGCTGGTTTTTCCGCTGCCACTGGGACCACTGAGTATCACTGCTTTACCTATTTTCAGATGTTGATAAAGTGTTAAAGCATTGCTAATCATTTCTCCATCCGGCTGTAAGTCATTAATCCGCAATACTTCCAAAATTGCAGCTTCTACTTCAGATTTTTCATGCTCCTCAAGGTAATGTTCTATTGGTTGAAACTGACAAATGGCCGGAAATATCTCCTTCAAAAGTTGATGAAACTCTTGGGCCTTGTTCAGCTCATGAGTCCATGGAAGAAGGACAGAAAGAATGGAGTTACAAACAGCCGCTTCTTCAATTAAACTCTGCACAACTATGAACACTGATTGCTTCTTTTCAAATAAGTTTCTCTGCCTCCCACAGTGTTCCAAATATCTTTCAGATAAATCAATTACATTTTGTAAAATGCTGAAAAAGCAGCTATTGCTTTTAGATTTGCAGCAAGGTAAAAATGAACAATCTGTTGAAAATTGGATGAGGGAGACTAGACGTTGACTCAGGTACTTAGCATCTACAAAACCCATGGACGTGAGCATGATTTCAGCAATGAACTTGTAATCTGGATGGGTTAAGGCAATTGGCCTGAAAGCTGTTAAAAGATTTTCTGGAATGCTGCATGTTTGTGTTCTTGATAAAATCATAAGGCAGCCATAGTCGTAAGAAGCAGGGACTTCTTTCTCTGCGATTTTGCACATGGGAGTCAGATTTGTGGATACTTTGCCCTCCTCCATTTTAGAAAACTCATGAATATTCATTAATAAATGCTCAAGAGTGGCTGAAACTTTGGCTGACAATAAATCTGCAGAAATAAAAAAAAGCCAAGCCCCAGTCTGAAGGGAACCTAGCAACAAATTTTCCACTGTAACAAGCTTGACGCTTGGATCGCACTCAAAGACAAAGACCATCCTTCCCAAAGCCATACCTAACTGGACAACCAGATTTTCCTTTGATGTCTTACAAGGACCATTAACAAGGCCACCCCAAAAGTTAGCGAGCGCCAAAACAATCCCCAATTTAGCACGTTCTGTTGAAGGAGTGAATGGGATTACCCAGTCACCTGAGCCAACATACTCAAAACCGTATTGTAGTCGCTGGTTCAATACGTCAACGTAACATAGAGGTTCTTGGCTGCTTTGAACACTAAGGTGGTACTTGAACAAACTCAGCCACTCAAAAGATGAATGGAGTGGTCCCTCGACTCTCCGGAGCTGACTTAATTTCTCAGAATGATTCATTGTCATTTGCACCAATGCTCGCAGGAAATGCCGCACAGAAGCTGAAGTGGTGCAGCTAAGATCCGGCAGCATTAACGGTACTCTATCTTGTATGTAGTGACCCAGCACTTCGACCCTACTGCTCAGGAAGAAGTTGACGTTGTTCACTTTTATGGGATGTGGTAAAGCTTTCTCTATGACTCCCAACCACTCAGCCTCTTCTGCAACTAACAGACACTGGCTCGGGTGTGTCGCTAGCAGCTCCACAATATGTGCAACCTGTTTGATCAAGCCATTTGTAAGATTCGTTTTCTCTAATCTTCCACCGTCACACATAACTAGCAAAGGAGGTCCAAGCTGCTCTTTAAGAATAAACAAGTCCTTCATGTGGGCTACCATGGACAAGTGCAGCTGCTTGTCAAAATTAGAGAACCACTCTGTTGCCTTTATGGAGACTTTTACTGGCGAAGCAAATGTAAGATGTTCCTGAAGGCTACCAACAACTCCCAGTGTGGCTTGACTTTCCACACAAACATCAAGTTCCAGTACCCCTCTAAAGAGCTTGCGCACTGCTGGTAGCATGGTGGAAGGGTTGGGAGATGAAGAAAATAGCAGAATGAGTTCTCTGTCACTTAAAAACCTCAGTCTTGAGCACTGGCTCTGGATAAAATCAAATATCTCCCTCGTCTGGGTGGTAATGGCATCCATCGCAGACAGCCCCGAAGTGAAAGAGTGGAAATGTTCAAGAAAGATCAGAGCATGACTGTCCCTGGAGATATTATCCATCACTTGTCGAAATTCTGCATCCGCAGGTTTAAACAGGGTTTTCTACAAAATAAACAAACACAATTAATCACATAGACAATGTGACATTTGTTTTATAAATTGACACAATGATTGTGTGTTGCTAATTGTAATTAAAATAACTTTTTGCTCTGCTTCCAAATGTCATAGTATCTTTAGGTTAAAAAGGGTCACTTTTTGGTTGCACCAATTCAATAATTAATGAATAATAAACTTGTCCAAAACTAAAAAAAAATGTAGTTTTGTTAACAAAACCAAATATGGAATCTACCAAACACAGTCATCCTTTTTAGACTCCTGCTCCTCTTCATATACAATATGTTTATAGCTTCTCTGTAACTTTATTGGTGCAAAGCTATAATGTATGGTTAACACATATATAATTCATTCTATCAGATTGTATTATTATATATAAGCCCAGACCATTAAGGTCATGCTTGTGGTGTAATTGTGGTGAAATCCATATTTCCTTTCCTTTTATTGCATTTCTTTTGAATACTCCAAAATTACTCCAAGTCAAACCAAGAGGGTTGGAAAGCAGCTGACATGTGTCAGTGTTTGAGTGGAGATGCAATAATATACAGTTGAGAAACATACCACGTCAACACATCTGCTCACAGACCAACTGCTCAGCACCTTGGTCAAAAAGATCCACATTTGCTGGAATCGTTTGAAAATATGCAGAGTGTTTTCTTTGCACAAGAAAGCATAATTAATATTATTCATTGTATTAAAATGTCTCCATATGGCTTTGAAGGGGCTTACCCAGGTCATTCATTAGGTGCAGCCAGTGATCCAACTCTGGTCTGAAGTCCTCACTGTATGGAGACGTGAGCATGTAGGACAACATGGTGACATCCAAGTGAATCTGAGACAGGTGGACATCCACATCTGAATCAAGCAAGACTTTGTGAGGACCAGATAAGGAAAAGTAAAGCCACATTAAATCTAGTCAATGTGAATCATATTTTGTTTATATGTTCACACATTCTGACAATTAAGCATAATTTGTGTCCCTAAAGGCTGATAGAAGTATTATCAAAAGGAACAATATGAATACGCACACCCACACGCACACCATGCACCGAACTTTACTTAAAAAACGGAAGGGGGGCTGGCTTGGTCGCAGATTTTTCAACACATTGGCCCTCATTTATGAAAGTGTAAATTTTGGGTGTATATTCCGAATAAGCAAGATCCGAGCGTAAGCACCTGCGGCTGTTGATGAATGTGGCGGCTGAAAATGAACGTATTTGTGAAAGTCAAGCCGATAATACGCAGCAACTGCCTGTTTCACACTCCGTTTTTGCGACATAGCTGAATGGAAGACGGCCAGGAAGACCAAAAAGTGTAAAAAAAAAACCGTAAGCCTCATCAACACCCTGATTTGGCCGTACGCAAATTTCATAATAGAGGGCCATCATCTCCAGAAGTATCAATGTACACTGGATGAAAAGAGAAACTCCAATTCAAAACTATGAATGATGTAACGGTACCAGAAAGGTTTCCCATGTTTGTCACTTGAAAGGAAATATCAGCCTCTATAGTCCTGTTTCCACAGGCCCGACTCAACTCGAGTCCACTCTACTCGATTTGACTCTCCTCGGTTTGCGGCTGTTTCCACCGGCTCGCTTCTGCCGCTACCCGTTACTAAAAAAGTAACAGCTTAGCCCTGGTACGACCCGGGCCGAGTAGATACCAAAACAATCCGACGTTTGTGAACGTCAATTCTGATTGGTCAGATGTGCTGTCAATCCCTCTTCAGCTGTTGCAAAAAAACATAACAAGTTTCCAGCTGAAACTTTAAGTCACTGCACTATGACTGAAAAGAAACCTGCACTACTGTTGACACTTCTTTCTTGGTTGCCACTTTCTAAACGCCACTTTTTTGTACATAATATATCCTGCATTAACATGTTTGCACATTTCTACTTTTTGCACTATTCTTGAGTGTTCCTATCCTTGCCAATGTGACATGTACATTTCTCCTGTGTGAGATTAATAAAGTACATCTTATCTTATCTTATCTTAAAACTATATAGACATCCGTGCGGAAAACAATTCCTTGGTCGCTGGATGCAGTCAACACCTTCCTCAGTTTGAGGAGAAGACACCATGAGCTCAATGGTTCCACTAGAAATGAGAAAGTGTTTGTGGAGGAAGCGCAAAGGATGGATGAGAATGGATATCCACAGACACCATCACAGAGCGGAGAAGAGTTAAGAAGCTCAAAAGTGACAACCGTGAAATGAAAGATCACAACAGCAAAAGTGGACAGAACCGAAAATTTTGGAGGTGGTTTGACCAAATTATAATATTTATTTTATATTTGTATTATTATTATTTTATTTACGGACATCAGCTAACACCAGCTAACACGCTACCACCATCTACACTGGAAGAGAAGCCTCAGATGTTGAGTGTGAGAGAATCTTGCGTCTTCAATCAAATGCAAAAGAATCTGCTCTTATACTGAACGTGTGTCTGTGGTTCTGAAGTCTTAAAACAGCTTAAGTGGTGTTGATGTTACAGTATGTGCCATTTCTAACTATGTATAGCTATGTCTTTTACTATACGTAGTTAGAGAGTGAATAATGGATTCATGGTTCAATGACACTTAGTTGAGACTTGTAAAAGCCCTAGTTAGGGCTTGAAAGCACTCGGGTATATGACACTCTGGTTTCGGGTGCCATCATCAAGCTCACGCTTGTGTCCTCCGCAGTGATTGACAGCGCACTTGAACAATCAGAATTGACGTTCGTCGACGTCAGATTGTTTTGGTATCTACTCGGGCCGGCTAGAACCAGGGCCAAGCTGTTACTAAAAGTGTACCGGGTAGCGGCTAATGCGAGACGGTGGAAACGCCTGCAACCGGGGAGAGTCAAGTTGAGTCGAGTAGAGCGGGCCTGTGGAAACGGCCCTTTAAAGGTGTGGTTGAGATCATTTAGCTAGACAGGGAAAGAATGCTGCTGCAGAGGATGAGATTGTAATATACATTTGTCATGGTGTGGATTATAGTCTGTATTTGGTTTCATTTTGACATTGGTTCTCTGAAAAACATCCTCAAATTGCAGTGCATTTTTTAGCCTCAACTCGAACAACTACAAAGTATTACAAGGTTTTGTCAACAATGAACTGGTCATGTTGTGATGTTATGTAGAGTTGGCTGACCTGTGACCGTCCAGGTGCGCTGCTCTATGGACTCTATCCATGGTTCTTCTGTGGAGATGGGAAAACGCTGCAATGTCACAAGCTTCTCTGACCACTGCTTCTGGAGCTTTAGAAAATCACACTCCATTTGGCGCTCTGCTTTGGCATCCCAGACAATCTGTAATCAACCAGGTTTTCAAAAAATTGTCCATTAAAATTGTATTATCAAAATATAAATAAATAAAGACTCTTTCATTCATTCATAACTTGTCTCATTGTTACTTGAATATGAAACATTTGCTCCAATGACTAAATAGAAATCCATTGCTCACCCCTACGATCTTTTCACAGCGCCACTCTGACATTTACAGTAAAAATAGGCATATTACTCTTTGAAATAACACTAACCGCGAATAAATATAGCTACAACTAACTTTTAGACATTGTGTGTTTGTCTGCTATACTTACATGAATGACACACAAGTATTATTTTTGTATTGTTTATTTGGTGAACACTTCTAACACAGATGTTGTTAATAAACTGTATTCTTTGGGTATGTGCATAGACCAGAAAGCATCTGACACCGGATCATGAAAAACTTTAAAATAATGGCATTAGATGGATCAGAGTCAAACTGCATTATGCACAAAATAACTAAAAGGTATTGGGATAGAAGAACATGCTAACACCAGCTGTGTCATTTAATTTAACTATAATAGCTTTGGAAGTGTCCCTGTATCCTTCCCTTGAAGATCAATTTAATGTGCCAGTGACAGCAGGTCCCTTTGTTACAATCACCAAATTTGGTGCAGACCCAACCGTGTTAAGAAGGAATTGGGACAACTCTCATTTGTGGTCCTTAAGTTTCTAGTATTTGCTTTCCGATGGATGCTGTTAATTCTGGTCAGCTTACGGCAACATTGGAACTTGGCTTCTGCATTGAGTCTGGATGGATTGTATACGTTAAATACATGGTGCGCTGTCTTGTACTTGTCTTGTCTTGTACATGTGCACTGATGGCAAGAAGTCCAAAGTTGCAAAATCGCCAATGATCTTTCCTTTTTAGTGAGATAGAATGAACCAAAGCTGAGCCATCTTGATCTTGATTTCCTGATGGAACCTTGGTCTCAAGGAAGAAGATCAGATGAGATTTCTGACAAGCCTCGAGCTTTCCACCTTCACTGAGAGTGGCTGGAAATGTGGTGGAGAGGTATGAGCAGACGATTATAGGGCTCTATGCCCATGGTAGAGTCTCCCGTGGACAACAGGTTCTAGTTGATGGTTCAGAGCAGAGTGGGTCCGCTTATTAGGGCCATTTTTATTAAAAATAACATCTTAATCTAATTTTTAGAACACATGAAAATCATGTCTTTCTAAGTAATCTGACTTTTTCAGCAGCCATCTTCATTTAGTTACTTGTAATTTGAAAACCTCACTTGGTACAGGTCGACACAGCTGTTTACATACATATACACATGCATGTTTATGTGTCTTATGTGCGCATAAATGTGTATTGCCTACTGACTTTTTGATATTTTTTGGAACACAAGAGGCTGCTAGTATATACTGTTATTATCCTGCATAATTATGTTCAAAGCTAAGAGCTCTTTAGGAGCTATTTGTATAGAAAGGATAATACAAAATAAAAAAAAAAGGAACATGAAAAAGTAACCATGCACTTGAGAATATGGTGTAGGCGCTTTCTTTCTTGAACCTACTCCATTTGAGCTGTTATTAGTTCTGCACTGACTTCTGTACTGACACTCAGAGTGAATGTACATGTCACCTTCTCCAGGATGCACTGCTTCTGCTCCAGGCTCTGGGACAGCAGCTGGCCCACCATCACATCAGCCACAGGAACATGGCTCAGATCTACAGCTGCCCAGACAACAGACACACACACACAGAATATTAGTTTACTAGAAAAATAAATAGTATAAGTACAACAAATATATTTGACTTATTCTTTTATAGCTAATTTCAGTGTTCCATACATTCATACTGTCCTTCTACTACGCGTTGAAACCAGGAACGACAAAAACTTTTCTTTATTGGCTTATTAGGATGGGGCAGTGCGTGTCAGTGCCACACATGAACATACTAGATTATAGATATAGACTAATTTCCATCCATTGTTCCATGGTGAAGGGGGGCATACATTTTGTATTTACGCACAAAGAAAAAAACATCTTGAGAACTTGCCCTTGATACATTTCTGCAGTGTGTTAGGGTCAAGACCATGTATAATATTACATCTGAACTCAGATCATCAGAGTATCATGAAGAATCAAACTAAAATCTGAAACTAAGGAAACTGGGGACAGTGTTACCATTGCCGGAGGGGAGAATTGTGCACTCTTCGCCTGAGTAGCAAAGTCTGAAGTCCTAATGAACGACAAGGGGGTTCTCTCCAAAGTTAAACAGATCATATCTCCTAGGTCAAGGTCAACCATAAGGACCATTAAGGACAAGGAAGGAGTTTTTTGTGGTCGGACAAACTGGTTATAGATTATTTTGTTAGTTATTGTGGGTTAAATCTTCAATGTAAATGCAATTCCTTCTGCTTCACCCACCACCTCAATCTCACGGAGGAGCGTTGGCTCTTATAGTTTGCGTTCAAATGATCATTTGTTGCTCACTGTTCCATTTGCCCGTTCAGAACTGGGAAAAAGGGCATTTGTTCACTCTGCTCCTTCTACATGGAACACGTTGCAAAAAGACTGGAAAATAAATGATCTTATTCCATTGAACAAATTTAAGTCCAAAGTGAGAGCACTTGAGTCAACCTCTTGTAAATGTTTTTTATAATGAGTATGTAATGTGTATGTAATTCTTAAACTGTATATTTTGCTGCCTCTTGGCCAGGACTCCCTTGAAAAAGAGGTTTTTAATCTCAATGGGACTTTCCTGGTTAAATAAAGGTTAAATAAAAAAAAAAAAAACCACCTCTGAGGAGCAACTGGCTGGCTTCAATCTCACATGTTTACATCCATGCCGCACTCCCTATGCTTCTCTATAATTTAGTCATTTCTAAAATGGTGTGACCCTAATAGCTCAATAGGAATAGTGTGGATATTGGGATGCAGCCATAAAGTGCACTCTGCTGAACCTCGCAGGACGGCCTTCCAGTGCTTGTACTTGAGGTGGGAATTCTTCAGTGTGCTCAGGACCTCCAGTTGGTGGCGCTGTTGTTGGAGCTCATTGACAGCCCTTTGTAGAACACTGTCAGCCAGAGGCAGTTCATGGTGTGCATACTGGACAGCTCCACTCTGCTCCTCTAGCACCCTCTGGGTCTGGACCACATCCATCTGCACAGACCAAAGGAAACTGTAGACTCTGGGATTGAATAAGGTCATACTTTTCAGATGGTGGGAGCGTCCAAACTCAATGGGAGCATTGCTGATGAGTACAAACATGTTTTATTCAATTCACTCATTTCTCATCTTAACTTACATAGTGCATTCAACTGACAGACATGACATAATTTATATTCAATAGTTGGGAAAACAATTAATCAGGGTTTATTGTACACATATTAATATAAATGTAAAATGTTATACATTTATTTATCATCTCAACATGAATGTTAAAAAGAAATGCGCTTCGGAATAGAGAGAAATAGAGAAATAGAGATTTGAGAAATGGTATTGCTCCTAGAGAGATGAGAGAGGCAGAGAAGCTCTGTCAAACAGGAGATTAAACAAGAGCTTCTGTTGCCCCACATAAGAGAAGCCAGCTGAGGTGGTGAGAGGAAGAAACTGTATAGGATGTCCCACTGGGAGGAGGCTCTGGGGAAGACAGGCTGGAGGGACATTGCTCTGCGCTGGCCTGGGATCACTTCAAGATGAGCAGGAGGAAGTGTGCGTGGAGAAGCAAAGCTTGGCAACCAGTCCTTCTAAAATAGTGGGGTAGACCCTCTAGAACAGGATTGCACATCCTCAGTGTGAGTTCTGCTCAGGTCAGTCCCAGATCCACCACTCGCACTTTTGCATGACCTCTGAAAGTGTGCTGTGGATATCATCTTGTCTGCCTGCGTTTGTCAGATCAACCCCCATAGTTCAGAACGCTCCAACCAGGAAAGAAACCAGGAGAATCTCCTCATTTACACAGTAAACAGTCACTTTATATTGACCATATTTCTGATGATTGGTGATTCAATGCACTGTGGCTTTGAAATTCAGGCTCAGAGACAAATAAACTCATGGCAGAAAATAACTGAGAAGCACTGCTGTAACTGTAGAGATTTACAGATTAAAAAAAAAAAGTGTAGAGTTGAGTCCATGGGGAAAATATTACTTTTTTGAAACTTGACCAACACTGCTAGTTAGATGTTGAATATTCTTACCTCAGAAAAGAGCACAGTGGAACACACTTCCCTCCATTCTGCACAAGCAGCCAGGGTTTCCCACACCTGCTTCCTGGCTTCAGCCTGCTGGATCTCTAGGATCAGGAGGCTCAGATCTTTGGGCGTCTCTGCTGAAACAACAAGAGCTTTTTTAATGTCACTGGTGCGTAAGCAAATCACCTGTATTCTACCAATCGTGATACTTATTGCGCTAACATTTGGAATAAAAAAAAATCCTTAAATAATATATATGAGTTTTCATATAGCGCTTTTCAGGACACTCAAAGACGCTTCACATGTCATTATTTATCACTCTATACATAGTGGTGATAAACTACTACTGTAGCCACAGCTGCCCTGGGCCACACTAACAGAAGCAAGGCAACCAGTATGTGCCATTGGCCCCTCTGACCCACACCAGACTCATTCTAGGCAATGTGGGTGAAGTGTCTTGCCTAAGGACAGAACGACAGTTTTTGCATCAGAGGTCTGATTGGATCTGGATTCCGCATGCAAGTATGGCCACAAATATAGTACTATTTAGAATGATTAGTGTTGTCATGATACTGTGAAAGTCAAAAGAGCCTCTTTAATCTCAACTATGCCCAAGGCTGGACTGGCCATTGGGCGTACCGGGCAATGCCCGAAGGGCCGGTCTGCGAGGCGCCGAACACACTGGTGCATCAAAGCCTCCAATCAACACCTCCGATTGTGCATGGTTTTAGTGGTAGTGGAAACCGGAGCACCCGGAGGAAACCGGAGCAGACACAGGGAATACATGAAAACTCCACTCAGAAAGGCGGGGATTCGAACCCAGGACCGTCTTGCTGAGAAGTGAGAATGCTATTCACTCACAGCCACCATGTCGCCGAAACATATTTATTACTCTCTTGTAATGTACAGTAGACTATTGCGCCTTACCTTTATTGCTGAAACTGCATGCATCCTGATTCTCTACAGTTAGTGCTTCCGCATACCGTATAAATAACCGTAAAAAGGATGTTAAACGGTCAACAAGGTCAAACAACAATATTTTGACCATGACCTTTCTCTCCAGTTCCAAAATTGTTCAATAGGGAAAGTGCTAGAGAAGTTGTTAGCAGAGTATTTTCTAATTGATAATCAGTATAGACTTGTGATAGAATCCAGAAATCAGCTGCATTAAACTGGAGAATGTGGCCATGGACGTCAGAAATCTAATTATGTGCCCCTAATGAGAAAATTATCCATAAAGATTCTGGCAGCCCGAGAGAAGCTTCACCTTGGAGGAGGTCACATTTGGCCGTAAGCTGCTCCAGTCTGCCCCGTCGCATCTGCACGTGCCTCCACAGCACCTTCAGCGTGGAGCATATCTCAGCAGGGTCCTGGGTGGGCTCCAGGAAGACTCCATCTGAGAGCCGGGACACCATGCGAGCGAGGTCCGAGTAGCAGAACGAGAAGACCAGATTCAGAGTGTGGGCGTGGACAGGAAGACCCCGACACACTGCGTCTTCAGCCTGCTGCAGGAGCTCCAGGAATCGACTCCATACACGCTCCATCTGCACCAGAGGACAATGTCAAAGTCATGTGAGGAAACAGAGAGGACAGACGAGGTCATGAAGAAGGGGTGCCTTAAACAATAAGACCATGACATGCTGTCTTCACCTTATTGAACACCTTATATGTCAACTTATACTCATTTCAAGAGCACTTTGAGTCACAATTTGACTCTTTGGGCTGAGAGCTGATTGGTTGAGTGACGCAAGTCCTGGATTTTTAATTTGCAGTATCTGTCTGAAAAAGCTGATCCAACGATGTAACAGAGGCCAAACATAAAAGTGTGAAAACTAGAACAAAAATATTTTTGGAGCAAAGAACATTTCAAAAACAGAAGACAAATTCACTGTCAAAAACATATCAGTTATAAATTACTTGAAGTTCATAGTATTTACAGTGTCTTTAAATTAAGTGGTAAATTGAAAAAACAATGATCCATTGTTACAAAATCGCAAAAAACAATTAGAATATGGCACAAAAAAACATTATATTTCTGAATCTGTTATACAGTGATGATTTGACAGTGAACACCAAAAAACTTTTAAATGTTTAGTAGAGGAGCAAAGCCCAATGCAAACAAGATTGAATGTGCAGACTCATTTCTTTTACTACATAGTTTTAGGTCAATGTTCAGATTTCAAATGTTATATAAATAAATATTAATATAGGTGTCCCATTATCAACTTTACAGCAGATAGTAGCACAATATGTCGAGTTAGTATCAAGTAAACTGTGTTTGACCTGACCTGCTCACTCAGCTTGTGTTCCTCTGCGGTCACGTCTCGGTAGTGGATCACTATGATGTTCTGGACGGAGCGTGTGTCCTCCAGCCTCTGCTTCAGGTCAGGCCAAAGGGAAAACCCCTGCTTTACCTGAGCGGCCACACACACACACACACACACACACACACACACACACACACATTCTAAAACAACCATCGTGATCATTTCAACCGTGTTTTTATCTCTCCTTTGTAGAATTATATTTTTATTTGACAATGGCTCAGTTGGTAGAGCATTGGCCTTTGAGCTCGAAGGTTGTGGGTTGAGCCCACCACAAGACCTTCTCCACCAACTCCCACTGATGTCTGCTGTCGTAGTGTCCATGGGCAAGACATTTAACCCCACTTTGCCTTAAGCCCCCGCTGATAGATAAAGGCTATATTCTCTCACAGACAGAGAAGCCACCCTCCTGTGGACTCACCACCTGCAGGGGGGACAATGAGGGGCTGGTGCTTTGTGAATTGGGAGGGAGCTGATTGCTAGCCCCCCATCCCGTAATGGATAAAGGGGAAGAAAATGGATGGATGGAAGGCTTTATTTGAAAGTACAGATTCAAAGTTGGAGAGCGAATGGTCTGAGTCTGCATGTATACTGAGACTAGAGTGGTCTGAGTCTGCATGTATACTGAGACTAGAGTGGTCTGAGTCTGCATGTATACTGAGACTAGACTGGTCTGAGTCTGCATGTATACTGAGACTAGAGTGGTCCGAGTCTGCATGTATACTGAGACAAGGGTGGTCCGAGTCTGCATGTATACTGAGACAAGGGTGGTCCGAGTCTGCATGTATACTGAGACTAGAGTGGTCTGAGTCTGCATGTATACTGAGACTAGAGTGGTCTGAGTCTGCATGTATACTGAGACTAGAGTGGTCTGAGTCTGCATGTATACTGAGACTAGAGTGGTCCGAGTCTGCATGTATACTGAGACAAGGGTGGTCCGAGTCTGCATGTATACTGAGACAAGGGTGGTCCGAGTCTGCATGTATACTGAGACTAGAGTGGTCTGAGTCTGCATGTATACTGAGACTAGAGTGGTCCGAGTCTGCATGTATACTGAGACTAGAGTGGTCTGAGTCTGCATGTATACTGAGACTAGAGTGGTCTGAGTCTGCATGTATACTGAGACTAGACTGGTCTGAGTCTGCATGTATACTGAGACTAGAGTGGTCCGAGTCTGCATGTATACTGAGACAAGGGTGGTCCGAGTCTGCATGTATACTGAGACAAGGGTGGTCCGAGTCTGCATGTATACTGAGACTAGAGTGGTCTGAGTCTGCATGTATACTGAGACTAGAGTGGTCTGAGTCTGCATGTATACTGAGACTAGAGTGGTCTGAGTCTGCATGTATACTGAGACTAGAGTGGTCCGAGTCTGCATGTATACTGAGACAAGGGTGGTCCGAGTCTGCATGTATACTGAGACAAGGGTGGTCCGAGTCTGCATGTATACTGAGACTAGAGTGGTCTGAGTCTGCATGTATACTGAGACTAGAGTGGTCTGAGTCTGCATGTATACTGAGACTAGAGTGGTCTGAGTCTGCATGTATACTGAGACTAGAGTGGTCTGAGTCTGCATGTATACTGAGACTAGAGTGGTCTGAGTCTGCATGTATACTGAGACTAGAGTGGTCTGAGTCTGCATGTATACTGAGACTAGAGTGGTCTGAGTCTGCATGTATACTGAGACAAGAGTGGTCTGAGTCTGCATGTATACTGAGACTAGAGTGATCAAGAGCATTCGCTTTCCAACATGTGGTGCTGTTACGTGAAGCCTGGTCCTTCCCCTTGTTTTTTCGTACCTTGACAGTGTAGCATGTAAAGTCCTGGGGAGTGGGAAGCAGGTCTGCGACAAGCCGCTCCAGCTCCGATAGCAGCGTCTCTGAAGACACTCGCACTTGTTCCACCGCATTTATTAAAAGCTCTTCAGATATAACTTTGAGCCGTTCTTCTGAAAGAGAGGGAGAAAGTACAGAACAAACGATGACGCACGTTTTGAGTTTATTTTGGCAAATACAAAGTGTTTAACAAAGTGATTAATAAAACAAGAAAACAAGGCATTAAAACCATAAATAATCACAGTACATTAAAAGAGTGAAGATACAAGCAGAACTGTTTTAACACACACACAGAGTCTATGTGCAGGCACAAGCACACATGAGGTGTGTATGCGAGTGTGCACAGAAAAATATGCATCAAAGAATGAAACTTGATTGATACTTGTAAATTATTGCTGTTATTGATTTATTCTATGAACTGTTATCTATGATTCAGTATGATTCATGTTTATTAATGTAATCAGCAGTTGTTTTTTTGGTAATTATGGGGCAAGCACCTGTAAGTATTTCTTTACTTCTGCTTGCTCCTTTTGAGCTCTATACAGTAAAAGTATTGATTGTATATACAACTGCGGTTATGATTTTCTTTTTGCTGCATAATTGTGAAATGCTGCCTCGCCATGATTCGTCCTGACTCCGGGCATCAGCAGGAGACCAGTCCCTGTGCTACTCAGAGTCCCAGCAGGAGGCTAGTCACGTCACCAATGTGCTTCAGTTTGCGAGGCCATGGAGAGACTTGTACACAAGCATAGCTGCTAATGATAACAATACTCTATTATGTACGCCGCCCTAATCAGTGATAAAAGAGGTGTACCGAGCTCCTGTGTGACTTCTGTACAGCAGATGACAAACAGCTGCCTGGTGCTGCTCACAGACGGGGGAACAGAGCGGAGCCAGCTGAGCCACTTTTGGACTTTAACAATGTGCTCCTCATAAGCCCCGACACACGGGCCCCTGGGATCCACACTCAGCGCTGGGCCCCAGCTCTCCACAAACTCACGCACCTTCAGCAGCCAGGAATACTTATCATAGAGCCAATCCAGGTCCGACTCCTCCTACAGGGCATGGACAAAACAGCAATAGAGAACAGTTGGAGTCAGATCTACTCAAAGTAATTCCCCACTGGCTAAACTACTAGGGCAAACTATAAATGTTTTTTATTATTATTATTTTATACTAAATCCTAGCTTTTTTGTTAAGATAAAGTTGAAGATTTAAGTTCATTTTAGTATTGAGTTATTGGTGCTCCTCATTCCAAATGGTCCTTAACTGGTGAAGCCACACTGACATTTCCCTACAGTGGAGAAATGTAGAATAAAGGATCTCTTAAATACAAGTGTTTTCATTGCACTGAAATACTATAAAAAATTAGTGAATAAATAAATACTTGAGAGGATCCTTTATACACACACTTTGCACTTCGAAAGTGATGTAATTGTATCGTCAAGGACCATAGGAAGTAGCATGGTGCTAAATGTGGTGTAGCCATCTTTTTTAATGCAACTGCACATTGTTCTTACTAAATTAAACTAGGCCTGGGCAATAAATCAAATGTTGGCAATTAATCGGCTTTTGAAAAAATTGAATTCGTGAAAAATGTGAAAATTGTTAAATCGAATGAAGGATATTGTGAGAGTTCCAGCAGCACATCAATTATACTTGCAATATCAGCACAGTCTGTACAAGACTTTTATCATATGTATTGGAGGAAACAAATAAAAAATTGTTTTGAAACTTGAATATTGAGCTGGAAGATAAAATATTTTAAGGGCAAAGTTTGTCTTGAGTGACTTTAATGAAAATTGATTTAAAATCGAAATCTTCCAAAGCAGGAAATAAAATCGAGATTTTACTTTTTTGCCATATCGCCCAGCCCTAAATTAAACTTAAACTTTAGCATTATGAGCATTATTTCTGTTGCAAAATTTCTGTCAGAGATGAATTAGCAGGTGCAAAAACAGTCTTACACTGTTTATTCCGTGTCTATGAGAGTACTCACATATGATGACTAAAAGAAAGTAACAGGTCATATACTGCCGCTCCTTTTGTGAATGTGTTACCTTTCATTCACTTGCAGCATTATTCTGTTTTGTGCTCAAGTTAAATGAAGACCATTGACCGTTCTATTCATCTCCAATGTTAAGGTGCTGTTCGGTTTAGTGCTATCCACTCGGCACGGTAGCTGAGTGGATAGCACTCTCACTTCTCAGCAAGAAGGTCCTGGGTTCGCAACCCGGTCGGAAAAAGGCCTTTCTGAGTGGAGTTTGCATGTTCTCCCCGTGTCTGTGTAGGTTTCCTCCGGGTGCTCCGGTTTCCTCTACCACTAAAAACATGCACAATAGGTATGAATGTAAACGAGAGTGAATGGATGGTGTTGATTGGAGCTGATGGTCTAGTGTGTTCGGTGATTCGCTTCTGTGGAATGAATGAAACAATATCTGAACTCTGCGCTTTGGCTGACCTTGGTCTGTAAAATGTGCTATATAAATATACATTACTTACTTACTTACAAGGTCATTGTTCATAACTGAGGAAAAGTTATGTGGAGAAAGTTATGGCAGTTAAACTGTGTTGTTAGTTGAGAGGCTGTGTTCACTACATACTCTGTGTGCATGCACTCTACCACAAACCTGGAGATAAGAGAAGAAAACTTCAGTTTTTGAAGAAAGCAATGTTTTTTTCCCCTCTAAGCTGTAGGTGCACTAGTAACACAAATAATTTGATTTTTGTTTTTTTTACCAAACCGTTAAGATGCAGTTTGATGGTAAAAGTGCCTAAACCAAGTCAGATGCCCCAAAGAGGTATATATCAGTAGATAAAATGACTCAAAAGTGATCTACCAAATAGTTGAGGAAACCAATAAATGGTTAAGGCCGGTCATGATTATTATATGAATACAAGTTGCATTTGTTACCTGCATGAACCGTTCAGCTGCCCCCACAGCCTTGGACAGGTCACACATGCTCAGAGTCCACTCTAGCAGCTCTCTGTTCAAGCTCTGGATCTGCCCGGGGGCCTCAGGCAATCCACAGGCCCCAGGATTTCCTGTGGTCTGAAACTGCTGCATCAAATCAGGGCTCTGCTGGCGCTGGACTAACTGACAGCAGCAGAACTCCTGAACAGAGTGGCGCATACTTTCTGGGCTGACTGGATGGGAGGAAAAATACATACAATCATATATATACAGTATATACATGTCTGTGCACCTAATAGACCAGCCATATGTCTAATCATCTAACCTTTCGCTATGCAGAGATAGATGTCCTTTATTTTTTACACCCTTTCACATCTATACTTAAACTATACCACGGTTTTAATTTTCTGTATCAAGAAATGTATAAGAGAATCTCAAAGAGCTCACTTTGATGATTTGTTTGAAAATATTTCCCACTCAATTCTCAGCTACTTTATAACAAAATGGTTTCAGTTGTGTGTTTTACTGTTAATTATCATGGAGGTAACTTTCGAACAACTTTTTTGAATACAATTTGTGTTCAGGGTCAATTTTAGCCAGTAAATAGTTGCAACAGTTAATATATTACAGCGGCTGAAAGGTCCAATCAGGATATGAGAATGTGGGCCAAACTGATAGCACAAAACTGATAAACAAGGCAATTTTACAGAATCAGCCTAGAATTTAAAACCCGTGGGCCATAATTTAACACTTGAGCTTACACGTGGTGGACAGTTTGCTGAGGTCTAAGGCTTTGCTGGAGAACCGGTCCTGGGCTGAGGTCTCATCAAAGATGCCGCACGTGTCACACACCTGCAACAAAATCACACACTTTAAAAGATTGATTATGTAATATTTTCGGCATGTTTTGTGACTTTAATAAGGATGAAAATATTCTGATGATTTTTTGGTTATACATGCCATAATCACAAAATAGTGTAGTTTCGTGTGTGTGCCGGACTCATGCCTGTTGGTGGAAGTAAGTGGGGCTTAGCAGATCTCTGAGGAGCTGAGAGAAGCAGTGCAGTTCTGGCTCCACTCGCAGATGCCCATGTGTCCTGACGCTCAGCTGTGTGTGGAAGACCAGGGACTGCGTCTGCGAAGAACAACAGGGACCGTGTTTAAAAGTATATGTTTCAGCTGGTTTACCTCACTTTATTTATACATTCTAGATGACCTTAGACAGATCTTTAATGACTATTTAGATACAACTCTGGTTAAAGCTGAACTTGTATCTATGACAGTCTGCTGAAGTCTGTGTTGGAATGTTGACAAGATTAAGCCATTTACTGTATATTAATACTGTCGTGTCTGCTATTATAACTTCTATTATATTTATGTATCTTCATATGTATAAAATTGTGTTGGGGACATGGGCCCAATTGCAGAGACAGCTGACTCTACTGACTCTTCTCTGGGGTCATCTGGAAGGACAAGAAGAGCCTGTAGAGAGACTCTCAGGGAAGACAGACTCAGACATATGGAGTTTAACCAGGACTAGTCAACAAGATTATTGAATGACATCTGTTTATGACATCCAGTGACTTGACCAACCCATGACACTCCTCTATTACTATAAGGAGCAGCATCTGCTTCATTCTTGGTCTTTTCTGCAATTCCATTTAGCAGGACCCAGGCTAGGTTAGTCTGTAATTTTTCTGTATTCTGCTTATATACATCAAAGCTGCACTAACTGACTTTGGGATTTTGAAGCCGCGGACCCACTGGCCTCTCTCTCTCTGCTCCCCTCCCTGCACCCACGAAGCTATCTCCCCCCACACACACCCACTGTTGGGACGGAACTAGCCTCTCCCAATATGGATAATACATGGACATGGATTTGCACTTGGATGGCGTGACCATAGAACGATAGAACCGGGAAGCGCAGAGGAACGGGACTTTCTTTTGGATGGCTGTTTTGCTGTGTAAGCAGTAACCGGTGACGAAGACACACGAAGTTTCAGGTTAGCTCCTCGGCTTGTTGTGCTAACTCAGCTGTCTATGCTAACAGGGACCTGTAGATTTCTCACGAAAGTGGGGGCCTGTGGTCCACTGTGATTGGTCACAATCTGCAACCCGAAACACATCCCTTCCATCATCAAAACTCGATCTAAAATATAATGTCACGCCAGCACAAATCTGCGCTACTTTTTCTTCAAAAGGACGTACAACCCAATGCACTACATGGACATGGATAGCACTTTCGTAATGAATACAAAAATAAAGTCAGTTAGTCCAGCTTTAAACCTTCTTTTTTATCTAAGTAGAGTCTGAGCTTCCATTAACTAATCACTGGTTTGTGCGGGAGGGAAACCCAGTTAAATTATTTACCACAATACCAATGCTCATTCATTATGTCTTGTTTTAACTATTGTGTTGAGGTGTGGGGGAATTGTTATAAATCTCACTTGCAGCCCTTAGTTGTTTTGCAAAAGAAAGCCCTGAGGATTGTGTCTAACGTCCAGTACAGACACCCTTCTATTCCCATGTTCATTGCAAATCAAAAACTCAAACTGTATGACCCAATTTGGCTCAGATAATTTGTGGAGTGAGGATTTTGTGTGTGTGTGTGTGTGTGTGTGTGTGTGTGTGTGTGTGTGTGTGTGTGTGTGTGTGTGTGTGTGTGTGCGCACTTGTTTTCAACTCCTGGTGGGTTCCAATCCATAACCTGAGATTCCGCTCACGTCATGGGGACTGGTTTTACGTGGTGGGGCCCGAACACCGGACCCCACTGGTCCAAGCTTAATAATCAATGGGTAATGCTTTTCTAACGGTCCTTATGCAGTCTCTGCAAAAATATGGAAAGGACCCCTGGAGGTTTACTTTCCTGAAAAAAGTGTGTTATGTGTCGGAAACCCTGTGGTGGTTGCGGATATCAAGGAGGGGTGGGGCAATTTCAGTCCAGCAGGCTGGAGCCAATCATGGAGCAGCACAACAGAGGAAGTCAGGTGTCAGGCTAGAAAAGGTGCAAGTGTGTGGTTCATTAGGCTGCAAGAAATCATGGAGGAGCACACTGAAGCGCACGCTTACAAACCACTGGTAAGTGCTGACTACAAGTCATGACTTCAAATTGTTATATTGAATTATTACAAATTATTTGTTGTTTGTGCAGCTTAGTCAAGAGTCCCTAATTGATGAAGTCGACTCAGATTCTGACGATTTAACTGTCAAGAAGAAACCTGTAAAAAAGTATGTAAAAGAAAAATCAAAAACACTTTTCTTCAAGACTCGGAAAGTGACGAACCAAAGGCAAATAAGATTGTTATCATGCAGCTGCAAAAGAAGAAAAATGGGGGGAGAGTTTACAGCAAGAGGCACTTCTGCCTCTACTGTTCAATGTCCTGCCACAAAATGTCCCGTCATTTGTCTAGAAAACATGGAAATGAAAGTGACGTAGCCAGAGCATTGGCTCTACCTGTGAAATCTAAAGCACGTAAACTTCCGTTTGATTTGATCAGGAATAGTGGAAACCGTGAGCACAATTTTGAGGTTTTAAAGGCCGGCATTGGAACTTTAGTCCCAGCAAAACAGCCAAATTCCCCAGTTAAATCCAGTGAGTTTTTGCACTGGATTTAACTGGCATGATAAGACTAAGCATGATTACATTAGGCAGAAAATCAGAGAAGTGGGTAGGTTAATTAACGAAGCAAAAACGGCAGGGAAACTGAAAACAATTAAGGATTTCTTTATTCCTTCCAACTTTAACCATGTGATTGACGCAGTCAGGTCTGTGGCTGGATATGATGAGGAAACAAATCAATACAAGACTCCATCTTTGGCCCTCAAACTCGGCCATAGCCTCAGAAAGCTAGCAGATATTCTTGAATGTGACTCAAAAATGGAGCATTGTGATGATGAACTATTTATTAAAAACCTCCAACGAAGCCGGCTGCTTTTTGAGAAGAGTTGGGACGTCTGTGTTTCTTCTGCTGCCCTACAGACCCTCCGGCAAGCCAAGTGGAACACTCCGGACCTGCTCCCTCTGACTGAGGACGTTAGAGCCATGCATGCACATATTGAGGTATGTCGACCTGAATATGTGCAAACCCTAATAAGTGAGCCAACGTCTAAGCATTGGTCTAAACTGGCAGTTTTGACTCTTTGTGAGGTCATTATTTTCAATCGAAGAAGGGAAGGTGAGGTTTCAAAGATGCCACTGACAGCCTTTACCTTAAGAAGTAAGACTGGGATCCATTCTGACATTGCTCTGGGACTGTCCGAACTTGAGAAAAATCTGTGTCAGCATTTTCAACGCATTGAAATTAAAGGGAAAAGAAGTCGGAAAGTGCCTGTTCTTTTGACTCCTGAAATGATTGCTTCGATGGAGGTGCTGGTGGAGAACAGAAGGGCCTGTTCCATCTCTGACCATAACCCATACTTCTTCTCCCGCCCGGGCGCAGACACCCACATCAGGGGATCAGACTCCCTACGGCAGGTAGCCAAAGAATGTGGTGCGGTGCATCCAGAGATGCTATCCTCAACCAAACTTAGAAAGCACATAGCTACTATGTCTTCAGTTCTCAATATGAAAGAGAATGAAATGGACATACTAGCCAACTTCCTCGGCCATGATATTCGCATCCACAGACAATATTACAGACTACCAGAGGGGACACTGGAGCTGGCCAAAATCAGCAAAGTGTTAATGGCCATGGAGCAGGGAAGAGTGACGGAATTCAAAGGAAAGACCCTCGACCAGAAACAAATTGAGCCTGAAGGTAATTCTTGATATTATTAAAATATGTATTATTATTTTTCCCCTAAAGGCCACTTGTATTTTTATTTTCTGTGCTACAGGGAGAGCAGTAGAGATCCTCTCACAAACGGACGGGCTAAAAGAAACTTCAAGCGGACAACCTTCAACCATTCATCCAGATGCACCCCATGGTAGTGGCAGTGCCCCTTCTGGTAAGTGTACCAGGTGGGGGATTACAGCCAGGCTGCTTGGTCCTAACCCTGGGAGTGTATATTGCTAATATATTTTTATTTCTCTCCCTAGAACGTGTAAGAAAGCCATGGTCTGCATCTGAGGTGAAGGCTGTGGAGAAGACCTTTCATACAGACTGGAAAAGTCCCTGGGAAGTCTCACTGCCTGGCCTGCATTAATGCCTCACCAGATGACCTTAGACATCGGACATGGAGTGGCATTAAATTCTATGTCAAAAATAGAATCACTGCAATTCGAAAAATAAATAAAAAATAAAATTCCTTTAAAAGAGTTGTTTGTTTCCATTGACTGTTTTGTATTACTTAAAGTAGTCCCAGTAAAAAAGATTATGTCTATGGATCCCATTCTGAACGGCCCTGTCAAAGGGACCCACCAGGTAACGAAAACGTGTGTGTGTGTGTGTTTAAATATGTCCTGTCTGAATGAGTTTGGAGTGCAATGGAGGGGTTGGAAATATACAAGCATTTGCTTCAGCCAACCCCCTTTCCAAACATTGTGAATTTATTATATTAATCTGGTGTAAATTGTTAATGCTGGTTTTTGGAATTAATATGTAAATGAAAAATACATGAAAGTCAGTGATTATCCATTTAATGTTTGGGTTATCTCAAGGCCGAAGGTAACATAACTATTGGCACCATCGCAGATGCTGAGTGTCTGTTTTTTCTGCTATAAAGCCATGTGCCTGCTGCAAAACCCTGGTTGTGTCTTTTTACTAACAAAAAAATGTCTTCTGCTGTGACACAATCCCAGCTGTAATAATAATGATGCATCACTGCTGTGGCAGAGGAACTTAGCAACAAACTTCCCTTTAAACAGTCCCTTCTCCAGTTCTTCTAACAGGTGTGGAAGCAGTAACTGCCACAAAATGTGTCGATGGTAACAGTAATGTGGCTTATTGCATCCGCCGAGGTATAGACACCTCTTCAGCATCTATTCCGAGTCTGCTGAAGTTGTTTTAAGGCTGTAATACCAAAAACATCCACTTTTTACATCGAGATGCTAGTCACAAGTCACTAGGCCATTAAGTTAATGGATTTTTTACATTTGTTTGTCCCAACAGAAATAGTCTAGTAAAAACAACTTTTTGAATGAACCACTGCTTTCTGTCTTTATTTTTTAGAAAACATTGAATCTTTTATATATTGAAAGTTAATTATTCTAACATTATTCATTTTTTCTTCTGTTTACACTGTGAATTATATTGTGTTATTTCCTTGGTGTACATCTCGTTGTCAATCATTGTGCTAAGAACCATTCATGCGCCCCGATTGCGCACTGTTGTTTATGTTGCCAGTTGGCAATGATTTGGACAAGGGGGGATTACTTCTATAGATTTGAATCATCACGTACATCTTACATACAGTAAGACAAATGTCAATTATAAAAAGGGTGTGGTCACCTGCACTACACTCAGGGCAAAGGTGTGGACGTGTGTCTGGAGCACACAGAGCAGCGTCTCCACAGTCATGTAGTGCAGCAGGCGGGCTAAAGAGCTGAGCCTGGTGACGTCCCGCTGGGCTCGGGCGCGCTCTCTCCTGAGCTGCTTCTGGTGCCTCCACTGCAGGTGCATGGGCCCACTGAAACACCTGGCCTGCTCTGACAGATGGATGTGGTGCTTCAGATGTTGGAGGGACTGCATGCTCTGCTGCTGTACCTGCAAACACACACAAAACAACTTGAACTGAACTGAAGCGATAGGCACTGTCAGAACCTTTCCAAGTTCATAATTATTTTGGGCATGTTCACACAAAATAGAAACGAACATAAGTAACATGTTCCTAGGTTGATAATGAGGCTGGTGAAACTAACAAATGTACAACACTTAGTAAGTAAGTAATCTTTATTTGTATACCGGCTTTCACAGACCAGAGTCACAAAGCGGTTTACAATCGTGGGCATCTGTTTCCCACTCGCGCATGCCAGATATATTGTTCATGTTTTTTAGTGATAAAAAAAACTGGAGCACCTGGAGAAAACCACGCAGACACGGGGAAAACATGCAAATTCCACTCAAAAAGGCCCTGTTCTGACCGCAATTCAAACCCAAGACCTTCTTGTTGAGAAGTGAGAGTGCTATCCAGTGTCCACTCAGCCACTGTGGCGCACTTCAGTTAGATTGAATGGAAAGGTGCACAGCAAGAAGGTCCTGGGTTCGATTCAACCTCCATGCCTTTCTGTGTGAAGTTTGCAAGTCTGATGCATCTGAAGCAGGACTTCAGACTGGTAGACTACCCACGCACGTCATCACACCAGTCTGGCCCCTTTCTTCCTCAGCCTCACATCAGCTTCATCAACTCCCTGCCAGCCGTGCCAACCAAGCCAGCGCTTAAAAGCAGGACATCGCTTACCAAACAGCCTTTCAAGTCGCTACCACCTCTTCCCCACCTCTGCCTTAGGATTCTATCGCACGATCACACCCACCTTGCCCTGTTACCACCACCAGTGTCTGAGCCCTGAGGAGTCATATACTGCACTCGAGCATCAATCCTCACAGAGCAAGGCCACAGAACCAAACTAATAAGCATAAGCACCAAACTAATAAACTACACAACTTAACATCATCCATCCATCCACCCTTAATCCATTTCTGGGTCGGGGGGTGGCAGTCAGAGATGCTATCTAAGTCACATAGCACTAGCCCCTCACTGATCCTCCTGCAGGGGGTGAGTCCACAGGAGGACGGCTACTCTGTAAGTGTGAGCATAGCCTTGATCTTTCAGCGGGGGCTTCAGGCAAAGTGGGGTTAAGTGTCTTGCCCAAGGACACAACGACAGCAGACATCAGTGGGAGTCGGTGGAGAAGGTGTCGAGATGGGATCAAACCCACGACCTTCAGGCCTAAAGGCCAATGCTCTACCAACTGAGCTACTGTCGCCCTACATAACATTATAACTCGCATTTTAATGACATACATAAGGTTAAAAAACAAACCAAGCAGTTATTTTTGTACCAGGCCTGGTAAATGCTATCCACAGTTTAACCATTTTAAACAACTGAACACAATATCCACTTTTTTTAACTCATAAACTTTATAGATATGTTTTTTATAGTGCTCTCTACTTGTCCTGGTCATTATTTTTTTTACATTTAAGTGCAAATTAGATTTTGCCTGTGTGGCGCCCTCCCTACATTATTGGTGGAACTACATTAGAATTCGGTGCCTGGCCTCTCCATTGGCTCTGGAGTGCAGCATGACGTCTTTCAGCGCCTGTGGTATAAAAGCATCCAAGTCTCACAACTTGAGAGCTGTTTTATTCCCGGGTCAAATGCAGAGGACACATTTCACTACGAGGACAATTAAGTTATAATTTAAATATTAAAAAAAATGCATATCTTTTTGGAAAAGAAATCACAAAACAGAAGTTGATGAATTGATTATTATAGTTTAATATAGTTGTATAGTTATATAGTTGTAGAGTACCGTTTGAAGGACTTCTCTGCAGGATTGGGATAAATCTCGTAGTTTACGCTGAAATTGTTCCCTGTGATTCTGTTGAGCTTCAATGAGTCCAGTCAGATTGTACGCCCCAGACTGTGGAAGCCAGGGAGTGGCTTGGACTTCCTCCAGAGTCCTGGAATCACATGTTGATCAAGCATTACAAAGGTTTAGAAAATGCTTGCAGAAGGATTTTCAGACATGCAATCTAAAGTCTATTGTAATAATAATTTTCCCCATGGTCAATTAAATAGATTTTACAAACATCTATAGATGAATTGGCAGCCAAAACATTTTCGCTGCATATCCACAATTTGCTATCAGTGAGAATTCACTGATGGAAAATTGTGGTTTGATTTCACAGACCAAAATTAGTGCGAGAATTGTGAAACAAACATAGGTAAAGATTATTAATTTTAAGGTTTTAAATGAATCAAGTATATGTCCTTTCTGATGTCAGGATGTGTTTGCACTCACTGTGTTGAGATAGATAACTCCTGAGTTAGATTTTTTCAATCAAATTAAATTTATTCTTGTATACAACAGTAGTAAACATTTGAATTCACCAACACAGATCAGATCAAACAATTCAAACCAAAGAAATTCAAATTGTTTTTAAAAACACATTTGTCCATTTATGAATGTCCATAAATGCTGTTGAATGTCAAGTCTCCTGGATCATCACTGTTCTTAGAACCTCCTGCATTGGCAAGGAAAACTCTGAAAACCCACTGGGATAAAAGTGAGTAAACAATAGAATACTCTGACCGGAGCTTGATGAAAATATGGTGATCAAGCTCTGTGAAAAAGTGAAAAAAGAAAACAGGCCAGACATATTAATAAATAATGAATGTGTGTTTAATAGATATTTCTATATTCCTGTTACTAACATGACGCATACACTTGGGTATTATTATGTTTCAGAAAAGCGGAAAATTATGGCTTGCCTCAAAATATGAAATACATCGAAAATCTCATATTGCATGAGACAAAAAGCATGAGTGGATATTGAAAGATAAGACAGACTCCCAGACGTGGAGTCAGAGCATGAGTACATGTGCAGTGTCAGGACTCACCTGGCATGTGCTGCCTGAGCTGCTCTATAGAGGGCGCTGTCTGTCAGCAGAAGGCTCTGTAAGTGTTCACTGAGCTGGAGGAAACGGCAGTAGCGCACACGTGCCCTCCACCTGACACACTCACAGACACACACAGACAGATACATGCAAATTTCTTGAATTAAATTAAATTGATTTAATAGCCTATGTTACATCAGGAGGAGGAGCTCGGAGTAGAGCTGTTGCTTCTCCACTTTGAGAGGAGCCAGTTGAAGTGGCTTGTGCATTTGTTTCGAATGCCCAAGCGATGACTTTTTCTCTTCTTAAATCCTTTGTGTTTTTACAAAATCCACACTTTAGTGTCACAAACTCTGCTCGTTTGTCTCCCGCTCTAGCTCCGCTCTGATCAGCAACACCTGATTGGTCAGGACATGCCATGCCATGCATGAGAGCCACACACGGGTATTTGGCGCAAAGAATCATGGGATCTCGTCCACTGCGCAAAACCGAGAGGACCCAAATTTGGGTGTTCCACTAATCTTTCAGTGCCCATGGTGGCACATGCACTACTGATTTGAATAATGTACCATCTTGGATCATCAGAACTTGGTCGAGCGCAATACCGTGGAGCAGTTCTACTCCTTCGTTCATCCATCCTCTCCCATCTCAAGTCCCTCACCTCCCCCCTCCTGGACCCCCTGCAGTTCGCCTACAGAGCCAACAGATGTGTAGACGACGCCATTAACCTGGCCCTCCACCACATCCTACAGCACCTGGACTCCCCGGGGACCTACGCCAGGGTCCTGTTCGTGGACTTCAGCTCTGCCTTCAACACCATCCTGCCATCCCTGCTCCAGGACAAGCTCTCCCAGCTCAACGTGCCCGACTCCACCTGCAGGTGGATCACTGACTTCCTGACGGACAGGAAGCAGCGAGTGCGTCTGGGGAAGAATGTCTCGGATTATAAATACAGGAGCCCCACAGGGCTGTGTTCTCTCTCCCCTGCTCTTCTCCCTGTACACCAACCACTGCACCTCCAGCCACAACTCCGTGAAGCTGATCAAGTTCGCGGACGACACCACCCTCATTGGACTCATCTCCAACAACGATGAGTCCGCCTACAGGAGGGAGGTGGACCGACTGGTGTCCTGGTGCAGTGGTAACAACCTGGAGCTGAACGCCCGGAAGACAGTGGAGATGATTGTGGACTTCAGGAAGAGCTCTGTCCCCCCGCCCCCACCCTCCGTGATGGACTCCCCCATCACTTCTGTGGAGTCATTCCGTTTCCTGGGCACCACCATCACCCAGGACCTCAAGTGGGAGCCGACCATCAACTCCCTCATCAAGAAGGCCCAGCAGAGGATGTACTTCCTGCGGCAGCTCAGGAAAGCCAAGCTGCCTGCACAGATGTTGGTGCAGTTCTACACGGCCATCATCGAGTCCATCCTCACCTCCTCCGTCACCGTGTGGTTCGCTGGAGCCACAGTCAGGGAAAAACAGAGACTACAGCGCATCGTGCGCTCTGCAGAGGAAGTGATCGGCCGCAGCCTTCCATCGCTGCAGGACCTGTACGTCGCCCGAGCTCGAGGCCGGGCTGGTCCTATCACAGCCGATCCCTCTCATCCTGCACATGGACTATTCCAACCACTCCCCTCAGGCAGGAGACTGCGGTCCATCAGGACTAGAACCTCCCGCCACAAGAACAGTTTCTTCCCCTCTGCTGTTGGACTCTTGAAAACCTCTTAACCTCCCCGCCCTCTAGAAGCCCCCTACTGCTCTTCATACTGCCCTTCATAATGTCACTTTACTGCTGATCGTACGTCACTTTACCTCATTGTACTGCTGTCACCTTACATTGTGTGCACCATTTGCACTGTATTGTGTTGTAAATAGTAATTGTATGTGTTGTAAATAGTAATTGTATCTCTATTTTACATTGTTACATTTATTGCTTAGAATTTTAAGTCTCTAAGCGGGGCTTGGATTCCCCGGATGCGCAAGGGGAATAGTGTGCAGAGAAGGAAGTCTGGGCAGTCTGCTTAGACTGCTGCCCTGCTGACCCCGCAATGGATTGAGCGGAAGAAAATGAAGGGATAAATTGATATTTCAAACGTGAAAAAAAAGGACAGAATGTGCTAATTCAAGCTGCAGTCAGTTGAAGCTGCAGAGAGAAAAAGAGCCTCAGTATAGCCCCCACATCTGTGGAATTATATACCACTCAAGCTAAAGTTACAGTCATCAGACTTTTCTACATTAAACTGAAAACGTGGCTTATATAGTAGGTCTAAACCAAGTCTGTATGTCTGTAACAGGTCTGTTTCTGTAGTAGGTCTAAAGCAGTATTACATTTAAACTGTGTATTTGCAGAAGTTTCAGCAGGTAAAAATAGATCTAATTCAGGTTTGTGCTAAATCTATTGAAGACAGGTGTTCAGCAGCTCCTCACCAGCAGAAGGCCTTCCTGAGCCTGAAGAGTCTGAAAAAGGGGATGTTCTGCAGGATGGTCCAGGAGGCGGCCTCGTTGTACCACTGGGAGAGACTGCTCATCCCGCCATATCCACTAAGCGTCATGTGGATCACACCACTGCGGCAGAAGATGTAGTGCTCCTCCCCAGCCTCTGAGGGCGCCACCACTTGCAGCTCGTACGGTCTGAAAAAAGTCATCATAGACTTTTCACAGTGGCTTGCAAAGTTATAATACAGCATAAAGTTTTGCACATTTGGTCCTGTTACGACCAAACATAACCATTTTATTTAAGATTATTTACTGAAAGACCACAATGAATTAATAGACAACAGTGAATAGAAAGCATACTGACTAGGGGTGGGAACCTAAGGGTACCTCACGATATGATACGATACACGATACAAAGCTCATGATAACAATAATATCACGATAACAATTTTATCACGATATGACGATTATCGATATGTTGGTCAGAATATACCATATGCCAATTTATGGCATAAAGAAAAGAAAAATGTTAAGTGAAAAAATACACTTTATTTTATGATAAATGGAATGGAGATCCATAATGTAGCCATATATTAAGTATTGATACTAATTGAAAAAAAAAATTTAAAAAAAAATATATATATTTTTTTTTTCAAAATGTATATCGATACTTGGCAAATGCATATCAATAATCGAATCGCGGGAGGAAGTATTGTCACACCCCTAATACTGACAGAGGCCAAAAATAAGATAAGAATTCCTTTATTTGTCCCACAGTGGGGAAATTTCGATGTTGCAGCGCACATATAGGACAGTAGTAAGAGCACACAGGGAGCACACACAATATATACAATTAAGTAGTAGCTATGTTTCTTAGCTAACATAACTAGCTGTAGATGCTGAAAATGCTTCAATACCAGTCAAAATATATATGTAGTATAGTGCAGTTATATACTGTACAGTTAAATAGTGCAGGATAATAAGTAGGTAGGTAAAGTGACACCAGGTATATATATATATATATATATATATATAATTATATATATATATAATTATGTGCAAACCAGTGATGCATACTTCACTGAGTGGATTAAATGTCCTCATGACTGCTGAAGGCACACATTTTGCAAAGTTTATTGGTCACTAAACAGTATCACAACGTCCTAGGAGCCCCCAGATCGGTGTAGGGGGTTGAAGTGGACCTGTTCAACCTTAACTGAACTTTAGGAATCTGTCAAAACACCAAATTGAGGTGTATACTTTAGTTTAAGAAGCATTAACCAGGTTTATGGCAGGAAAAGAAGACAATAAAGTAGTTAAGCACCCACCAGCAGCACGCTCCCCTGACCTCTGCCCCCTTTGGAGATCAGTAAAATTATTGCTGAGGAAAAGTTAAGCCAGAATGAAGGACAAATTTCACATCTTCCTTGCCATTTGTCTCCCCCTAGTGTTAAGATTATGACAGGACAGATTATGATTATCATAATGGAAGTAAAAGTATAAAATGCTGTTTCCTGTCATTCCATGCATATTACACTGTGATGCATGACACATACTTTTCTGATGTGCGCTAATTTGGTGTTCGTTAGAAAAGTTAGCCAAGCCCTCGGGAAAAATCGTATTTTTTTTAGGGATGTCAAAATTATCGCATTAACTCACGTTAACTACATTTTTCATTAACGTGTTACATTTTTTTTAACGCATTAACGCATGCCCAAATGACCCGCCCATTTATCCATAATATCACTCAGAATGCTGCGTGTGAGATGCATCAGAGCAGGTAGGCCCTCTGGGAATTCATGTTTTAAAATAATATGCGCGTCACCGCGGGGCTGTTGTTTGTTGTGAACTCTGGTTGCCGCTGCGGTAACATGGTCATATAAGACCATACACGCCACTGAACTATTCTCTGCATGTTGTGTTCGTTTCTTTGCAACCTGTGCACGCAAATACAGCGCGAAAGTGTCCCTGTCTTTTCCTGAAACTAAACTAAACTAAGCTCGCTGAATATAAGCTTTGGTACGTAAATTTCCCCCTTTCATTAACAGCTCATTTTGGTTGTGCCCAAAAGCAAAATGTTGTGAGCAAATCTAACAGATTTAGGTACATTTGGTCTGAATGACAATGTGTCATTACATTTGATAATCTCATTTAACTTCAATTGAAGTGGATTTGAAATAGAATGTTAAAAATGTGATTAATCGTGAGTTAACTCACCATTACTGTGCGATTAATCAACAAGAAAAAATTCATCGTTT
This sequence comes from Knipowitschia caucasica, assembly GCA_964034765.1. Lineage (NCBI taxonomy): Eukaryota > Metazoa > Chordata > Actinopteri > Gobiiformes > Gobiidae > Knipowitschia > Knipowitschia caucasica. The sequence continues at coordinate 9,241,344 of OZ035825.1, forward strand.
GACAGCCCTAATTTTTTTCAAACCTCGTTTTTAGCATGAATTTGAATATTTCCTCAAAGCTCCTAAACATGGAGCTCTGAAGTTTTTCCTGGTTTTCTTGTTTTCTGTGAACTCCAAGTTTCTAGGCTCAGCCCAGTCACAATAATGCAGAATCCTAACATTAAGAATGATTTCACATTATAGAATAATGTAGAATATAGAATGCAAAATGACCAAATCTAAGGATTATGTTCAGGGGCCAGACTTAACGCATTATACTCTTTGATTTTGAGTATTTTTCAGCTATATAAATACTGCTGCTTTACAACATTCACTATTACTATTGATCAAGGGCGTAGGTTTGCGTGGGGACCATGGGGACATGTCCCCACCAATATTTGGTGAGGACTAAAAAGTCCCCACCAAAATGACATGATGTCCCGTGACCCGGACGGTCCGGGACACATGTCTTCCTTTTGTGCATACGTCGCGCCTCCTCCTCGCCTCCAGAGCAACAGCAGCAGCAGCAGCACGTGACCCGTTCCGTTCTCTGCAGTGATTGGCTGTCTTCTTCAGCGCCAAAATGAAGCACTGAGCAACTGTTTAATTTTTAAAAGTTAGCCAGCGTGAAGCCAGCGTTTTTTTCGTTCCCTGAGCGTTGTAGCACGTGAGTAATCAGAGGAAAGTACTGTAGATCTATTACCATTCAAAGTACTTACGTTATTTCTAATCTGTCAGCGCACTGTTTAATGTTCCGAGGAGCTCACACGGCACAGAGACAGAACAGAACTGGCTCCAATAAAGAAACAGGTTGGTTGAAAGGCTGAAAAAATACTTATTGTGCTCTTACTATCCAAAATGTATAAGTGGGTGTGTTGTGTGAATCAGGATAAACTAGGGATGAAAATATTCCACGGATCCACGATTTACAACCTTTATCTGCTGATAATGTAATTTCTGTGAAATGTGTGACAGCGGGCACTTGCTGTTATTGGCTCTAAGCCAGGGGTGCTCACACTTTTTCAGCATGCGAGCTACTTATAAAAGGATCAAGTCAAAATGATCTACCTACTACAAAAATGCAAATCATATATTTATTTCAAAAAATATTCTTTATATCTACAATGTATGTTTATGTACATGCAAAACCGCATGAGCCAATATAGCACAACACAACACAATTACCTATGTACATTTTTTGTCATTACCCGAGTTTACTCTGATGACTTTCACTGAATTGAATCGGCCAGGGATGCATAGTCCGGAAAATAGGTGGTAACTCGCTGACAAGTTTGTCGTGGTTTAGCTTTCCTGCACTGAGCGCGGTTGTTTGCGCATGTGCAGTCACCTAAGTGTCAGTAAAACATTACTGAGTAAAACACAGATGTCATTTGACTGTGGTGCCATGTCCATGTGCCATGCCTGTTTTTTTTTAAATACAAATATTTCCCCTCCTCAGTTTATAAAATAATTTGCATCCACACATCTGCGTTATCAATCACATTCGTAACATTCCAAACATGTGCGTCTCTTACGTCCTGTCCTGCGTTGGGGAAAAACACGGAAGTGGGCGGAGCTTTGATGCAGCCGCCGGTAACGGCACTTTTACAGTCATAGAAGACACTCAGAGTAAAGACGTATGTTTACAAGCACTGACCCCGTCCTCAGCCCTGGTTTAGTCCTGGTTTAGTCCTGGTTTAGTCCTGGTTTGGTTGTTTTCGAGCGTGAGTCCCCGCGATCACTTTGCTGCTCTCTGATGTGGAGCGAGGATGTTCGCTGCTGCGAGCATCTCACAGCGAACAGTTTTTAAGGTAGTATGATCCATGCTTCAGTGATCAGAGGAATTTAGGGGGGTACTGTGGCGTGCGAGAACGCAAAACTCTGGTTATCTCTGTCTACACACAAATGCATTAACGGAGTTTTCAAAAATCTCCACTTTGCCCGGAGTTTTTTGTATATATTAGTTTAGAATTTGTAATTTTTTATTTATTTAATGCGATCTACCAATACTACCTTTGCGATCGACTGGTAGATCGCGATCGACGTATTGAGCACCCCTGCTCTAAGCACATTCAAGCGATGCACTCGAATGTGCACGTCCTGGTGCAGCTGCTGCCGCTTTGTAATGACAGCCGCGGCGCTCAGTGAAAGCACAGCTCTAACATGGTACCGAGCTCGGACCATATGCGGACAGAACCATGTCTCCCTCGTATCTCCCCCGTTTCTCCCCTGTGTCTCTGACATGTCTCTCCCCTGACTCTTCCCAAAGCGCAACCAGCGCTCCCGAAATTAAAGCTCGGATACCTAAATTTTCCATTGCGTTAACGATGCATGCTGGTTGTGCGCAAAACACACCACACCAGGTCATTTAAGTTTTTATTTTGCATACTTGAGAGCCCTGTGAGTCATTACTTGCCTTTTTGGGTTGAGAATGGAATAAAAAAAAAGAAAATATAGAAAAATCCACACTGTTACTTATTGCCAAACTCTTGTTAACTCATTGTATTGAGAAATACTATGTAACTTTTGACATTGGCCAAGTTATATAAATGATTCTGCAGTTCATGTATATGAATGTGTGTTTTTGATTGTCTATACCTTCTTATATAATTTAGAAAAAATGGCACCTCCACAAAAAAAGATAAAAGATATCAGGAGCTTTTTTAACAGTTGGAAAGTAAGTAAGAGAACAAGTAATAGCAAATTATGAATTGTGATGATTAATCTTCTGTTAACATACATAGGAAACTCTGCTTCTCATTCAGTCTACAGCTGAGTTTAGTATAGAAGGCAACACACTATTGCAAATATAGTGTGTGATTACACAACAAATTCTGGGAGAGAAACTCTGGACCCCGTGTCAATGGGTGTAGACTCAGGTCGTAGTGAATGTCCCCACCAAGATTGGAACCAAACCTACACCATTGCTATTGATGCATTGCTCACCTGCGAACGGGCCCCGGGGCCTCTTTCAGATAGAACACTTGGGAGGGGCCTCCAGTGCAGAGCAGCTGCAGCACCTCTGACACCTTCAGAGGACGCTGCAGGGCTGGGGACTGTGTGCAACGGGACGGCCTGTCCTGAGGCAGCTTTGTCTGCTCTGGCTCTGGGAGGCTGAAAGGCAAGGCAAGGCAAGTTTATTTGTATAGCACAATTCATACACAAGGCAACTCAAAGTGCTGAACAAAACAAGAAAGCGTTAAAATCATAAATAATCACAGTACATTAAAAAGAAAGATAAAAATATAAAATCCCTCAGTTGTATGCACAGCTAAACAGAATTGTTTTTAACCTGGTTTTAAACATTGTCAGAGAGGAGGCCTGTCTCACATCTTCAGGAAGACTGTTCCAGATTTTAGCAGCATGAATCTGAAAAGCAGCCTCCCCATATTTAGTCCTGACTCTGGGCACTAACAGGAGTCCAGTCCCTGTGCACCTCAGAGTCCGGGCTGGTTCATATGGGACTAACATGTCACTAATATATTTTGGTGCGAGGCCATGGAGAGACTTGAACACAAGCAGAGCTGTTTTAAAGTCTATTCTCTGAGCCACAGGAAGCCAGTGCAGAGACCTGAGAACTGGATTAATGTGGTCGTACTTCCTGGTTCTAGTCAGGACTCGAGCTGCTGCATTTTGAATGTACTGCAGCTGTTTTACAGCCTGTTTGGACAGACCTGTGAGCAGGCCATTGCAGTAGTCTAACCTACTGGAGACAAATGCATGGATAAGAATCTCCAAGTCTGCCCTAGACACTATGTTTTTGATCCTGGCAATGTTTTTTAGGTGGTAAAAAGCTGCTGATGTTACTGATTTAATGTGGCTATTAAATGTTAAGTCTGAGTCCAGTATTACCCCTAGATTTCTGACCTTGTTTGAAGGTTTTAGGGAGAAAGACTATAGGTGACAGATGACGCTCTCTCTTTGTTTCTGGGGACCAAAAACAATCATTTCAGTTTTGTCTGCGTTTAGCTGAAGGAAGTTGTTTTGCATCCACTCACTGATCTGTTGGATACAGTGAAGGAGTGAGTCCACTGGTCCATGTTCTCCTGCAGTCAGTGAGACATAGATCTGAGTGTCGTCTGCATAGTTGTGATAGGACACTTCGTTTCTGCGTATTAACTGACCTAACGGCAGCATGTAGAGATTGAACAGAAGAGGTCCCAGGATCGACCCCTGTGGGACTCCACAGGTCAGGGCCATATGATCTGAGACACAGTTTTCAATCTCCACAAAGTACTTCCTGTCTTCAAGGTAAGACCTAAACCAACTTAGGGCGGTGCCAGCGACGCCAACACAGTCCTCTAATCTCTGTAAGAGGATCTCATGGTCGACAGTGTCAAAGGCAGCACTTATATCTAACAAGATTAAGATTAAGACTTTGCCTGCGTCAGTGTTTAGCCGGATATTATTTGTAACCTTGACGAGAGCAGTCTCAGGCTGAGTTTACACGGAGACAATGTGGCAGTAAAACGGTATAGTTGGATGTCGGTTGCTACCAACCGTTCATACGAAGACTGTGTTCCAGGGGGGTGAAAACGTAAGTGTTCAGATCCAGCCTGCAGAGTGGGACAACTCAGATACGCTGCACAGCAGGGAGCTTTTTCACACCCGCGAGAGGGAGAAAGGTGTGAAATCCCCCTCTGCTCTGACCCCCACCTCCGCGCTGCTCCCCGCACGTAAATTTGTACATGCGCAGTAGCGGAGAACAAACATCAACAACAATGGCAATGCCCGCACAAACTAGCTTCGTGGGCTTCCAGCGCGGGACAGAGGATAATTCTACTCCTTCGTTCGTCCAAACGAGACCACGCGAAGCTCTAGGTTCAGTTTCCATTTTCACAGCTGCTGTTAAAATGCAGAATGATGTTGGTGCGTTCTGAGGGTCTGGTACAGGAAGTGAGTATACTGCCGAGAGGGGGGCTTGGCACGGGGCTCGGGGTCGTGTGTCGTGTTGTAAAGTTTCTCTGCCCACTACTGGCCGGGCGCTAGAACTACATCGTTTTTCAACCTCATGTGAACGCTGAGAAATTTGCATTAGGAGCCAGGTCGTTTCTGTTAATAGCCTGGAAACGTCTGCGCAGCATCTCAGTATAAACAGGGCCTCAGTGCTGTGGTGGGGTCTAAAGCCGGACTGAAACATATCAAATGAGTTGTTGATTATAAGAAATCTAGTAAGCTGTAGGTAGACAACTTTCTCAAGGACTTTCCCCATAAATGGCAGATTTGAGATGGGACGATAGTTGTTAAGTACCGTAGCATCCAGACTGCTCTTTTTTAGAAGGGGCCTGATGACTGCAGTTTTCAGGGCCTTTGGGAATATTCCAGAATGAAGGGACATGTTTACTATCTGTGTGAGTGAAGGTAACAGACTGCTCAGAACAGACGTCAGAAATCTAGTGGGTAGTACATCCAGGCTGCATGTGGAGGAGCTCAGACTGGAGATTATCTCTTGGACATTTTTATCATCTACAGGTGCAAAGTGAGTTAGCTCAAAGAGCCTTTCTGGCTGTTGGATTGTTATCTGTGGATTGGAGACAATGGCGTTTTTGATGCCTTGAACCTTGTCATTGAAAACATTTGCAAAACATTGTTGCATTTACGTTTGGAAGTAAATGCAATGAGTTTAAATGTTATTAAACTCATTAAATGTTGAGAACAGAACACGCAGATTGTTGCTGCAGCCTTCAATCATTTCAGAAAAATACCTTTCTCTCGTACTACGTAGCACCCAGTTAAACTCGCACAACTTATCCTTGAATATCCTGTAATCAACCTGGAGGTTGGACTTGCACCACTTCCGCTCGGCCCTCCGGCACTTTCTCTTTTGTGCCCTGACCGAGTCTGCTTTAGCCCACGGCGCCTTCTGCTTATTTTTCACTATTTTAACCTTCACAGGGGCAACGGTATCCAGAACATTCAAAACACTAGAGGTGACAGAGTTAAACAGTTCATCTACAGTAGAATATGATGCATTCTCAAAGTTTATCATTCCCATAAATAGTTCACTTGTATTTTCATTTATGTGTCTTCTTCGAACAGTTGCAGAGTCCACTGGTGGTTTGTTAGTGAAACACATGTAAAAAAATACAGTAAAGTAAGAGACATTTGAGTTATCAGAAAATCCTCCGATCAAAAACAGTCATTAATTAATTATTATATCAGTATAAGGCCCATTTTCATAAAAAGAAAAACAATGGTACAGATTTCATGTACAATATAACATTCAATTTGACAGATCACAATAAAAACAATAGACTATATAGATGGACAATACAAACTCGATAGCTCAACAAAGCCCAAAAGGGAAGTGCTCAAGGGGAAAGTTTTGCGCCAACTTTCTCTGGCTCCAATTGACTTACATGAAAAAGTAAACTTCTCTAACTCAGAAACTGTTTGTGTCACACTCACCATTTTTAGCCTTAAATAATATGGCTAAGGATGACAGGATGCTCTCTGTCATCCTAGTGTTTAAATTGCTATAATGTCTTTGTTTATGGAGATATGAGCTTTTTCCCCTCACTTTGAGACAGAAACTGGATTCCTGTGGAACTGGACAGTAAGTAAGTAAGTAGTAAGCTTTATTTATATACCGCCTTTTCACTGCACATTGGAGTCTCAAAGCGGTTTACAATTGTTGGGTGGGGGTGCCAGTACAGGAGGCACATGCCAGACCTATTGTACATATTTTTAGTGGTAGGGGAAACCGGAGCACCCGGAGGAAACCTACGCAGACACGGGGAGAACATGCAAACTCCACTCAGAAAGGCCCTGGTCCAACCGGGATTCGAACCCAGGACCTTCTTGCTGAGAGGCGAGAGTGCTATCCACTCAGCCACCGTGCCGGACAGTCATGTTTTTAATTATGCTGGTCTTGCAGTGGAAGGTATTGAGCCACAAGTTAAAAAATTCCTTATAAAGGTGAGTTTGGGTTTGATATGTTTGGCTGTGTTTGTATCAGACCTCTGTCCTTCTGATGCTGCCAAGTTTAACTGTTAAAGGTGTACATGCATCAAGAGTTCCAAGCTTCCGGCTCGACCGTACGGCATTGTGGGTAGTTTTCTCAAAAAGGTGGGCATCAAATCACGCTGCCATATTGGATTACTTGTTGCGTTGAAAAGTTTTTTCAAAAAGAGGAAAGGGCAGTTCTTTCCTAAAATTTGGGGAAATCCTTCTTTATACCTTTAAATAAAGAACTAATATGACTTAGTCTCAGAGAATAAGTCAGAGGCAATAGGATGCAGATAATTCTGTAATTTACCAACGCATTTCAATGTACAGTTTTCATCAGGGCTTGTGAAGAACGCCCACGTGCACGTACACGGACCCTGGTGGGTCCGTGTACGTCGCGGCCATTCTATTTTTGATTAGGAAAGAAAATACAAAAAACGAATATTGGCCGTTTCCCGTTTTCCGTTTTCAAAATAAAATGTAGAAAACGAGAATTTAATCCGTTTTTCGATTTTGTGTTTTAAAATTAAAAAACGGATAACGAAAAACAGGTCATAATCCGTTTTTCCATTACACATTTACACAAGAAACACCATTAGCCTTTTTAGATGGCTAACCGTTCACTAGCATAAACACAGTAGGTTTTGCTATTTAAATTTATAAACTTACCTGGAAAATGGTGCCAATCTTATCCACTGTCATGTCGACATCTTTTAAAGTAACCCGTTTGCTGTCTCGATACAAAACAAAAGTTTTCTCCAACTCTGGTATCTCCATTATCATTCAAAAAACTGGAAAACTCTGACTGTGCGGGAAAGCCTCAACAGCTTCCGGGTCAGCTTCAAAATAAGATCAAGAATGGAAAATCAAATTTTTGCCGTGGTTTTTCGATGTTGGTGTTTCTTGTGTAAATGGCCGCGACGTACACGGACCCGGTCGGCTCTGAGGCTCTGTTTTTAGTCTGTCTCCTCTGCGGCCTTTATTTCTAATTTTCTTCATGCACCTGGGCATTCTTCATAAGCCCTGATGAAAACTGTTTGTTGAAACGTGTTGGTAAATTAAAACCAGAATTTTTTGCATCCAAGTGCCCCTGGGCACTCCTCGCCTCTCCTTCTAAAGAAATAATAAGATGACAACATCATGACAACAACTGCTCACAGACGAGCATCTCTGTAAGTTCAGGAATAATGATTATGTGTTGTGTGGAGTTTGTAGCTGTGTTTTGGCCATCCTTCCACTCAGTTCCAAAACTAAAACAGGAATAGCCGAGACGTCAACAAGACTCCAGTCAACTCTGGCTAATGGGAGGGAAGACAACAATCTGAATGTAGCCAGATGCCATCTTTGCGACAGGCGTCATGCAAAAATAAACCCGGAACACTGCATTCAGCAAAGGTGCATCAATCCATTTTTAACACATTGCTTCTTCTCGCAGATATTATATTGAATTGGCCGAGTGGACCTACAATAGCAAACATTCAGATGAATTGAGCTTCAAACAATTTTGCATGAATATAAGTTGTACATCTCATTTTTAGGGGTTGAGAGATTCAAATTTGTCATGTCATGTCATGTTATTTTCATCCCCTTCATTAATCCCTTTCTGGATGAAGGAGGGGGCTATCAAAGCTGCCACCAGTCCCTCGCTGATCCTCCTGCAGGTGGTGGGTCCACAGGACTCTGTCATTGATGACATAGTCTTTCAGCGGGAGCTTCAGGAAATGTGGGGTTGCGTCTTACCCATGGAACGCAACGACAGTGACATTAGAGGGAGCAGATGACATGGGTCATAGTGGGATCAAACCACGACCATTAGGTTCAAAGACCAGTGCTCTACCAACTGAGCAACACATTTGAATCAAGATTCAAATTTGTTCCATTAAAAAAGCCACTGTTTAAGGCCCACGGTACACTTTTTGTAAGATAGATCATATTATTTTATATGTAGTACAATTTTAACAAAAGAAAAACCAGAACAGGCTGTCGTCATCTTCGTCTTGCTTAAATTCTTGGTTTTTATCTTTTTTTTATGTGTATTAATTGAATGCCTCTTGAGATGTGCCATCTCGTTTTGGAAGGGAATAAACACTAATAGGAATAAACACTAATTACAATGAACAAATCCCAGAACGATATACAAAAAAAGATACATCTGGACAACCTGTCACATCGGGAAAACCTGCTACTGAAGTACAGCTGTTGGGTGACCAACCTTGCTTTGTTTTTTTTATACATTAGGACAGTCACACACAAAAGCAATTTACGTCCTCCCAAATCCTTCCAAAACACCTAGACAGAACAACAAGAACAAAAAACTGCAAACAATATAAAAAGAAACAGAAGCTTTGAGACAAGTAACAAAAAAGAATTATACATGTTCCAAGGGATGAGTAAAAATACAAAAAATCCAGAAAAAAAATACAAAGAGGCAAACTTAAAAACACTTTTACTTGAACTGGAAAGATGCTTGTGAGTCACTCTTGGGGTTGAGGTCCTGATCTAAAGATGACACAGAAACCAAACTAGCAACATAAGCTAGTTAGCCATAGATGTAACTGTATTACATATTCAGACTATTTCTAGAGGTTTCAAAGTGTGTTGCTCCCGAGTCCCTCTTCAGCTCCTGCTTCTGTGACAGTAGCACAGGTCTTACCTGTTCTGTGTGGACGTCCCCGGGAGCTCCGTGCCCAGCGCTGAAGTGACGAGCTGAGGCCCCTGGCTCCACCTCCGCTGCAAGAGAGCAGTCCGGGGGCCCACCACAGCGATGAGGCGGGGCAGCTGCAGCACAGAGCTGGACTCGGGCTGGCTGAAGACAGGCTGGCTGAAGACAGGCTGGCTGAAGACAGGCTGGGACACCGGGGGCAGAGGTGCGTGTGCCCGGGTCTTTGGCTGCACTGGAGGCATTTGAGCTCGGCTTTAGGTCCACTCCTACATCAGCGGGGCGACCATGGAGATTCACAAACTGCAGGCGAACTGTGACGTCACGTGTCTCCAAAAGCACTTTTACAACATTGAGAAAACAAATGTTTGTCTGGACTCAAGACTCAAACTTTACAGAACTACTGTTTATCACCTGCGGGTAAATCAACGTCTCTGTCTTTTCACCAACACCGCGACTGCTGCCATGGCAACCAACACACCCCGCCCACTGTTGTCGGCACTTCAGAAAGAGAAAAAAATGCGGCTATACTCGGAAAAAATGTCATAAAAAGGACACAACTTGGACAAAAACATTATAGTGTAAACATTTCAATAGTTACTGATATGTAATGATTGAAAATGTATAGAGCAACGAAGTTCCCGGACACGAATAAAAAAATGCACGTACGCTGCGAAGTGGGCGGAGCTTCCCGGTACAGGAAGTAAAATTCACCAGGTTACTTGTTTTGGTGATGCATGGATTTGTTTGGGTGATGCATGGATCTATTATAATAACGGGGTGATGGCCATGGATCTAGGATGGCTCATGGCTGTATGGTGATCTGCTGAGTAAAGGCCACAAGCTCTACAAGAAGCTGAACATCAGACTAGAAGACTGCAAGCTACACATTCACAAGATCACTGCTCTCTGTCCTCCGACTGCTGCTGCTCCACATCAGCATCAGCCAATCATCTCTCACCTCAATGCAAACATGCAAACTCCCACTCAGAGATGCCCTTTTCCGACCAGGATTCAAACCTAGGACCTATCTACTAAGCCACCCAGGTAGATCATGGTTCTCGTTGCTTTTCCATCTTGTATCATGCATAATAAGTATTTTTCCATTCCATTTATATCTTCATTTATACATTATCTCTTTTATCCCATTTACATTTATGGATGTAATCTTTTTCACAACTAAGAATGCATTAACCATAAGCTGTAACACACAGGCTCTGTCACTACTGTGGCCAAGTGGGAGTATTTATTAAACGAGTATTTCAGTTTTGTACCACAGGACTCTGGAGTGAAGGCTCTCAAAGGACACATGATCTATTTATTTTTGTAAGCCTTTTATTTCCGCCGTATAACCTAAAACTTTGATCTAATATATGAGTGCAAAGTGACATATGTTGATCCTTTGTTTGGTGATGTTGTGTGATTTTTAATGAGTATGGCATGTAGTTGGTACAAAAAGAAAATCCAAATCACAAGACTAGAATATAAGATAAATTCAATAAAAAAAACTATTTAAAAAAAAAAAAGATGCTCATCCCTGTTGCCTTTTTTATTCCTTTTAGCTTTCTATAAATGTGGTTTGATACAGCACTTTGAGAACACCAAGCTTTGTTTGCCTTTACCTTTTGAGGCTGTCAATGATGGGTTTTTTTTTTTGCACAACTGTCAGCACTTCGCCCTGACACTGAACTCCACTGAACCAGACTGAGACCTTTTAAAGTCTCAGCGCCCTCTGCAGGTGTTTGGCTCAATTCTCTGATGTTAGGGCAACACAAAGCCCACAATAAAGTCTGAGATTTTAAATTTGGGGTTTTTCAAACAAATGAACTACATGTCACTTTGCATAGCATGTGTACTTATTATTTATTAGTTTAACATTAAAGAAATGAATGAACTTTAAAAAAAAATATTGTTATTATCTGAGTTTCTTGGTTATTCCCTCAAGAAGAATGAAGCTTATAGTTCTACCTAAAAGGGTGTGGTGTGGCTCAGTCTGTGCTGATAGATGCAGACGTGCAGTGTAGTGTGGGGGAACAAGGAATACGTAGGTTTAACCACACCCACAGGTTTTGAATCTCCAACTCCCATTCCCTTGAAAACGTTTTTTGGAGAAGAAAAAAGACAGCTTATAATTACAGATGATGGGTGAGAAACCATTCTTGGTTTTGACTAATCCCTGTACGACTGAGAGCTTACACAAACATAAGTACATTAGGTGTAGTCATTTAACCACAAGCACCTTCAATGAGTTACACTAACTCTCATTGTAGGATCAGGCTCAGGGCCTCGGATAGCTCGTCATTGAAAAGTGATTCAGAGGATGTGCTGCATTGACAAAGACACACATGTGCAGAGGGTTGAGAAAATCACCCAGGAGACACATATTTCTACAGATATACAAATACATCTGTATATTATTGTAGCTCATATATAGAATTCTAACATGTGTATTACTAAATGATGAGCAATTACTGAGATATCTAAGATGGCAGGAAGAACTGCTCTGTTACTTGTCTCGTCTGCTGTTTCTCAGTCACATCCTGATTGCCTGTTCCATTATGCAGCAGTCCTAATGAGCTCCTGCAGTGGAAGACCCCTGCTGCACTTGGAGACATGTGATGCTGATGGAGAACAAGAGTCTCTGGATTTAAATGCTTTTTGTTATAGTTATTTTTGTTGTTTTAACCTTATCTGATCTAGTCTTTGGCAAAAACAACCAAAGTCTGAATAGTTGTGTTTTCAAGCAATTTGAGTAGTGTCAACCAATGTAAGCCTGTCTTCTGACTAAACTGTCATAGTGTGGATTTTATTTTTGTATTTTTGTTTTATTTTAAAATTGGTTATCTGTGCTTTTGGTTCTAGTTGTACTTCCTGTCTTGTTCCCCTGTCTTGATTGTCTGCCCCTGATGTGTTTCACCTGTGTCTCTGTGTCTATATGTACCCTGTGCTTCTCTCCCCTTGTTGCTGGTCCATTGTATTGTTTCGATCTTTGTCTGTGTCCTGGTTTCTGTGTTTGTTTTGGATTTTGATTTCGTTTTTACCTTGGACATTATTTTTATCATTGTCATTAAATCATTTTTTTTTTATTCTCGCATTTTGAGTCCTCTTCCTTCCCACCACGTGACATAAACTCGGTTTAACCAATTATTTTGGTTGGCCCATAACCAACAAGATTGAAGATTGTTGTTTTTTTGTCTCCTCTAGAAGAGATTTGGTTTGGACCATAGGGTTTGCTACATTTCAATGCAGAAGGATAAATACGACACCACAGATTAAATAATATATATTATAAGTTAGGGCAGATACACTTGAGTGAGTGTGTTTAATGCACTGTGTTACAGAGCAAATACTCCCCTGCTCAGAGCCTGCTGCTGAACGACAGTGGGAGTATGTTTCTCCTCGTCATCTCTCATCATCGTGCTCGTGAATAAGCACCTTGGCCTTTTTCACTCACTCGACAGCAGCCTCCTATAGAGTCTGATGTACAGCGCATGCGCACGGCCTCACGATCTCCATGGAAACAGAGGAGGGAGCCGTCAGTCTCTCTTATCTCTCGCAGACCCAGAGGCAGACTCAGAGGCAGATCCAGACTTGATCCAGAGCTGATCCACACTGCACTGGGACAGACATGAAGTTCATGGTGGTGCTGGTGGGCGCTGGTGCGCTCGCCTTCCTCGGGGCAGTCATCTGCATCATCGCCAGTGTTTATCCACGGAAAAGGAGCGTGGTTGACTCGGACAACAGTACCTCCTCGGAGGGCCTGTTGAGGCCCTTGGAAGCAGAGGCCGTGGCTCAGGCGGGGCCCCTGGGCGCTCTGCATGGGGGCTCGTCTTATGACAGCGGTAACGCTCTAGGGCTGGACCTGCCCAGTCTCAATGAGTTGGGCCAGACTCCCCCACTCAGCTTCAGCCGCCTAGTGTGCACGCCGCTGCCGCTAACAGACTGCGGCCCACGGGACAGCCTCCAGGCAGACCAGGCTCCGGAGGAGGACTGGAGCTCCCTGCGCGTCACTGCGGACGAGCTACAGCAGCTCATCCGACAGCAGAACCAGCAGATCCTCATGGACCAGCGGACCATCCAGGAGCTCACGGGAAAACTCAGCGAGTGTGAGAGCGGCCTGGAAGAGCCTGCTCCCGAACACAGCGTGGACGTGTGGAGCGCGAACCGCCGCATTATGGCAGGGGATGAGGTGGGCTCTACTGCCGCACAGCTGCAGACGGCCCGGGCTGTGGAGGAGCTGGCCCGGGCCATCATGGACCTGAAGGACCGCATCGAGAAGCTGGAGGTACGCAGTGTTTTTGAAAGTAGGGGATTCGCGATCTCACCATCGTGACTTGTGTGTACATGCGCGTGTCCCATTAATCCATGCACCTGTGTGCACGCGCACAGCCAGGCCCCGCGCGCACATTGTTTACCTCAAGTTGGCCCCTCATCGATAGATAGACATGATGTAACACAGAAATAGTGGGGCTGGGGCTCTCCACCTATCAGTCAACCACACTAACGCTCACGACACCAGGCTTTACTCAACAGTGAACCCTGCCAAACCAGGGAAGGGTGAACTGAACAAATAATATAAGATAATGTGTATAGTTGGTAGTTATGTGTTCGAAACAACCAGTACATAATGGTTGTGGGTCTGTTGTTTTGGTCACAACACAAATTGGTCACAACACCAACTGGGGCAAAGTAAGAATGATCAATACTTCACATGCACGCTGTGGGGAGTATGGGTGAAGTGTCTTGTCTTAGGACACAATGACACTGGTGGCGCCTGGTGTTTCCGAAGGTCTCCATCACAGTACTAACCAGGCTTATGTAGTTAGACAGGATCAGACTTTCACTTGTAGGTGGTGCTACATTAGACAAATGTAACATGTTGAGTTGATTGTTACATTGAACCTTTTAGATTATTTTGTCCACAACCAACAGATGGGTAAATCCCTGTCTAGAATCAAGTAGATGGATATGTTTTTTTTTTCCAATCAGTGTTTTGTTATTATATATAATAACAACAACAGATGGAATTTAGGCCATTTGAATAGACGGTGTAATTATAGTAGTGCTTTGTACACCAGGGTCACTCCGGAACGCTATGTCTCCCATGGTGGAGCACCTGGACCTGGACGGGTGGGTGCACAGCTCTGTGATGAGGCTGGCGTGCTCTTGAGGTCTGGTGCGTGAGCAGGCAGAATTTATCCTGAATTCTGTAGTGGATGGGAAGCGAGTGGGAGTAGAGGACAGGGGGGATGTGTGCTATGGAGCTTTTACCGCCTCCTACCCGAGATCTAATCTAGTTTTTGTTGAAAACAATGTATTTTTTTAAACAGAAAGATGTTTTGCTTCAACCAAAATATTTGTTTATTTAAAGATTGAATGGGTACACAACTACCAACTAGATGGTTTAATCTATAGTCTGTTTTTAGAATGTACAAAAACACAAGGAGAACATCCAACCTTCACTCAGATAGGTAAGCCCCTAACCAGTGCAGCATCATGTTGTTGTGTCTTTGAGTTTGTAAAGTGTATTCTTCTAAGTATCACCAAATAGTGGAGTAATTGTACCAAAGTATTTTGGGTCTTCCCAACCCTGTCACCACAGGCCTATTCACCAGACCTGATCTCTAAAGTTCTAACGGTTTGCCTTACCACATGAAGTCCTGTTGTGTGTGTTCCAGGCAGAGATTGGGCCCCCAACTCTGAACCGCTCCAGCTCTGATTCCTTCCCTGGGGCCAGTCCAAGAAAGGGGAAGCCCTCTGTGACCCCCCCTTCTCCCCCCGCTGGATCCCCAGGCCTACACAGACCTGTCCACCCAGCCAAGCCTTCTTCTAAGGGCCCTGCCAGACCCAAAGGCCCCAAGAGAGTGGAGGACCTGGAAGGAGAGCTGGAGAGGAAGATCAAGGAGCTGGAGAAGGAGAGGGAGAGCATGAGGAAGCAGACTCAGGACCCCCAGCACAAAGGCAGCCCGGGAGGGGACCCAGTCAGCCCGCTGCAAAACGGTCAGTTCTCACCATTTACTTGGACTCAGGTTAGGTCAGGTCAGGAGTTTCTGATGTAAATATGGTATTCAAGCTGTTTCAAAGTGAATTTCATACTGTGTTGTGTCCTACATCATAAATTGAGCTGTGTGCTGTTGTGCAGGTCTGGGAGAAGCGTCTTTCCCAGAGGGATTTGTGATGTCCTTCCCCATGCGCACTAACTACATGTACGGGGTGGTGCGGCGGGAGGTCACAGAGATGTATGCCTTTACTGCCTGCCTGTGGCTCCGCCCCACAGAGGGGGGCATTGGCACACCCTTCTCCTACTCTGTCCCAGGACAGCCCAACGAGCTGGTTCTGCTACAGGGAGCACACAACCCTGTGGAGCTGCTCATCAACGACAAGGTGAGGGACCTGTCCATGAGCGTCACCAGAACCACCTTGTGCAGTGGAAGAAAGAAGTGCAACCTTTACTATTCACACACATACAGTACATATGTTGGCCACAAGCGTTTTTACACACGCACACACACATTCACAAGTGAATCAGGGTCAAGTACGAGAGAGAGAAATAGTGCCCCATCGCTCCTGCTTCTTCCACTCAAGTCCTGTCTCACACACAACGTCAATAGGTTCAATCACAGGTTATCTCTCTAGCTTTTTATATTTTAGAAAGAAGTGAGGGTTCTATTGCTGTCAAATGGAGCTCCAGTCATTCTCCATATAGATGATAGATGTCTAGAAATAAGATACAAAAAATTGCTTCAATGAATAACCATTATTCATGTATTTATATATGGGCTCCCTGATCTTCCAACACAATGTGTATCTATTTCATAACTTATTACTTTCATTGCATTAGACTCTCTTTTAAATCAAGTTCTTCATTCCTTCCTCTGTTGGGCGGTGTGTGCAGGTGGCCCAGCTGCCCTTGGACCTGCACCAGGACCAGTGGCAGCACGTGTGTGTGAGCTGGACGCTGCGGGACGGGGTGTGGAAGGCCTACCAAGGTGGCCAGCTGAAGGGCCGCGGAGAGGGGCTGGCAGCCTGGCACCCTATCAAGCCTGGGGGAGTGCTAATCCTGGGCCAGGAGCAGGTTAGTATGAACTCTGAATGAATGTATAGTATTGTATTTGTCGCAAACAAGCCACTATATTCAGACAAATACAACAATAATACTATTTACACCCCTCACTCATGTTGTTCGATATCCTACCTCTACCACGTTTCCATCAGCTGCATATGCTATACCATTCTTTTAAGGAATTATTTGGAATAAATGGAAATTAGCTCTAGCTAGCGAATGTTCAAATTAGTCTCCTCCGCACTAAGGCTAATGCTATTCTTTGTTAATAGCTTGTCTTTTTCATGGTTATTTGTGGTGGTTATTTTTTTTATGTTTTTATTTTTGCTTTTGCATTATGGAAGTAAATTGACCATTTATATGTACCATTTATTTTGGATTTTTCTGAACAACATTTATTCTGTTATTTACAAGACCAGATAAGGGATAGTACCTCCTGATTGCACAGGCATTTTTTTCATTCCTGCAGATTGTACTTAATAAATAAATAGGGACAAACATAAGGGGAAGAAGATGGGCGACAGTAGCTCAGTTGGTAGAGCATTGGCCTTTGAGCCAGAGGGTCCTTCACCATCGACTCCCACTGTCTGCTGCCGTTGTGTCCTTGGCAAAACACTTCACCCCCATTGCCTAGAATGAGTCTGGTGTGTGTGTGTGAATGGTTAGTGGTGGTCGGAGGGGCCGATGGCACAGACTGGTTGCCTCGCTTCTGTCAGTGTGGCCCAGGGCAGCTGTGGCTACAGTAGTAGTTTATCACCACTGTGTATGGAGTGAATGAATAATGACATGTTAAGCGTCTTTGAATGTCCAAAAAAGCGCTATATAAAACCGATGCATTATTTTTATTATTAGAAGATTGGTGAATGAATGGAAACAATATGTGGAGTGTTGACTTTTTAGGTAAAGGCAAATTATGAGGAGCTTCATGAAACCCCTCTTCCAATTGAGCACCTGGTCTTTTAAATAATTTTACACGCATGTACCACGCAGCACTCCTTACCCTTTGTTTTTTAGATAAAATAATATGCTTGTTTCTCATCATGGCATTGCAGACAGAAAGATGGATATTTTGTTCTATACATATTTGACAGTTGCTGCTGTATTGTTATTATTGTATTTGATTTTGAGGACCCTCTCAGAAACGGGATGATTGTGAATGTCTAGAGGCAGTCAGGGGCCAGGGGATAATTACTGGATAAACACCACCACACGTGAGGCTTGGCCCACGTGCAGACAGACGGATACAAAAGATATAATGAGTTATGTTTGTTATTATCTGAAAGTCCAAAGTTTGTTTGGACTCTTTATTTTTTAGACTTTTCCTTTCTTCCCCATGCAGTTAAAAATCCAAACAACTAACTGATATTTCATATAAGTGTTAAATACAGACATTACTGAATGAAAACATCTATATATGATTCATTTTTGTGCAGGACACAGTGGGGGGCCGCTTTGACGCGTCCCAGGCCCTGGTGGGAGAGCTGTCCCAGTTTAACCTGTGGGATCGCGTGCTGAAGCCAGCCGAGGTGTCTGCCCTGGCCGACTGCAGCTCCCCCGCTCTAGGGAACATTGCGCCCTGGACAGACCTGGACGTGGACGTGTACGGAGGGGCCACCAAAGAGTCCACCGAGCCCTGCTACGGGAGCCACAAGAGCCCCAACCAGTGAGGAGCGGGCCCCCCTTCTGCCTGTGCTTATGTTGTCTTGTATTGGCACATTTCAGACACAATCGTAAAAGTCATGTCTCAGCGGTGGAGGAAACATAAGTGAAAGTACAGATACAGGCAGTTTCTCATCATTAGCAAATGTTTGTCCGCACAGGCAGAGTCTTAGCAACGCAGATATCTGGAAAAGTTGTTCACTTGATGACACAAGTTTGGAATTTCAAACGCTTAAAGAAAGAATCACACTTGCAAGCTGCAAGAATTCTTTCCACATTTACTTCCTGATTGTAGTCTTCACACCAGGATTGTTACTTAGTAACCAGGTGGTACTTTGGAACTAATGTATGCCAACAATAATATTTGGATTATTAGGATAGACTTTCATTAGCTAAGTTAATCATTGAAGTGGCATAATGATACAGAGTTTTTTATTTCAAAAGATTTTTCTCAATAATACATGTTTTAGTAAAACAAAACCAATATATTTTACCCCAATCAGCCGTTTTCACATTTGAACACAGGCCTACACGTGCACGCCTATGTGCACGCACGCATGCACACACACAGACACACACACACACTCTTCTTCAATTATCGCCATTTTGAATCAGCTCAATGGTATTTCTTAATGACTATTTTGAGCTGGAGTTCTAACATCTTTAGAGGGACAGGATGTTGAAGATATTGACATAATTTTAGATCCATAGTCCAACTAGATTTAGTTGGTCTACTGATTCTACAAGTGTGGTCAGGTGAGGCTCCTGGGACTATACTTGGTATACTTCAGGACAAAAATGTCTTAAAAAAACAATCAACTGGTATTATGTTTAGATCCTTCTTAAGTCTTGAAGTGTATCATGACATTTGAAATCACAAATGTGAATGCAGTCTGGTGTGATGAGGACTCACAATGAGGAAGTAAAACGATCACAAGCTCTGATAAGTGAACAGATCCAACAGCCTTTTACACACGCAGCCTTAAAGCACAACACAGACCACACACTAGAGTCATTCCCGTCTGGACGACACCGTGCAACTCTTTTTGATGATCAAGAACCAGTCCTGTACTTTTACTTGTGTCCTGAACATGCACACTTCTAATGTTGTGAATATGCAGTGTTTGTGATGTCGGTACATAGTATTGGAGCAGCATTCGTGGAGTTGGATGTTTCTTGAAAATAGCAGTCACTGGGTACGACGTGGTTCTGGTGGTATCAACTAATGTACACTTCCCAAGTAACTACTACTAAATTATTCTATTCCAGCACAAATAAATGCATATTTAAAAAGGCCGAACACAATAGGCAAACGTATGGGACTATTACATCTAAGGACATAAGAAAATACACAAGTTTCTCCCTAGATCAGCACATAAAGTAGCACTTGCATTCAGCTCCACTGCTGCTCAAAATCTAATTTGGTAACGCTTGTAAAAAAATTTATATATATATATATATATATATATATATATATATATATATATATACTATGATAAAATATTTGACCGCAGATATGAGCCAAAAATGTTAACACTAATAGATGTTTATGTAGAATGTCCTCTTGAATGTTTCCCTGCTGTGACTCGTTCTACCATCAATAACAGAATTTGCTTAATAGCAATGTTCAAGAGCTGACGTATTTCCAGCTCCATTTTCTAAAATATAAACGTTCAAACTCTGTTTTTATTTTAGTGATCAGCTATCCTGAGCTGCTCTCTTCACAGACACATGTGCAGCTGTGATTCAAGATGGACAGAGTCGCAACTAATAAGAATGAAAGAATGAAATAATGAATGCATATCTTAGCCTGGTCTGAAAATCTCTCAGAATGTCTTGAGTGTAAAAGTCACATATCCACGTGACAAACCACAAAGAATAATTGGGATATTCATTGAAGATCAGGGTGCAAAATTTGTTTTACATTTTGCACAAATGTCTTTTTTGTCTGGATGGCACAGTGGATATCGGAGTACAGGCACTACTCGTCCACGTCAAGAGGACCCAGCTGAATGAGGAGGAGGAGGCCCCGGGGAAGACCCAGTACACACTGAAGGGACAATGTCTCAATGTCAGCTAGCCTGGGAACGCCTCGGACGAGCGTCTAGGCATCTATGACCCGAATGCTTCCTTTGCAACCCAGCCATGGAAAAGCAAAGGAACATATATGGATGGAAAAATACCAGAGAAATAGCACATTAGTAAATGGAGCTGGAATTCTACTAGAGCCCAAAGTTTTGACATACACCAGTCTAAAGCTGAGCCTACAATCACTGAACACGCAGCTCACACAAGACCACAGGGGAGAATTTCTCCATCTTGCTCTGGTCATTTAGAGTTAAAAAGCTTGGAGGAAGCCAGACATCTCTGGGTGAGTGACATAATTATTGCTTTGTTTGGGGTATAACAGATGGTATACATAAAATGTTATGTAAACTGAGTGGCATGGACAAATTGTTGAGGAAACAAGTAGAGAATTGCAGCTAAAACTTAATTCAAGTACAACTCAGTAATTATGAGTCCAACTAAACAGATAATGAAATAAAAATCATGCCAATTTGTCACATGATGCAGTCAAGTGATTCAGTTTTACAGTTCAAAGACAATTAACTGAACTGAAAAGGTGGATCTGCTGCTTCCAAGCTTGGAAGCTCAAACTGCGCATACACATGGGGCCTGGTGTGGAGCCTGGACACTGCTTACACTGTGACTGTCAGCACCAGTTTTGTTCTGAGTGTAATCCAAAGACAATAAAACACATCATATCAAATCCCTTGTTTTATTCATTTGATATTAAAAATAGTTTTAAACATGGACTTGAATTTTTAATCTCACCTGCTGCTCCATCATGACCCTTGAGTGGTGGCTTTAGCCAAGAAGACCATAGCAGTTTTCAACATAATTCAACATTCTGAATGACGTCTACACAGTGAGTTGTTATTTTATTTTTATCTTTGAAAGATGCGCTGGGAAACGACTGCAGGTCCTAAGTAGCTCTGAAACAGTTGTTTTTTGCTTTACAATTTTTATTTGTATTGCTTTTTTCTGCCTGAGATGTTGCTGCAGTACAGTGTGTAGTTTTGCACTGGTCCAGACCAGAGTGGAGACGATTCATGGTCCGAATCAAGCGTATCAGCCAAAAATCCACTGGAGAAATGCAAACTTTTTAAAAAATGCTTATTTTACTTTGGACTAGAGCAGAGAAAATGGTCCTAACCAAGCGGCTACTCCACCTTTTGACCTCTACTGCTGTGACCCGTCCTGCTCCACCCAGAGGCTACTCCATCTGTGCTGCTGCGACCCGTCCAGCTCCACCCAGAGGCTACTCCATCTGTGCTGCTGTGACCCGTCCTGCTCCACCCAGAGGCTACTTCATCTGTGCTGCTGTGACCCGTCCTGCTCCACCCAGAGGCTACTTCATCTGTGCTGCTGCGACCCGTCCAGCTCCACCCAGAGGCTACTCCATCTGTGCTGCTGCGACCCGTCCAGCTCCACCCAGAGGCTACTCCATCTGTGCGGCTGCGACCCG
Source organism: Knipowitschia caucasica (assembly GCA_964034765.1). Classification (NCBI taxonomy): domain Eukaryota; kingdom Metazoa; phylum Chordata; class Actinopteri; order Gobiiformes; family Gobiidae; genus Knipowitschia; species Knipowitschia caucasica. The sequence continues at coordinate 9,263,181 of OZ035825.1, forward strand.
TCCAGCTCCACCCAGAGGCTACTCCATCTGTGCTGCTGCGACCCGTCCAGCTCCACCCAGAGGCTACTCCATCTGTGCGGCTGTGACCCGTCCTGCTCCACCCAGAGGCTACTTCATCTGTGCTGCTGCAACCTGAAGGGCTGTTTTAGAATGATCAATTTTATTATTCATTTTTGCTGCTACTGGACACCTGAATTTCTCCTATGGGATCAATAAAGTATCTATCTATCTATGAAATATAAACCAATCACTCATATTAGCTCTGGATACAAAAGTTCAACATGAATACCAAGCAACAGGCTTATTGTGTACACTTCATTATTCATTTATTTTGTGAAAATTCATACATGAGACGTTGTGCTGTCATGTATTCAGCTTTAACATGAAAGCCACAGGAGGCACACACCAAGCACTGCAGTTACAATACATGCATCATCTTCTGATGCAGTTTATACATTCTTAATAGATAAGCAACTAGGGCTTAAGTTACTAAGGAATTACACCATTGTAAAATAAAATTGTATTAAAGTGGCTTGTATTTGGCCTGTCTCAATGTTATCAGGCCCTGGATATTCAGAGTTCATATCAGCCAACACAATTCTGTAAACAGGAAGCTGCACAATTTTATATTACAGATTAGCTTCAAAAAATATATTTAAGGAGACATTCATTATTTAAATGTCAGTGCATTAGTCTCGCGGAGCAAAGACAACATATATATAAAACCAGTTTAACATACAAATATACAGGCACCAAACATTCTAGGAAGTTGCCTTCATTATTTTAGAGCAGCATCTAATTCAGAATAAACTGCCAGCAGAGAATGAAAAACATTAAAGACATTATTTCATCTGCTTAAAAAGGGGGGTACCCAATTATCAAAGCACTATGAAGCCCTATGAGAGTGTTGAGCCACTCAGCGCTCCAGCCATTCTCTCATTGAGACCAAGACCTGAGGTACTTTAGCCCCGTCCCAATTCACACCCTTAATTTGTACCTTTACCCTAGATTTTGCATGCGCACTCAGGGAGCAACAGCGAATGCTTCACACCCTTAAAAAGGCCAAGGGAGTATGTCATGATGCTTTACCATAGTTTGTAAAGTAGCTGTCGGGTAAAGGCGCGTCCCAATGAAAGAAAACAACATAAATGAAACACACGGGCACAAGTATCTGCTGAACGTGTGGAAGCGTCGAACCAGCATGTGCAAGGCATTCAGACCTTTTCTTTTTTTTTCGCGTGTGTTGGTGCTGTATATGGTTACGTTTTCAAAGCCTCTTCAAGCGGCCGCAGCATTTGACGGTTGCCTGAGGCGCTTCATGACAAGACATGATATATGTTATCATTATAGATCCATGCATGGATGTAGTTCAGAGTGCATTGCTTTGACAGTCAGTTTAATAAAACCTTTGTTTCATAAAGTCCATCTTATCTGTCGTGAAATCAGACACGTCAATTTTGCATGTGACATGGAACACGTTTGCTGCATCGATTTTTATACATACGGGTGTACCATTTCTTAGAGAGAATATGAACAAGTGCCCTTTTCTGTTGAGGGCACTCATACAGTAACTCAAGTGCCCTCAGAATTGGGACTAAACTCCTGCACTTGAGGACGGAGAGGGCTTTCTCCAGTCCAGAATTGTGCCCTTGTTATTTAGACCAACTTAAATTGTTCCTAACTCTGAATCTTTGGCACATAGCTTTATTCGTTCATACATAAATAAGTAGGTACCCCACTTTTGAATTTGATCTCTAAGGATATTTTGTCCTTCCAACTGGCTTCAGGTCTATAAACTGCACAACCTCTTTATAGTGGTCATACTGTGCTGCCCTACGGTATAGTGTCCTTGCTTTGATTTGAGAGCAGACACAACAAGTACTGTTCTTAAACACAATATGAACATCAAGCTAAAATACTCGATAAGTCAAGGACTGATTCTTCAGTTCTGTTGCTTGGGCGGTGGGGCGTCAGTGCTACTATTGGGGCTGTCTGAAGGAGACGGGAACTCTTTGATGGTCACAGTGACAAGGTTGGTTGTCACATCTGTGACTACCACATCTTTGCAGCTTGGAGTCAGCTTAGGATGCCATCCGGAACCCCCTTTGGGTGGGCCCTCACCCTCTTGCTGTGACATGGCTCCTTCAGTTGGCATAAGTCCCGCTGATAAGGACACAAGGTCAACCGGCTCCGCCGAACCCTGTGGGGCATGGGTTTTTGATGGAGCAGCAGAGCTTGAGATGGGTCCAGGCTGAGAAGGGAATGGGCCTCCACACTGCAGCCCAAAAGGCTTGCCGTACATGGGGAAGCCAAGCATCCTTAATGGTGACTGGAAAGGCTTGTAGGGAGCTTCTCCTTTTTTGATGATCCGATTGCGGGAAGGAATATTGTGACGTCCTGTGGAGAGACCCCTGCCACCTGCAGCTCCACCAGCCCGGCCAGCCTTGTCAATGACTTTCAGGTTGAGAATAATACGGCTTCTTTTGACCTCACGTGGCTTAACTCTGCGGTTAAGGATACGGACAGTCTCAGAAAAGGGGGAGACATGAGGCCGCGAGTGGACACCCCCAGAGGACAGGACGGTTGACATGGAGGGCAGTGGGCGGCGGGACATACGGTGGCAGCGGTGGATGTCCTTCTTCAGCTTGTGAGTTGCAGCCAAAGAGTGCAGTTTGGGAGAGGGGGAGGCCACAGAGGCCGAGGCCCCACTCGCCTCGGCTCGGGGAGCTCGACTCTAACAGCAGAAACCAGGTCAGTACACACGTTCACTCAGACTCAAGTTGGAGAGAAATAATTACCTTCACAACCAGATTCTTGGGTTTTGGGCCACGTTTTTTTGGGCCATTCAAATCTCGCTCTCGTTCCCTACAAAACAACAAAGCACAGAGAATAGGACAAACTCATATTTGACGGATTGATCCAATTTGCTGATATTAGTAGTACAACTACTACAAAAATATTATACATCTATTACGATAATAACATAATGCCTTCTTCCGCAAGATTCCTTAACCTGTTTATTAAATGTGTATCCAAGTGGCAATTAAATGGTTGTAAATGTCATTAGACAAAACCAAAAGTCACCAGTGTGCTCTATTACACTGGTGATAGTGTGATAGTATGATAGTACATGTGCCAGTATTCAAAAGTCATATGTACACTGTGGGCAAAACATACTTACTTTTGCTCAAAGCCCAGGATGAGTCGGTCGTCAAGGATGTTCTCCTCTGGCTCCCATGTGCAGTGTCTGAACACAAGCACACATTCACTCACTGCACATTACAAATACAAGTTCTATCCCAACTTTGTTCATCATAATCAACACACTCTAACGATGTATGGGTTTTGAGATGGAATATGAATCATACACTACATTTTCTGACATGACATAACATACAGTATCTAGTTGGCTGACTGCCACGCATGAGTCATGCCACCAATCATTAAAGCACACACCAGACTCACAAGGCAATGTGGGTTTCTTGTTTAAGGACACAACAGCAGTGTGGCACTTGGATAAAGTTTTTATGCAACACTTTTATTCCTGCATGATTGTCCAGGATTAAAAGTGTTGCAAAAAAAATCATTTCTTCTCATTCAAACTGTACAGATCTGTATTGTGTTAACTGTGTGAGGTGTTACCACGGCCTATTCTTTATTGTGAAACTTCCTGAGACTGAGTCCAACACTTACTTCATTGCCCAGCCTTTCCATTTGACCAGGTACTCCTGTCTCCCCTGTGGACCAAGCACAACTGTTACAATATTGTCAAACTTTGTATCATGTAATATCCACGATATCTGGATATGTAGTCTACATTAAGTCATTCTTATCCATAAGCCTCATGCTGCTACCATGTACTGTACACGGTACTGTAGTATCACATGCTGCTAACATATACTGTAGTATAACATGTTGCTAACATGTACAGTAAGTACAGTAGTGTCACATGCTGATAACATGTACAGTAGTGTTACATGCAGATAATAAAGTAGTGTCACATGTTGAAAACATGTAGTGTTACATGCAGATAACATGTACAGTAGTATCACATGCTGATAACATGTACAGTAGTATCACATGCTGATAACATGTACAGTAGTATCACATGCTAATAACATGTACAGTAGTATCACATGCTAATAACATGTACAGTAGTATCACATGCTGATAACATGTACAGTAGTATCACATGCTGATAACATGTACAGTAGTATCACATGCTAATAACATGTACAGTAGTATCACATGCTAATAACATGTACAGTAGTATCACATGCTGATAACATGTACAGTAGTATCACATGCTGATAACATGTACAGTAGTTTCATCACTGTGAACATCGACCCTCAGAGCTAATGATTCCACAAATATTCTTGCATTGGTGTATTGCAGATGTAACTACAGGTGCACGAATGCATTTTTTGCAGAGTACATTTGCATACTTTGTGATGCAACGCTAACATTTTCCCAGTGTGGGTTGAATAAATCTTACAATTACACCATCTTAACCATATCTAGGTATAATAAATCAGGATTGGAACTATGGGAAACTTGGTCTTAGATTGAACTTGACGGCACTTTTAAAAGACTGCCCTCCTACAGGAACACACTTGTTGATTCTGCAGAGTGTTTATCACGGACTTCTGCATCATTCTTCTGAACATACGTGTGGTTCTTACAGGTACCACAATATACACCAGCAGGTTGTCAAAGGGGGTCCCATTCCAGCCCATAGTTCTACACAAACCTTACTGGTGAATGAACCAGTACTTCCATGAGGTCACTAGTCTCCTGGTGCAGGGGGAAGGTTGGAGCGCGGCCTGTGTCTTTGTGCCAGTTTTATGAGCCTGCTCTTGTAGCCTGTAGCGGCTAAACGCAAAGCTAACCGAGCAGAACTAGCTAGGCCAGGGCCCCGGACAGAGGCCCCTGGATGCACGCGCACACGGAACCCGAGACACCGCTTGTCAAACTAGCTCCCCACTGCAGGAGCTCACCTTCCGGATGCGCCGCTTGAGGATTGCCTCTGCGGCGAAAATACGGTCCCCCGCCGCGGAGAGCTCCATCTCTCATGTCACGACTTGCACCGAGCTCTAGCGTCTGTTTTGCCCCCACCGCCGGAGAAGATGTAGCAGCGCGGAGATGGCGTCAGTCCACACGCTCAACTGGAGTCCCGTGTGCGTAACGGTGGGCGGTATGGGTCTATGGACAGGACAGCGCGCCACACGAGCCCACTGGTCACGTGTCGCCCTGGTAACCGTGGGGCTTCCTTCGCTCTGGAGAGGGTCACGTGATCATAGACTGTAAAACTTGAACAACAACAAACGGTTATTGCTACAAATCTACGGTAACTCCCAGAGCAGTCAATTTGACGGATTTAGTTTTGGATGTTCTTTTTCTGTATCTATTATTTTCAGATAATAATGTTTTATTTTTGAAACATGACGAGTACCTTTTACTCTCAGAGCAATCATTTTCCTCCAGAGAAGATTGAGTGATCGTTAGCAACAGATTAAGATGAAGAGGTCCTTCATTCGTTCCACAGTGGGAAAATGTCAGTGTTGCATCACCAGTTGCAGACACTTGGAATGTGCAACACACAGTAAAAGATAAATGAACAATAGCTCTATACTAAAGCAAATGAGTTGAAATCTCTAATTTTAGCCTAAATACGCAGTTATTATCTATATCTTTAGTATGCTTTACTCATCTGTGCACTAAGCTTCTTCCTGTCTCTGTGATGCTGCTGCTCCAGCAGACCACACGTACAAGAGGCTGATGGCACCACAGAGTCATAGAAGGTCTTCAGGAGTGGAGAAGGCGTCTGTGTTATGAGTCCAGTTCAGTTTGTGGTTCAAGTGAACCCATGGGTACTTATAGGACTCATTGGCCCTCCTTTATGAAACTTGCACAGAAAAGGGTCTACATTTTGGGTGTATATTCCAAATACGCAAGATCCAACGTAGGATTTATGAACATGTGAGATCCCCCCGGTTCTGAGCGTACGCACCTGCGGCTGTTGATAATTGCCACAGCTGAATACAAAAGTATTTATGAAAGTCACGCCTTTAAATATTCAGAAACCGCCTGTTTCACGCCCTGTTTATACAGCAGGTAAGAATGGAAGTCGGCCAGGAAGATTGTTTGGAAGCCTCAAAAGGCCTCTGACACGCAATCCTGAGTTTATTCACGTTTGTTTAAAAATAAATTAATGCTGTATTTATATATACACATTTTTCCCCGAGTGTCTAGACTCACTGCAGTACTCATCTCTCTTGAACTTAAGAAGTAAATAAATAAATACATTTCATTCCGTTCCATCTTCTTCCGCTTCATCCGTTGCCGGGTCGCGGGGGCAGCAGTCTAAGCAGAGACGCCCAGACATCCCTATCCACACACACTTCCTCCAGCTCGTCTGGGGGGACCCCAAGGCGCTCCCAGGCCAGTTGAGACATATGCCGTTTTTCCACGGTCCGAGTACGGTACGTTTTGACTCTGCACGGCGCGCCATGGCCCAGTTTGCGTGCTTTTCCATCAAAAATACTATCCCTTAGTATGTCCTCAGCGTTGTCAGACCACGTCATTTACGTGTGACGCGTAACTAGTACTGGTGCGGTGCATGGATTTATTATAATACCAGAGCAAGTGTTTAATAGAAAATTCAGCACAGTACGAGTAGTTTTTGAAAATGCTTATGTCTTAAAAGAATGACTCAGACACTGTGAAGTCAATGGTGCTGACTGCTCTGTACAATCTGAATGGGACATACCTGTAGCAACAGCAGCCTGTGTAGCAGAGGAGGAGGGCTGCATGTCCGAGGATACTGCTAGGCTATAGCTAATGCTAGCGCTAGCTCGAGACTCTGCTCACTCACTAACCCTGGATTCCAAAGCTACTACTGTACTACACTTAACACATCTATCACTGCCATCAGAGGAGGATCCAGGGTTTAAACTCGTCATATGGCAACTCGAGCAGTAAAGGACCGAGGGAGAGACAGCGGCAGCCATAGGGGTAGCGAGTTAGCGGCTAAGCGGCTAAGCTAGGCTAGTCCGGACTCGGGTCCGGACTACAGCAGACTCCGAGACCAGACAAACAATCGATACCCAAACCTCAGCTACAATAATAATAAATGAATGAAACACAGTCTTGGGATACAATCACAGATTTATTGAAAACAAAAGTAAAGTGCAAAACCAACAGTTTACAAAGTCAAAAGTACGTATGTCAGAGACCAGGTCCAGATGAGAATACTCCGGTCAAGTCCAGATGAGAATACTCCGGTCACTCATTACTTGTTAGTAATCTCCACACTTATGGGAAGAGATTCTCATACAAATATACACACAACAACTTAAATACAAGCACAAAACAGAATGACAACACATGAATACTGCAGATAATACGAGATAAAGCACAGTAGCACAGGGAGGACGTTAGCTTAGCTTGCTATCGATAGCTAAATGAAGCTAAATGTAGCTAGCTCACTGTGTACAACAGACAATCGAACATTTACACAGTAAATACATTTCAGTGAGAGCTTTAGGGGGTTCGTAGCTAACCAGTTATTTCAGGATTACCACAGACTAGTCACAAATCCAGAGCTGGGTGATCTCCTGAAAACTGTGTTGAGCCTCGAGCTGCCTTTGAATTCTTTCTTTGGCCTGAAGAGAGGAACGTGTGGACCTCTTCCACCGACCAGGACCAGGACTTTTGGGGCTTTCTGTGCAATTCCATTTCTCTGGAGTGAGGAGGACGTAATGTAGCCGAAGCAGAGCCGAGCAGAGCAGCCGGTCTTAAAGATGGTGGTTGAGTTGTTTTTCCCAAAGGGTCAGATGCCGCTTCCAGTGACGACACTCGTTGACCAATCAGTGTAAGGCAGTGGGCCGACGTGACGTCATGGCACGGGTACTATGGGGATGGAACCACGGCTGAGGCAGTACGGAAAAGTACTCAAATCTCCCATTCCATCCGCTAGTGGAAAAACAAAATAGGTGCGCCGTACCGTACCGAAATGAACTGAACTGACACTGTGGAAAAACGGCAATAGTCCCTCCAGCGTGTCCTGGGTCTTCCCCGGGGCCTCCTCCCGATGGGACGTGCCCGGAAAACCTCCCCAGGGAGGCGTCCATTAATAAAAATATATTAATATCTCGGCCTCAGCGGTGGCTCTCATCATTAACCGGGTGAAACGGCTGCAGCATCTTCTTATGAATGCAATGGAGCGATCTCTGAGAGAGAAAGAAGATGAGAAGCGTTTGGGAAGTGTCCGTGATTTCACAGAGGAACTCTGGATCTAAAACTTTTGAATGACATGCACCACATCTGAGGAGTTATGTGTGGGTTTTGCGGGGTACACATGGATCTATAATAATAACGGGAGTACAGGGCAGTGGCTGTGACAGTTAAGAGTGAGCAAGACCATTGGTGCGTTCAGAGGTGTCCCTTGCCATTAGGCAAGGCAGGCAGCTGCCTCGGGCCCCCAAACCGGCAGGGGCCCCCCGAAGGCCGACTGATTTGACACAAATTTCCTGCCTGGAGTCAAAGAAGTGTGGTATGACACAGTGGTCTAGTGGTTAAATTGCAGCGCTTGCGCCGTGACGACCTGGGTTTGAATCCTAGGGAGACCTATAATTGGATTAAACTACATATATTATATTCTATGACAGATTGCTCAAGAACGGTAAAAGTTAAAGACAAGCCGTTTTTCGCAGATTGAAGCTTAGAGCTTATTCTTTCATTTGGCCCTCTGTGTTTAAATGGACCATATAAACACTGAGGGCCAAATGAAAGATTAGATTTTAAAGGATTACGTGGTTGGTATCGGGGTCCCAAGGACTCTGTTGCCTGGGGCCCAGGGTATCCTTGGAACGCCACTGGGTGCGTTTATGGGGCTTTATTGCTCCATAATGAAAAAATACATTGCTTTGCCAGAGGTGAATGAGGCAAAGCAAATAGCCATGCGTAATTACGCAGGGCAGGCCTGCCAAAGATTTACGAAGCAATAGATGGTCACACATTAAGTAAATGAGTAAGTCAAATGTTTTTGTATAGCGCCTTTCACAGACCAGGATCACAAAGTGCTTCACATTTAAAAAAACATACAGATGAAACAAATACATATACAAGTCAGATTTAAAATCAAAGAAACATAGAGGGTCCTCATCATGAACTGTGATTCATTAGAAGTTTGGTGTTTCCATTAGACATTTTCTGATGTGCAAATTCAAATTTAGAAACATGACGCTCAATGAAAACACAGCTTATAATTTTGCCAGAGTGGGAATATGTTTATTGTTGTCCAAATCTTGCATTTCATGCATGTTTTTGTGTGTTGTGATGAAGGTTGAGATGGGTGTAAAATTTACACCACCTGGTCTACCATGCCAGAGACAATAGAAGTGTAATATCAATAATACGGGATAAATGGAAACAGGGGGAACATTCACAAGAGCATGGAATGAAGGATCTTTGTCCATGTCACTGCAGTAACTCGTCAATATAAGAATAGTAATCTAAAGCAGCCATTCCCAAACTCAGTAACACCGAGGCCCCCTTAAAAATCTGACGGGTCTGCGTGGCCCCCCAAAATAATACCAAGAAGACAACATTAAGAATAGGCTCTTCTGGTCATTTTATTTTGGGGAAATAGCCTGTGCTACAAACATTGTAATACAAAAATGATTACAGTGGATTATTCAAGTCAAATAATGAACACAAATATTTTAATATTACAAACAAAACATTATAAATTTAACATTAAATAATTATATTATTTTTTTTATTTTTTTTATGACCTCCCGCGGCCCCCCTGCAGTACCCTCGCGGCCCACCAGGGGGCCGCGGACCCCACTTTGGGAGACACTGATCTAAAGGAAAAAAAAAGGTCAATTGTCAGGGAATAGATGGAAATGGCTTTTGCCAACGATTACAAGCAGTGGCAGAGACATAGACAAAAACAGGGGGGACACCATCTCTGCTGTTGTCCTACCTGAAAAGTACCTGAAGATGGAGCCTATATCCCAGCTTGCAAAAAATAGCCATTTGGCACTCAAAGAAAGCCTGAAACCCCACGACCATTTCCTTCATCATTTTTATTTTCATGTATTTGGATCATTTTGGTGCACAAGGGACACACAGGGAGAAGGGAAAGGGAAAAAAAATAATGTGTAAAAGAAGAGAAACAACGTTGTATACAAGATGTGATGAACATATGTATGTGATCGACAAAGTAATATGAATAAACACAAAATAATAAAAAACAGAGTTTTACAAATGTACACCACCTTCTGACTCGGTGTGTATTTGAGCTTGTGGCAGATGCTACGGGGATGATCATCCAGGAATGAGGGAAGTGAAAACTATTTTGTTTGGAGTTAGTTGGCTTGTGAATAAAAAGATACTTTCAAGACTCACAGTTTCCTCCTTCACGCCACATTGGTGACCCCGATTTGTGACATGTCAGAGCCGGAGGTAGTAGTTGTGTCTTCCATAACGGGCCCAGCGAGCTCTCTATGCCGCTGTCCACACATGGACCGCCAGGCTCTGAGAAGAGCTTGGTTCCTCCTGCTGGCACGGATGCATCGACCCACGGAGAAGGTCCTTCTCTAAAGGAAGAAAATGGCTCTCTGATTGGACCTGTTGGAACTAGACAAAAAACTGTTTGTTTTTGCGGCCGCAAGTTTGACCGGGACTTTATAGCTGCCTCTGTGAGCTATAATGTTTTCAGTGTTTGTTGGCTGAATACCCGTCCTTGTCCACTCGTTGTTTTTCTGCCGCGGTATGCCTGTATTTGCACGCGCGCGGCGCCTCGACACAGTCAAGTTAGCCATTGCTAAAGAAGAGTTTGTGACCCAGGAGCATTTAGGGATAGTGAGGTGCTCTAACAGCCCATGGGCATCGCCCCTCACATGGTACCTAAAGCGGATGGGTCGTGGCGCCCATGTGGTGACTTTAGGCGATTAAACAGTGTGACCACCCGTTTCCCTTTTCCGCATATTCAGGATTTCTCTGCTTGGTTGTATGGTGCCTCTATCGTCTCTATGATGGACCTGGAGCGTGGCTATCACCAGGTTCCAGTGAACGCCGACCACGTGCCTAATCACGTGCCTGTTATCACCTGTTGATGGATTCGATGTTGCGCGGTTTGGACTTTGTGTATGTCGAAGACGTTTTGGTGGCCAGCGCATCGGCTGAAGAGCACCACAAACATCTCAAGGAAGTTTTTCAGCCCTTGGATGCTCATGGCCTGATTGTCAACCCGGCTTCGTGTCTGTTCGGGATGCCTATGATTGATTTTTTTGGGTTATTGCATCTCAGCGTGCAGCGCGGTTCTGTTGCCTGCTAAAGTACAGGTGGTGGAAGATTTTCCGCGTCTGGTTGTGATCAAGGCATTGCAGGAGTTTTTGGGCATGGTGAACTTCGACAATAGGTTCATTTCCCGTGCTGCCCATCTCCTCGTTCCGCTTTATGATACTCTGTGTTCTAGAAAGGCCGCTGACGCCGTGGTCTGGACCCCGGACCGAATTGTGGCTTTTGACGGAGCTAAGTCTGCATTAGCTAATGCAGCTCTTCTCGACCCTGATGCCCCCATTGCCCTGACGACAGACGCTTCAGACTTGGCGGTTGGATCTGTGGTGGAACAGCAGGTGCATGGAGCTTGGCAGCCACTGGCGTTTTTCAGCCATAAAATGCGGGATTGCGAGCGTAAGTACAGCGTTTTTGACCGCGAGTTGTTGCCGTTGTTCTTGGCTGCTCTGCGTTTTTGTTTTTTGTTGGAGGGTCGTCCTGTCGAAGCTTATGTGGACCATAAACCGCTGACATTTGACATGGTTAAAGTAACCGAACCCTGGTCAGCGCGGTAACAGAGCCATCTGGCGGCTATCACTGAGTTCACAACAGACTGCTGGAAAGTCCAACACGGCCGTGGACTGTCTCTCTTGCATCTTGGTTTGCCCGGTTCTCCTCAGGACCGATTTCTCCATTCTGGCTGCTGGGCAGCCTGGCGTTGTACAGTACAGACCAAAAGTTTGGACATACCTTCTCATTCAAAGAGTTTTTTTTATTTTCACGATTATGAAAATTGTAGATTCACACTGAAGGCATCAAAACTATGAAATAACTCATGTGGAATCATGTCTGTACTAAAAAAAGTATGAAAAAACTGAAAGTAGGTCTTGTATTCTAGGTTCTTCAAAGTAGCACCTTTTGCTCTGATTACTGCTTCGCACACTCTTGGCATTCTCTTGATGAGCTTCAAGAGCTGGTGACCTGAAACGTGTTCCAACAGTCTTGAAGGTGTTCCCAGAGATGCTTAACACTTGTTGGCTCTTTCGCCTTCACTCTGTGGTCCAGCTCACCCCAAAACCATCTGGATTGGGTTCAGGTCCGGTGACTGTGGAGGCCGGGTCATCTGGCCCAGCACCCATCACTCTCCTTCTTGGTCAAACAGCCCTTGTTTGACCTGGTTTACGCAAAGATGTTCGTGAATCGTGAACTAAGTTCCCCCCGTTGGTTTTTTATTCACAAGTTGGCTTGTGAATAAAAAGATACTTTCAAGACTCACAGTTTCTTGCTTCACGCCACAAGCTTTTCCTTGCCGATGCAGCAGGGTCTGTTGGACAGTTAGTGTCTAACAAAAAGGACTGTGGTGATGATCCATGACACTTTAACATTCTACAACATGGACATTTTTCAACATGTTCTCTATATTCTTTATGTGTTTTAACTGTTGATTCTCTGATCTGTGTTGGTGATTTCAATGGTTTTGTTAAGTCTCTGAGATGACTTCTGTTGTGATTTAGGGCTATATAAGAATAACTTGTATTGTATTGTATTGTACTTCCAGATTGATAAATGCCGAAAAGCGTATATTTATTGTGTACTCCTCAGTTATACCCTGATGGCCGTACACAAGTTTCATAAATGAGGGCCAATATCCCTGCCCTGGATGTTCACTGGGGCTGGAGCGGCAGAGTGACGTCTGCAGAAATCCACCATCGTCTCCTTAGTCTTCCCCGGGTTGATGAGGAGGTGGTTCCACTGACACTAGTCCACAAATGTAGTACTAAGATATGTGTCCTTACTTGCATGCGAAAGCCAGATTCCTTCAGTTCTCTGAAGCTTTGCGGGGCAGGGCCTGGTTAGTACTGTGATGGGAGACCTATAGGAACACCAGGTGTCACAATGGGGCTGTGGCTGTAAAGTGCCAAATTGTCGTTGTGTCTTTAGGCAAGACACTTCACCTAGAATGGCCTAGAATGAGTTTGGTGTGTGTTGATGGTAGGTGGTGGTCAGAGGGGCCAATAGCACATACTGGTTGCCTCACTTTTGTCAGTGTGTCCCAGGGCAGCTGTAATTACAACAGTTGTTTATCACCACCGTGTGTATGGAGTGAAAGAATGACATGTGAAGCGTCCCACAAAAAGCGCTATATGAAACCGCTGCATTATTATTATTATTATTATTATTAATAAAGTCCTGTGTTAGTCCTCTGTACTCTGCGTTGTCATCCTCAGTGATGAGTCCAATGATGGCGGAGTTGCCAGAAAACGTCTGTAGGACACAATAGTCTGTGTTGTGTCTGAAGTCTGCAGTCTAGAGGATGAAGAGCAAGGACGGTCCCCTGGTGAGCTCCCACAATGCAGATCAGACCCTCAGATCAGTCCCTGGCTCTCACACAAATACTTATTGTATTTTGGTTAGCATTTATCAAAAGTGAGAAAAGATGAACCCCTTATAAATTACCTGCTTTGAAAAAAACTGATGGGAAACTCACTAACTTTCTAGGAATTCTATTGTTTTGAATGGGAGCAGTCAAAATTACTGGGAGTTCCAGTAGTTTCAGAATTCTGGGGTCCTAGTGTTAAAGGACACTTACACATGCATAGGTGTTTGGAGTATCACAAAAGTAGTTAATATTATGTTCTAAAAAAGCAACATATTCTAAAAGCCAGGACAACATTGGTAATATATTCCAGACATATTCAGTGGAGGGTGATGCACAATTCAAAAAGCTCATAGTGCATTGTCCCAGCCTGGTCTTATGGAGCCCGTGGGGGTTAGAGCCACAACATATTTGCCAGCAATGACATATGCTAAACATTATTTGCTCCTGTTTCAATTTCTTGATATCTGGGAGCCAACCAAACCAGAACAGACTGAAGAGTTTCCGTTACTATCGCATTAGCAGCCAATGCCAAACTATAACCAAATTTGATGCAAACTCTTGACATCACTGACACCTACCTACAACACCCGCCTCCCCACCATGGATCTATAAATTCCCTGCTCGCTGAATGGGGGGAGGGGATTCAACCGAGGTAACCGCAGCTAGTATTGTCCCTGATCCAGATTAACTCAATTGGGAGTCACAATGTGGAGACTAAAGTTTATTTCAATCATGGCACAAATCAGTCAACAGGGGTCACCATTCTCTTTAGTGCTGCCGTCTGGATTTACTGCGGGCCCTTTGCTCTAGTAGTAGGTGAGGACTTTTGTGTTAATTTCGTGTGTCTACAGCGAGGGGACATTGCAACAACACATCAGTAGGTTAAAACTCACCTGTCTCACGCATGCACGTGTGACGTCAGCCTGGGGCAGAGGTATTAAATTGGTGGGCTGCAGCTTCTCATTCCAACAAAGCAGGAAAACACCAGGCTCTATCTATTTCCTCAACTTAAGTCTTTAGGTTCAGACTGAACTCTTCTAATGTGGTTGGAATGAAAACCTGCAGCTCCAGCTCCCCTTTAAGGATCGGTTTGACAACCCAGGCCTCCATAAAAGAGTGACGTCAGCCTAGGAGCTCCATAAGATTTACGATGGCCAGCGCTTCCATGTGTTGACCATCTCAAATCGCATTAAAACATTTTTTTTTCCTTGGTACAGATCTTATTTCTTCTCCCCTGGACTTGAGTGTGTTTTATGTGAATTGAGAAATTAAAAAAAGTATTTTAAAGGTAATGCTTTGGAACCAGTGTGTGTCAGTGGGTTTTTTTAAGTGTGGAATTGGATACAGTGGTTTATAAGAACACAATAACCCTACTGCAGCCAGAATCATGTTTATAACATTTTGTGATAAAAATTAAATGATCAAAATGCATGTGTTGTTATTAGGGGAGACGGTTAATACCAAAATATCTAAATTTGGCCACAGTCAAAATGGAAAAGGCCATTGTTTCTGATAGTGTTCTAATGATATTGATCTATCTGGTTACAAAACAAACACATACTGCCATGTAGGCATGAACAAAATACAATAGAATGTACAGATCTTTTTATTTTATTTGGCCAAAACAAAATGTGCCATTAATAAGATAATACAAGACAAGAAAACTCTAAAACCATAAACCTAATAATTACCAGATTCGATATTCTAGTTGGTGACCCAGTGTTTAGGTTTTCTTCCCCTTTATCCATTGCCTGAGTGTCTGGGGCAACCACATCTCCTATATGCTGCTTCAGGGACAGCTTTGAGTGACAGAACATTACATTGTTGCATATAGCTTCACAGTAGCAGCATTAAAAACATTAGAAATACACTTCATAAATAGAAACAGGTAGAAATGTGAACGTGTGAAACATGAAAATATACAGAGCAAACAAAACTACAATACATGGACACAGTTCAATAGTGCCCAGAGCAAAATAAATACAAAAAAAGGCGCCTTCAACTTTTTTTTAAACCAAAAGGACAATTAAAGCATTTTGTATTTCAAGTATACCAAGTGCAGAAATACTCAGGACTACACAAGATTAAAGGGGCTCTACCCAGTTTTAGTAGTCGAGCATTTATTTAGAAACGATTTTCAAACACATTTTATCACAGAATAGGAGTCTTCAAAATATATTCAATAAATATGTATTAATTGTATAAATAAAGAAATATGATATGGATAATAGGTCTGCCTTAATCAACCTGTGCCTAGTTCACAAATAAAGGGTAATTTTAACCCAATTTTGATCTTGATAATTACCTGCACTGTACAGACCTTAGAAAACATACTAACTTATTATGTAAGATAACGGCATAATAAGATTGTCAATATGTTATCTTAAAAGAGGTGTTGAAATAATCAATTGACACAATGGTGACTTTGATGAGGTGAAGCCGAACCTGAACAACCACAGGTCACGAGGTGTTCCCACGCAGCACCACGGATTGTCGCCGTTTATTCATATGATTACGGCGACAATATGCGGTCTTGTGAATGCAGCAAAGACCGCAGCGCCATGGCAGCTGTTGTGAGTCACTGAGCGCATGGTGTGTGGTGTCAGCCAGCCATACTGTATTTGTGAGTCAAATACGTTGGTGTGCGGTAGATGTTTGTTGTTGGTTGTGCAGCTTGGGTCAGTGTTGTGGTCAGTGGCCGAGCAGCTCCATGGCCAGGGCTTGCAGGACGTCGCGTTTCTCATAGAGGTACATCTGTGTGTCCCAGAGCATGTCCACCAGCACCCCGTCCCCCACCTCGTCCAGCATCACCTCCTGGGACAGCTGGGGACTCAACCTGCCAACCACACACAATAGAGAGCAACTTCAAACTCAAGAATCAGTGATAGTTTACTGGAGACTATAAAGAGGTTTAAAAACGGTAGAAAAGACCTCTCAATCACTGTATATGGCAGAAAGATCAGACAGATTGAAAATGTGTATTCTAAGATGGAAAATTCCAAAAATGTTGCACAATCAACTTTGTCTATTTGAAACAAGTCTGCGGGAACGCACGACGTTGCAACATAATAGTGGTTTTGAAAGAATCCCTTTAGTCAGTCTCTATTGTAGCCCCTTTGATGACCACATACAGTGCCTTGCGAAAGTATTTGCCCTCCTTGAACCTTTCAACATTTCGCCACATTTCAGGCTTCAAACATAAAGATATAAAAACTACATTTTTTGTCAAGAATCAACAACAAGTGGGACACAATCGTGAAGTGGAACGAAATGTATTGAATAATTTAAACTTTTTTAACAAATAAAAAACTGAAAAGTGGGGCGTGCAATATTATTCGGCCCCCTTGCGCTAATACTTTGTAGCGCCACCTTTTGCTGCAATTACAGCAGCAAGTCGCTTGGGGCATGTCTCTATCAGTTTTCCACATCGAGAGACTGGAATTCTTGCCCATTCTTCCTTGCAAAACAGCTCGAGCTCAGTGAGGTTGGATGGAGAGCGTTTGAACAGCAGTCTTCAGCTCTTTCCACAGATTCTCGGTTGGATTCAGGTCTGGACTTTGACTTGGCCATTCTAACACCTGGATACGTCTATTTGTGAACCATTCCATTGTAGATTTGGCTTTATGTTTTGGATCAATGTCCTGTTGGAAGATAAATCTCCGTCCCAGTCTCAGGTCTTTTGCAGGCGCCAACAGGTTTTCTTCCAGAATGGTCCTGTATTTGGCTCCATCCATCTTCCCTGTCCCTGCTGAAGAAAAGCAGGCCCAAACCATGACGCTGCCACCACCACGTTTGACAGTGGGGATGGTGTGTTCAGGGTGATGAGCTGTGTTGCTTTTACGCCAAACATATCGTTTTGCATTGTGGCCAAAAAGTTCGATTTTGGTTTCATCTGACCAGAGCACCTTCTTCCACATGTTTGGTGTGTCTCCCAGGTGGCTTGTGGCAAACTTTAAACAAGACTTTTTATGGATATCTTTGAGAAATGGCTTTCTTCTTGCCACTCTTCCATAAAGGCCCGATTTGTGCAGTGCACGACAGATTGTTGTCCTATGGACAGACTCTCCCACCTCAGCTGTAGTTATCTGCAGTTCATCCAGAGTGATCATGGGCCTCTTGGCTGCATCTCTGATCAGTCTTCTCCTTGTTTGAGATGAAAGTTTGGAGGGACGGCCGGGTCTTGGTAGATTTGCAGTGGTCTGATACTCCTTCCATTTCAATATAATTGCTTGCACAGTGCTCCTTGACATGTTTAACCACTTTGCAACAACCGGCGCGCCGGCGGCCGTTTTTATGTTTTTAAATGTTCTGCTGGCAATAGCAGATGTATTTTGAACACCAAACCCCAAAAGCTGTATATCATTTTAAAGCTTATTTTCTTATCTACATTTATATACAAGTGTAAACTACATCAGACTTTGCATTCAAAAGATATAACACATAATGTGGGGACAAAATAAATCAATTCCGAAATAGTTTTTTACCTTTGGGCTTGTGCTGTACAAATAAATCAGCTCTCCTCCCAGCTTGCAATACATCATTCTCTCTGGAACAGTCCAAAGGAAAATTATATCCACTTGTATTTCCCAAAGTAAAATCCATTCTGCAGAAATAATCCAAAAATGTGCATTTATCTTTAGCGAAAAAAACGAAAAAAAAGAGCACAGATGTTACTCTTTCACTTTTAACGGACTTTTAGCTTTGTTTTTCACCCAAACATCTGGTATCTACGTGTTCCTTAGCTCCTTATCTTTCAAATGAGACTACTCCCGAAAAGCTAGACCAATTTTTGGGTCTGCAATAGTAAGTAAGTATGTAAGTAAGCTTTATTTATATACCGCCTTTCACAGACCAGAGTCACAAAGCGGTTTACAATTGTTATTTTTTGGGCACTTGTCCTCTCACTCCACACAGAGATGGGAGCGGGGTCGCCGAACAGGAGGCGCATGCCAGACCTATTGTACATATTTTTAGTGGTAGGGGAAACCGGAGTACCCGGAGGAAACCTACGCAGGCACGGGGAGAACATGCAAACTCCACTCAGAAAGGCCCTGGTCCGGCCAGGATTCGAACCCAGGACCTTCTTGCTGAGAGGCGAGAGTGCTATCCACTCAGCCACCGTGCCGCCCGCAAGTACCGCTCGTGCTGCTGTTTGCGCATGGAGGACTGATCTTTGTTGTGCTCCCAACTTGTTTGCTTTTACTTCCGGGATTTACGATTGACATGTCCTTGTAGCCAATGAGGAAAGCTTTCGAACAAGGGGTGGGACAATGGTGTCCTGTCTTATGTTGTGCCTGGACAATTGTGCGTAATGGAAGCCAAAAGACGCTCTCGAAGCTGCAATGAATTTACACTCATAAAAAAATAACTTTGACATTTAAAAAAGAAAAACACACATAGATTAGTAACTTATAAGTACCAATAATAAAAAATATTGTTTTTATGATGATTAAATGTAAGTAAAGATATTTGACACAATTTGGCACACTTGTGCCAAATTGTGCCAAATGTGCACTACTTGATGAAAAGGAGAAACTGCATAAAAACTATAAAACTTACAAGTCTGAAACTTTAGACAGTTGTTGTCAACAACACAATGAACAGAGGGTTTGAATATTGTGAACTTACAATGAAGTATGCCTTTTTTAGGGCCTTTAGACATTGAAAATGTTAGGCGAGGCTAAAAAAATTGGGTTTTTTTTCCCAAACTTCAAAGGATGCAGAGGAAAATAGGAATGACAAACATTATTTTAGTGTTTTTTTACATAAACTAGAAGGCTCTAGCTTTAAAATGATGCATCACACAAGCATGTGAGATGTAAGATGTGTTTTTAAATAAGCAAAGACATTTGGGTATGCCCAACCATTGTGCACGAGCCAAAATGAGGCGGTTGTTAAGAGGTTAAAGCTTGGGAAATCTTTTTGTATCCAAATCCGGCTTTAAACTTCTCCACAACAGTATCTCGGACCTGCCTGGTGTGTTCCTTTGTCTTCATGGTTCTCTCTGCGCTTTAAACAGAACCCTGAGACTATCAAAGAGCAGGTGCATTTATACAGAGACTTGATTACACACAGGTGCATTCTATTTATCATCATCAGTCATTTAGGACAACATTGGATCATTCAAAGATCCTCACTGAACTTCTGGAGTGAGTTTGCTGCACTGAAAGTAAAGGGGCCGAAGAATATTGCACGCCCCACTTTTCAGTTTTTTGTTTGTTAAAAAAAGTTTAAATTATCCAATAAATTTTGTTCCACTTCACGATTGTGTCCCACTTGTTGTTGATTCATGACAAAACATTTAAATTTTATATCTTTATGTTTGAAGCCTGAAATGTGGCAAAATGTTGAAAGGTTCAAGGGGGCCAAATACTTTCGCAAGGCACTGTACAATTGTTCAAGATCCATGAATGATGAATTAACATAAGCTCATTAGTAAATGTGTTCTTTGTACCAGCCCTAGGTGATCATGGTACCCCTTGCAAACTTGTAGAGGGCGTCAAAGTGATTAAGTATGCAGTGAAAGTCGTCAAAAAGAATTTTATCAAGTGCATTTTGGCGACAAAAACCCACTTTTACCGTAAGTAACAGCCAAAAGGGGCCACCTGCTTTTAATGTGCAGACCCCATTACAGTGGTAAAGGAAGGGAGGTGGCACAATGTAATGTTCTACTAAATAGGCTTTGCATTTAAATTCACAAGATTATTATTGTATTCATTTCCGAGACTGGCGTGTGGATGGGGCCCTTAGCATTTGCATATATAGTCTGCGATTTATTTTCAGATCCCCTGAGTGCCTCTGTCCTTTCCTAAATACTCTGAACATCACAAAGGCCCTCGCCGAACAGCTGTAATTATACCGAGAGAAGATTATCATTCGGGCGAGGTGTTTAGCAGTTTAGCAACATTTAGCAGTCATTAGGATATTGGTTTTCAAAGCCTCTAATGCGCTCTGAGAAATTCTGTCTGAGATATGACATTTAATACATGTACAGCGTCTGTGAGTTCGAGTCTTGGTAGATTTGCAGTTGTGCCATATTCTTCCCATTTCCAGATGATGAATTAGATAGTGTTCTTAGTTATGCTCAAAGTGTTGGAAATATTTGGCATCTTAAAAAAGGTCCCACACCTTTAGACCCTTCTCTGGTTTAAACATAATTAAAGTATTGTACCTTTATACACATTAACCAAACGTTACATGATGGGAAAGCCTGAGTGCGGAAGACCTTAGAACTTAACCCTTGTGTATCCTACATTACACAAGGGTTAATTTACAAATAAATTCTTTAAAAATCCTACAATGTGAATTCCTGGATTTTTTTCACATTCTGTCTCTCACAGTTGAAGTGTACCTATGATGAAAATTACAGACCTCTGTCATTATTTTAAGTGGGAGAACTTGCACAATTGGTGGCTGACTAAATACTTTTTTGCCCCACTGTATGTCAGTATGTAAAAACGGTGGCCTATTCCTTTAAAAAAATAAAAGAATAAATGTATATAAAAAGGAATACACTACTATTATTAACACTAATCTGCACACTGCATTCAATTCTGGTTCTATTGTAAAGAATAGAAGTGTTATATTTGGCCCCTCAACATGAGACCATTTACTGTGGGATATGACTTTAAAACTATAACAAATAATTAGAAGATAATTATAAGTAGAAATTATGTATAAATAAAAGGGCTGGGTGATATGGCAAAAAAAAAAATATATCCACACCAAATCCGATTTTAATCGATTATATTTTTCTATTTAAAAACAAACTACAACTGACAAAGAAACAGATTTTCCTTTATGCAGTTTAATCTAAATCCCCACGGAGCATAAGTGTGACAGGAAGGAAGCCTTTAAACATGCGTGTAAACGAGATGACCCTGCCAATGTGATATTGGAATGTAATTTAAGTTATCATTTTGGTAAATCATATGTGGCTATATGCTGAATGCGCTATTCTGTAATTCACTTCAGCTCCAGCAAAACTCCACGAGGTCTGGGGAGCTCATATGTTAAACACAGCATTCTTTGTTTACGCTAATACAGAGTGTCTTTTGTTGTGTGGGTTCTTCCTTTCCCATCTGCATACGAAGGTGTGTCTTGTTCAACCAAAAGGGGCTTGCATCTGTGAATCATCAGACTTGTCCTGAGAGAGGCTAGGGTCTGTGCCTTGCCTCTGTCAAGACTTTCTCCTTGTAAAATGTAACAAATAAAAGATTAACTTTGTCTCTTTGTTGTGCGAGATTTCATCAGGTTCAACTGTAGCTGAAACAGCATTATCACTTGGTCCTTCGAGCCGGATCCCAACACTTCTTACAGGAGCTGAGCTCAAACATGGACTTCCAGGAGCAACAACAAGGCCTTCTGCATTCGGAACTGCATTGGAACTCCAGGTTTGAGGCAGGACAGCCCTGGGTTGGAGTCGACGGGAGAACTACAGTTTTTTCCTGATGAAATCGCAACAAAGGCAAGTTCTAAACACTAAATTATGTCCAAAAGTAATCCAGGAAGTAGTGTGAAGTTCACATGAACACATTCATTTAGGAAAACGCAGAAATTGTGCCTTAGTCTATGAATTTATTACACTACGAATTATGTCCAGGACTAATTCAAGAGAGTAGTGTGGAGCTCGAATGAACCGGGTTTCATTTAGGAGAATTGAATTACTTCAGACTGAACTTCTACATTACTTCTAAACTGAAATTGGACATTTATAGACATCTAAATAAGCTACATTGAAATTGGATGTTTAAAGACCTTTAAATTACTCAAAATTTGGAATTGGACATTGTAAAAAGACCTAAAAAATAGTTAAATTGCAAGCATTGTGTAGGGCGGCCATTTTGTGGCCATGTGGTCCTTTGTCCTCTGTCCATGTGTTTCTTTGTTTGTCTGTGTCCTTTGTTCTGTGTGTCCTCTTCGTTTTCCTTTGTCAAAGTTTTCTTGGTTTAGAATTACCCTTCACCTTATGTTTTGATTCTGAAATGTGTTAACAAATGTGCTTCTTGTTTTTGAGAAAAATGCCACATCCCTGCCAAAGCTTCAAAGCAACAAAATCCACCTATTTCCATTGTGGGACAGAAAACCCACCCCCCATCCCCATCTCCATACAGCCATCGACACCTACGAAACGACTCTCCACACAAACCCCCCCCTGCACCGGAAGCTGCTGACGAATAATCACGGGCCGATTTGCAAGGATCAAAGCGCGCAGGCCCACGGAGGGCGCTGGCCGTTTGTTCAAGTTAAATGGACGTGAGAATTGAAGGTGACATCTTGGTACATTTGCGACTTGAAAGTTCAGCTTTGTGTCGCTGTTGGGGAACGGCTTGCTGCTAGTCTTGCGTCGGAAACGCAGACAGAGAAGAGTTTCGAAACAGGAACAGAGTGGACATTTCTGGTCATAACCAAACATGAGGAGGGGTCGAGAGGACGTGTCAAATGGACTGACTATGGACTGTGAAAATGGACTTTGGGTTTTCGGGCTTTTGGGCGTGTGCGTGGTGTTGAATTTGATAACCAAAGTTAATACATTTAAAGTTAATACATTTCAGAGTTAATACATTTCAGAGTTAATACATTGTTCAGTTTTGAGCCATGTTATGTCTCAACAGGGGGAATAGTTTATGGAACAACAATGTGAAATTATACTATGACATTTTTTCTTTTTCAGTTTGGATGTGTGTTTTTTCATTTTCAGTTCTCCATGTTCTCCATGTTTAAACATAGATTGTTTGATTTATCAAAAGGATAAAAAGGAGGGAATATGATATTGGAATGTAATTTAAGTTATCATTTTGGTAAATCATATGTGGCTATATGCTGAATGCGCTATTCTGTAATTCACTTCAGCTCCAGCAAAACTCCACGAGGTCTGGGGAGCTCATATGTTAAACACAGCATTCTTTGTTTACGCTAATACAGAGTGTCTTTTGTTGTGTGGGTTCTTCCTTTCCCATCTGCATACGAAGGTGTGTCTTGTTCAACCAAAAGGGGCTTGCCATCTGTGAATCATCAGACTTGTCCTGAGAGAGGCTGGGGTCTGTGCCTTGCCTCTGTCAAGACTTTCTCCTTGTAAAATGTAACAAATAAAAGATTAACTTTGTCTCTTTGTTGTGCGAGATTTCATCAGGTTCAACTGTAGCTGAAACAGCATTATCACAATGTAAAACAGTGAAAATGCAGCTTAACAGTTTTCTAATAACTTCACTTACAGTTACACAATGCACCTTCAAAATAACTTAAATCGCACAAACGAGGGCCATAGCAAAGATCAATCCTGTTAAACACATGCATTATTTGCATGAAATCAAATTTTTTAAACTAATGATTACTCTAAATTCAATTGTTATAACAAAGAACGCCTCCTCCTTGGGTTTTCATGCTTGTTCTTTTAACCGTGCCAGAGCAACTGTGCTGTAGTACAACGCTCAGTCCAGCTGGTGGCGCTAATACTAACTTCAGCAAGTTTCCGTTTCTCTTCCTGTTTACATTCTGCTACTGTAGCACAAACAGAAAGAGCATGGAACGCGTTGTTTGTGTCAGAGCAATGTGAACAAGTGTGTGACCTGTCTTTCCCCAAAGTGCAGCAGCTCAGTGGGACACGTGTGTGTGCGTGTGCGCGCCGCGGACACAGGTGCGCGCTTTGGAGTAACGAGCGTAAGAGCGCTGAGAAATGAATGAATGAAAAGTGTGGCGTATGAGCAGAGCGACTGGAGTCAGGCAGGATACAAGTGTGTGTTCTGGCGGTTAAATAAAGACTGATTCTTGAATGCCTGCAGTATTTTTGCAACAGCACCACACTGAGAGCGAGGGTCAGAACAGAAGGTAGACTGTTAATAATGTGCTCATATCTTTCAGAATAATATCAATTATACATTGGAGAAAGGAGGAAATCTAAGGCACTCTTGACAGCAAAAAAATAATAGGGAGGGAGCAACGCGGTTTGACCACAGAATGCTTTCTTCAGGGCATGTAAAGGCCCTTGAAAAAACCTCCTTTCTCCAATGTTACCAGTGGGTTTTTTCACTGCGGATCTTGATCCTGACAAAAAATGACTCACAATAGCAATCATCCCTCTCAACTATTGTAACTATTGTACATGTGAGAATACGCACAAACCTGTTATATAGTGTGTCGGTCATCTCACACCAGGCTCTGGCCCTGTCCACCGCGCAGCCGTCTGAATCCGTGCACTGAAAACACATGAGCGTGAGGTCAAGAACTCGTTACTGTCAGCAGCACTCTCCACACTGTAAGGGGCGCTACTCACACAGTCAACCAGCATTTTGCCTAGCTCCTTGGCTCCCACGATGCTCTTTGCCAGTTCCAAAGGGTTGGATGGTCTGAAGACATCCACAGAGCTCACACTCACCTGTGGAGGCTTGCCTGTAACACACACACACAAGCACCCATAAAAACACAGATACAATATCAACACAACATGTTTCCCTTCATTGAACTGTCAGCAAATGTACTTTGTCATTGTCATGAAGTTTTACTGGAGAAAACTGTCTCACAAAGTAATCTTTGTTACAATCAAGAGACTTAACAATGACTGAGTGAAAACAATCTTACCTGTGCCAAGGGACACAACCAGGCCCACCTTCTTGACCTCGTCACCCTCCCCCTGAAAGTAGAATGAGTAAACATTATATATATTTTTTAAACTTAAAAAAAAAAAAAAATTAGTTGCAGATAATTTATTCTGCTATAAAGACATTTAGATATTTAGACATAAAGACATTTACCACAGCTGGAGGATTTTTCCTATTGTACATGCTGCGACAAACCCCTTGTTCACTCAATTAGCACATCCATACCCAAAACATACGTTTATAGTGGCAGGGGAAACCAGGGCCTGACAAAGAAGAACATCCAAACTTCATACAAAATGGCCCAAGGCCTAGAGTCAAACCAATTACCTTTGCAATAAAAGACACTGATGCAGCCTTAGCTGAATATAATTTGATGAAAACTTGTTTTTTCTGTGGATTTATCATTGATTTACATTCAATAGAGCCACAATAAGTAATATTTCAATTGAAAACTAAAGTGCCTGAGTTAAGGGATACTTGAAACCACCATTTCACACAACCCCACTAGAATTTAGTCCAGCTTAAGGGGAAACAGAGTGCACTTACAGCCACCTTCAGAGACTTGTTGTACTGATGAATTTCGACCAGCGCATCCAGTGTAGGATTATTGGCCAGTAGCCCTCCATCCAGAAAGCGCCCCATTGGCCGAAAGTAGGTGGGAGCCGCACCACTGGACCGGGCCGCTCTCCATACGAGTTGTTCTGAGGATGATAGTACAGTGTGAGCTCCCCTGCTGCAGTAAAACCAAAAATTATGCATGTCCTCCTACAATCATTCTATGCAATCTAAAATTACTGTTGCTGCACAGGCAGTTAGGCCACTTTGTATTGCTTTCAGTTAAGACCAGACAAAAATAACAATGCCCATTTTATGATTTATAAAGCTCAAAGCAAACATGACGTGACAGAACTATTTGAGATTTATTTTGATAAACTTACACACACCGTAATCCTCTACCTTTCTACGCTTTCTTGCAGGTTCCTCAGTATATCCTACTATCAACACATCCTCATCCTCCCATCCTGGAACACACAAACATTGTGCACAAAATGGAAGGGAAATATTATCAGATCACCAGATGTGGACATAGTAGGCTTACAGTGTGTAATTTAAATGTTGCCTTTAAAATGACAAAATTGTATATGGAGTCTTTAACCACTTTTCTGTATTCAAAATATACCTGGAGTTTATAGCGCCAGCCAACTAACCCTAATATCAGGAAACTGGCACTAACACCTACATCTGTCCAAATGCTTCCTTTTCCAATTTGATAATCCACGATGAATGAGCGTCGTAGACATGTGGTTTTGTCCCTTTTAAACCAATAATGGCAATATTTTTGGTCAAATTTACACTACTACTGATTCACACCAGTTCTTTACCAACAAGGAAACACTCTAATGGATCTAGCAGAAAGTCCTTCCCCACTTCATATTGATCTATACATGTACTGGATTAGATTACATCCTTTCACATTCTAAAAACACCACATATCAAGGTAAATATCCTCAAAGTCACACAAACACTATTGCAAAGACCTATGGCTCAATCTACCAAATGGAGCATCTGTGTGTGTTGAATTTGTTTAATTTATGGGCAGCCATGTCCTTACTACAGTGGTCTCTGACGCTGAGAGAGAAAAGTGTTTCAGATTTTGTAATGTCTGTCGTCTCTGTCACAATTCATCACGAGACAAATACTGGGTCTGTTATCTATGTAAAAGTAAAATCCTCTCTAACTTCCTTCTACCTTCGAGAACTTCCATATCCAAATTCAGATTTAGCCGCAAGTGGCACGAGTGGAGACAGACAAATATGAACTCTGCAGAACGGATGCATGACAGAGACTGATCAACGTGTTTGGGGCGGATCTGTTGAGCGGGAAAAAAACATTGATGGATTGATAATAACCACCTGTGACCTGTAAACCAAATAATGACATCTGTGCTATACACATAACACAAGTTGACAGCCAAAAAATGGTCTGGGGTTTCTCAACTGATTTAGACTCATTTTGATGTTCTGAGTCCGAATATCACATGCATTTTGCTCTATCAGGTCAACTTTGTGAGATACAGCCATAGTGTTACGGATTATGTACGTCTACGTTATTATGAATTCTGCTTATCAAATTTGATGGAGTAAATAAAAA
This sequence comes from Knipowitschia caucasica, assembly GCA_964034765.1. NCBI lineage: Eukaryota > Metazoa > Chordata > Actinopteri > Gobiiformes > Gobiidae > Knipowitschia > Knipowitschia caucasica. Next base: position 9,290,599 of record OZ035825.1, read on the forward strand.
CTGAATAACTTTGGATACGTTGACTTTTATTTCTTGAGGAAAACGGAAAAAACGTCAAGGGTTTCTCCGCTGATGATCCGCAGAAATTTGTTTTTTACGCAAAACCGATTAAAAAAATTATTTCTGTAGCAAAAAATCCTGACCTGATTGAGCAAAACCAAGGTCATTTTCGGACTCAGAGCATCAAAATTAGTCTAATTCAGCTGGAAAATTGATTGATTAAAATTATATATGGTTTGTTAGCAGGGCTGAAGTTGGCTGGATGACTGTGTGGACTTGTGTTTACAATGTCTACATCTTGTTTCTTTCTGAAGTAATCAAAAGTAAATATTGAGCCTAAAACCGCAGAGTGTTGGGGGGATACCCTGTGGGACCGTCAGGGGTTTGAAGGAGGCAGTCGTGGCGTATGGAGATTCTTTGGGTACAGACGGTGGATCGTAGTTCCGGAACATGTGCAGCTCTCCTGGATGTCTGTCCGCGAGAACACTGGTCACCATCACTCTGCCCAGAGGAGGAGCACAGGGTTAGGAGAGCTCTGCAGACACCCATGAAGACCATTGCAGATGAATTAGGTGAAGATAAAGATGAACAAACACACAGAGATTTTGGTGGTGGAAAAAAGAACTAAAATAAAAATGTAAACAATATTGAACGTTGATGTAATAATTATAATAAACAAAAATAAGGAAATATGTTGTTTCTGTAAAACATTTTTTAATTAGTTTGTAAACATTATTTGATTACAATGCCCCCGTTTTGGTCTAGCCTGTTCTGAACAAAAAATAAAGTATGACATTATTTTTCCATTTTTTCTTTTGTAAGTAAATTAAATTAAATTAAGCAAATCAGATTGTACTCGAGACACCTTGCACTTTAATGTGTGGCGTATTCCCTTGAAGGACTGGACTTGTGTACCGTATAGTTAGAAAAACAACAAATCCCCAATAAACTTTTCCACGCTTTGCCATGACAGAGCCACGAACAACGTTTTTATCTGTAAAATTGTGAAGTGATAAAAATGATACATGATTTAGATTTATTTATTGAATTAACTTTTTTTGCTGCATTGATCTACAGTATGATTTCTATTTACCTTAAATTTTCTTTGTTCTATCACTTCACATTTGTTTCACTTTTTGGTTGTCTCTCACAAACAAAGCATAAGCAAAACCACAAAAGCTATTTTTTGGAGTCATGAAGTGACAACATCTGGAATGAATACTTCTTCAGGCCACTGTGTGAACATTAAAAACAGTCTATAAAAGTAGAGAGCAAAATAAAAGTGTTTAAACCTGGGGAACTTGACATCTGTCATCTTTGTTTCTTCTCCAAACTCTTTCTTGAGGAAGTCCTCCAGCGGTGTAGACTCATATGGTCGCGACCCCTTAAAGACCTGCTCTTTCATTCTAAAGTACAGGCAGCGGAGATACTCCATGGACTTCCCTGGAACACAACAGAAGAGCTGTTCTGTATTCCAATCCAGGGTAATGACAGTCATATAATGACCTATATTTATCATACACAAGTCTTTGACACAGAAAAGGAAGCTACAAAAGCTAAAACACACTGCATATTCCATAAAAGCCATTATCATAAGAAAGTAAGTAATCTTCTCTATGCATCTTACACTGGTTTATCGGAACAATAAACCAGTGTAAGATGTATTAACCAGTGTTTACCATGTATTATGGCCAGGGCTAAGATGCCCCCAGTACTGGTACCAGCCACCCAATCGAAGAGTTCCCGGGTGGGGCGTCCCGTCTCCTTCTCCAAAGCGATGAGTATCTGGATCAACACCAGGCCCTTGATCCCACCTCCATCCAGAGATAGCAGCCGCTCGAGCCTGATACAGACACAAAATGGGACACTGGACCTTTTGCAACAACAAACTTTCTCCTGAATCCAAAGTTCATCATCTGCCTAGGCATGGGTCACCTCTCCCGCCCTGGTATTGTGTTTGTCTGCATTTAGTATTGTATCAGAGTAGGAGATTGTGTACAGTAATAATAGTTTTGTTCCAGCCATCAAACAAAACAATATCAAATCTGGTGCGCAGGGGCATTAATAATGTATATGTATAATGTGTTCTGGAAACGTAGGCGTAGACCAATCAGAAAGGAAGGGGAGGGAGCTTGCGTCGTTTTTTTCAAATCAAGAACCACTCTCTCGCTTAATCTGACAAACTCCAGACAATCACTTTAACCGGTGCTTACTTTCTTTTGCCGGCTTTGCCCGTGTCCACTCGATGCAGGTTGTGATTACCAGTGCGCTTCTCCTGAAACATGGTCTCAAACCCTGCAAAAGCAAACACGGACTCAGATCAGTCGCAGAAGAGCACTCACACACACACATGGATGCGATTGAAACTCCATACTTATTGGAGAGGCATACACAACTGTACTACCTCCATATTATAGGATACGCACAGTTAACTGGATTGGTCTTGTATATATGATATGTGTAAGGTATTGTAATTGTCATCTACAGCTTTCCTTAGTACCAACCTTGAGTCTTACAAGTTATTGAAGCTGGGGTACCTCATTTACTAACAGGCACAGCATTAGTATACACATGCAAACTGGCAAAAAAAACCGTAAAGACGTTTCCACACACAAGGTAATTGCCCAACAGTTGCTCTTCCTTTAGGTTTTGTTCTGCAATATTCTGAAATGATTTGTACAAAAATGACTTATCATTCGAATAGGCTCAATTTGATAATAAAAGACAGAAGTGGCAGGGAAGAGCACAGAACGAAGCTGTCTGCATGTGCACGGAACACAACTCTGCTCAAACATTTAATTTCACTAAATTTTATCATTTATTTTAACAATGACAGCTACATTTGTCTATATTGTATAGGTTACAGAGGTGTTAGAAAGTATCAATTTGTTTATTTAAATCACAATACATAATTACACAATCGCAGTAGAACATTTTTTACGCATTTATTTTGGGCCAAATATAATTGTCCTATACGTACCCTCCCACTCACTTGTGACACTAAAGTATATCACGTGTTATTTTTTCCAAAGTCACATCAAACTCTTTTTGAACTGCAAAAAGTGAGAAAGTTGTTTTGAAAGTAAAAGGCTATAAATAGATTACTCAATCAATTGAAGAAAATATCTACTAGGTAACAAAAGTGTACAGTATTTCATAACGTTCTAACACAAACATTTTTTTAAAACTCCATATTAGGGAATGGATAGAGCCAGAAAAAGGGGAAAAACCCTAAATACAAATAACCAAGTTGATTACATAAACATAGGTCTTTAAAGGACAACTCACTCTCAAATCCACTTTTTTTGCTGATAAACGATTTAAATGAGTGTCCAATAGTGTTGTCTACATATCCTGGTCATAGTTTTTTCACTTTGGTGCAAATTAGTTGAAAGTTAAACTTTCTGCCTAAAACCGTCTGTGAGGCGCCATCTGCTGGCGACCTGTATTACTACATTTGAATTTTGAATCTGGCGCCAACACTGGCACAGAAGTTGGACCTGACGTCTGCAAGTTGGACCTGAAGTCAGCAGCCCCCTGCCCAGAGCAATGTAAACGGCCCTGTCTCGTTCACGCCCCCTTTAGTCCTCCAGGCTACGCCCATTTAGAGGAAGATTTGAACAGGAAATGTGAGTGACGTAAGCTCCGAGGAGCGGGGGTGAGAACCACTTTAAGAACTGCACACTTTACCGATGGCCGACGGAGGCTTGGAGGGGGGCGGAGCTTGTGCAGGGGGGTGGCACCTCTGCACCCCTACATTACACAGCATGTCCAGCAAGATCTTTCGGTTGGCACCTGTCATGCGTTCACAAGCAGCAGAGCAGAGCAGTGTGAGGTTAGTGCACAACAGTCAAAATACACACGCACAAGACGGCAACATCCTCAGGACTTAGTTAACTACTAATATGGGACAAAAGAGTGGAGACGTATTGAGCTTTGTGTAGAGTTGTGTCAGTGTTCATGTCTGTGACTTTGACACTGGACTTTATCTTGTGCCAACTCTGTCTTTGGAGTCTCGTGTTTTAATTCCCGCATTTCTCACCGTTATGAGCTCATTTTAGAGATTGCTGGTGCACCGCCATTATCTAGAACAGCATGCAAGTGAAACATATTTAATGATTGATTATATAAAGAGGAGATTTAGTTCATTCAGGGCAAATAAGACAGTATGGTCGGCAGTAATAGTAGAAAGCAATGCTGATATTGAGTATGTAGGACAATTCTCTAAAACTGGTCATCGGAGTACTTTAAAGTAGGGATGTAAATCGGTGACCGTTTAACCGGTGGTTGACCGTCACAGTGTTAACCGGTCAAAGCTGTCGGTTAAAAAAAGAAAAAGGAGAGAGGGGAGGTCTCTTCATAACGCTATTTTAAGCCCTATTTGCACGATGTGACGAGCGTGTCCGTATCCAGCTGTGTGCGCTAATGTATCAGTAAACTCCGGGCCGACTCTCACGCCGCACGCGCCACATATGCACACACTTCCCCCCCTTCATTGATACGTGACATCCACACGCATCATTTCTCCCCTCTGTTACCGCCTGCTAGTTGCACACTGGTGCGGGTCAGAACTACATTGGAGCTTTTATTTACACACACATACATGTACAGTATTGTACACACACACATACCGGTCTGTCGCGCTCCTCTGTGTTACGGTGCCCAAAGGATCCAAATACGCGGCTCCAGTCAAACCATATGGGAAAACATGTTTGTGCTGCTGGTCCTTGGCATTAGATCAGCTCCACACACATCACTTTATTTAAACTTTAGCGGAGACCTGCGAGACGCGGCTCCAGTAGAACGCAGAGCTGCACTTATGAAAAGTACGCGTCTCGAAATGGCTGTTATTTAAAAAAACTTGAGATATTTTAACTACGCGGTTAACCGGTTTTAACCGGTTAATGAGGCTCGGTGGTCGGTCATGAAAATTCATAGTTTTTTACATCCCTACTTTAAATCTTGCGTTACCTTTGCTGGAGCGTGCAGCGATAAGCCCTGGTGTCTCTCCCAGGTCATTGTGTATCTCCACATCAGCTCCAAACACAATCAGAGCTTTGATCAGCTCCATATGGTCCATCTGCACAAAGCACACAACATTGTCCACAGCTTTTTCAAAGAAAATGTTTGCTAAATTGAGCTAAAATCTAAACTACGATGGGAAATAGGACCAATCTTTTTTTTTACTTCACTTTACTATTTATTTTTACTTTAAAGCCCCTGTAGGTACACATCAGTGGCTCTTCTCGTAACTTTCCAAATTTGAAGAAAAGCCGAATACATATCATTTTAATATGCATTTTAATATTTTTCTCATTAAATCAATTCTATGTTATTAGAATCAGATTCAGTTTATTTGCAGTAAAACCACATTGGAATAACTGTGCCGTGGCGCCATGTCTTGGTGCCATTATTTTATTCTCTTATTAGCATTTTTTCTGATGAAGGTCTCAGAACCAAACATAACATTTTCCAATAAAAATATTTTTTGCAGTGTATGGGAACTATTACTTTTTTCTTACGAACCGGGACTCTTTCCCCCTCTCCTACACACCTGCTCCAGCAATCGATATGTGAAGTTCTTCTTCTTAATATGTTTTAATTCTCTTAATACAAATCTATTGATCTCATTATATTATTACTGATTATTATAGTATAGAGTTTATTCTCATAAAATTATGACTTTAAAAAAACAGCATTATGAGATTAATCTCACAGCGCCGGCAGAAAAAGGGGTCCCATATTCCATCTTAGGAAAGTGTGTCCCCAGCTTTAGAAGCATGTTTTTGAAACTAACAAGTAAACACAAACTATCCTATATCATTTTATATATGGGATATTTTGCCCTTTGCAAAGGGTTCACAATACGGTCTTATCAATTGGTATCTGCAGCAGCACCAACAGTACCACAATGTAATGAGAGGCGTTTACCTTCATGGCCAGGTGCAGGGCTGTGTCTCCATTCTGGCCCTTGATGTTTGGGTTGGCCCCGTGGGTAAGCAGCACCATGGAGGCCTCAAATCGCCCTTTCTTTGTCAGGATGTGCAGTGGGCTTTCCCCGGTTTTACTCAGGTAGTTCACAGAGCTTCCATTCTCCAACAGCAAACGGCACAGCTGGCTCAGACACAAATGAATTAAGTTTTCATTCATTTATTTCTATTTTCATATATGTAGTTTTGTTCAGTCTCTCTAGTTCTACACCTAGAAATGTCTTGTTTACATATTACATTACATTTATTGAAATAATTTGCAAGGCAAGTGTAACAGAAATGCAGAGAAATTAAGATATTTGATGAATACATTCCCAATTTTTCAAACAGTCGCTTTTCACAGCCTTTATCGTTCTGTTACAACTCTCCTATAAGTCACTTTTTAACAGTTTTGTTTATTTTGCAGTTTATATCATGAACACTCACACATGATCACTTTACTGACAGGCCTCCAGTTATGTTAAAACGTCTAGAATTTTCCAGAATATATTGCACAGTGTGGTGTGATTCTAGTCGGGTTCATCACAGTGGATACACACCCAGGACAGTATCTATAAATTCCTCTGGGATTTTGTTAATCAGGATTTAATAGATTATCATTAGTTTCCACATGGTAGATTTTTGTTCTTTTATGGTTTTGGACTGGATGAGCCTAAGTGACTCTGACTAAACAGACTTAAACTCAATCTAAAAATGAGTGGATAGTAAAAGTTTAGATGTATAAATTAGCGCTCACCTCTGCGTTCTTAGACCAGTGGATCGGGATCCCTCCGTACACTGGGTCTTCCGCCTGCAACTGGCCCGCATCTGCCTTCAGGATCTCCATCACACACCTGGCACAGAGCAGGTCGGATCTTTAACACTCACATTTAGTTTTTTGTAGATTGGATACTTATACTAGTTTAGTATTCAAATGGTCAATAATTACTCAATTTAAGCGTGTGTAAAACATGAAGCTTTTGACCTTCATCATTGCAAAATGTTTAAATATGGTACAGTGTGAACCCCTAATAATTCTTTATAGTGAAAACTTGCAAAAATGAGCACCCGCCAATTTGTAAATTCATTACACAGCTGTCAAGTCCATAAAGAATGGCTTCTGCTACATTTGGACTGAAACATGGTTCAGTCTGTATGCAATTCAGTTTCAAAACTATGGTCATGGCCTGAATTTGAAGAAAAACTCGTACTCTTTCTCACTATACTTCATTGCAGTGTGAATGGGGTATCCAGAGCCTCCGATGATGTCACACCGGGCCCCTCCCTCCAACAAGCCTTTGACAGCTTGCAGCCTGCCCAGGCGACAGGCCACATGCAGTGGAGACTCTCCGTTAGAGTTCAGCTCGTTCACCCCTGGGCACAGCTGAGAGCAGAGCGCCTGAGGGGAAAAACATGTCGATAAGAAGTGAGCAGCCCCTGTGCACGGCTAGTCCTGTGTTCTGCAGCCAACAATGCTTCATTTAGATTTTAGATGAAGCAAAACATTGGGTGAAGTTCAGAAAACAGCACTGAATGGACTCTGCAGTGTGTTTAAATCACACCTGGATAATATGTTTAGACACCCCGAAACGCAGTGAAGTGTAGGCTTTGGCACAATTGATGAGAGTTCAGGGACCTGAGATTTCTCATTAAACAGAATAAGACTTCCCCAGTGGAACTACGTTGTTGTTGACAATGATATGATTTCTCCTACGTGGATTCATAAAGATCTATCCATCATCTATCCATCTACAGCCACGGTGTTCGATCTTGTAATGCTGATTAGCATTGCTGTGCTGCTTTCTAATGAAAATCTAAGTCTTACTATTTATTCAGGGTCATGCATTTTCCTGAACAGTGACAGAATAAAAGATTTATTTCGCTGTAATAATGTATCTGAATCTCCTGAAGAATGTACGTAATCTCCTCATACAGTCTGCCGAATCCTGATGGATATGATGATCCTGCCCCAGTCTTCCTCGGTGGTGTACCTGAATGACTCCAGGAGAGTCTTGCTTGGCTGCGTAGTGCATGGCGGTGTCCCCGCTGTGGTCTTTGAGGTCTGTCCGGGCCTGGCTCTCCTCCAGCAGTTCGCGCACACAGCCTGCATCCTCTCGCGCACACGCCAGGTGCAGCGGGGTGCGTCCACACCTGTCCTGGGAGTTTATCTCACTGCAAACACAAATACAATCTACAGTCTTCATATTGTGGAACTACGTGTGCATGTGCTTTAAGTTGATGTAATTTCAGATGGCAGGAAGGATCCAATACAACAAATTGTTACTGCAAGTGATCTACAAAAGGTGGAACCTTCTCATTATTTGCTGTTAATTTGCTCCACAAACCTGTCATATTTATTTCATACTTGGAAAAAACACTTTTAAGCCTGGTTCACAAGGCAGGCTATTTAGGCCGATTTAGACCCGATTTACCCCTTACGACAATCTTAAGAAACGCTCCGATTTCCGTAACAAAATCTTACAGATTATCCTGCCGTGTGTGGTGTGTTAAGACTGCACTCGTCGCTCGGAAGGACATCGGGACTGCTCCCGATCTCAAATCGGGGATATCCAACATGTTGGATTGTTTTGGCCCGATTTCTTGTCGTGTGTGGTGTCCTCCGAGGACAAGCGAGCGCGTTGCCATGACTACGGCGTGTAGCCAATAAGAAGACGAGGTGACAAGCCGGTGAGGAAACACCGGAAAAAAACCAAAACATAGCAGCATGGCTTTGACCATTGCCTTTTCTTTGGATTACGTGTCTTCTCTGTTAACAAACTGCACACTATCGCCACTGCATCCTCTTCGTCCGCCATGACTGTTTACTCTGAAGTCACGCTTGATCTCGAGAGATTTTGTGAGATTTCCGTCTGACCTGGGAATGCTCGGGGGGGGGGGTGTCGGTTCGTGTGTGATGTTTGTGGCTTGCGTGATCTTGCCGTGTGGCTACGCACCACACACTGCACGACCAAAGTGGTTAGACGCAGGATTTTTAATCTTCCCGTGTGGGGTCTAACACGGAGAAAAAACGGCCGACAATTTTAAAATCGTCTCGTGTGAACCAGGCTTTAGAGTCTCTGGATCAGACCTGTAGTGCAGTACAAGCTCTGGAGAGGTCTGGGTCTGTGCATGCGCCCCAGTTCTGTTAGAGCCAAGGAACTTTTCATATGAAACAAAAACTGGTCCAGAAATATGATCCTGAATCCGTTAAGCTGTTTTCTCAGTGAGGGTCACAAAACTGCTCTCACAAACGTTATAAAGTCATATGCCACTTTGGAAGGTTTTAAGAAGGAACCGAATCAAAATTTGACACCTATACATGCATGATTGTGCATGTGAGTATCTAGGTGAACTTTAAGTACTGTGTACTTTCAACCAATTATAGCACGTTTCGATGTATGCAAGTTGTTCTCTTCCAACCAAGGGAATGTGATGTAAAGTAACACCAAGAGGAAATAAATGGCAACATTCAGTATCCCTATTAAATAAACATGTGTAATTTTTACCAATAAAGAACAATTCTTTATGCATTATCTGTGCTCATTTTGACCCTTAAACATAATCTTTATGTGAAATCATTTTGAGAGAGTGCAACACTTCCCTCTAGTGGTAGAAAAAGAAAATGGATCTCCATGAGGGCTGTAATGAACAATTAAATAATAACAATTATTTTAGATAATTGATTATCTGGCTGATTAGTCTTACTTACACATCTGCAATACTGTTGATGAGGACACAGGTTGAAACCCTGAGGCTTAATCTGGGTTAAATACTAAAATATTCAGATTTTGACCTAAAGTGCAATTTGAATCAATTGGCAGAAGAACATGTGACGCGCGAAAGGCTGTGGCACCTCTGGACGTAGTTGTGTTTGAGACACTCCCTCTGACCAGTCTCCACAGCGATGTGTGCTGTGCTCCAGTCGGGGTGGCTCCGGATGCAGTCAACAATAAGCTGCGTGTTCTCGGCCTTCAGCGTCACAGTCTCATAGAAGGGACGGAGCTTCAGACAGTATTGAGAGAAGCAGGAGACAGCCTCCTGCTCACTAGACACCTGGAACAACCTGTGGACAGAAACACATGTATATCTCAGGATGAGCAGGCAATCCACCCTTAAACATATTCAACTGCTTAAAAGGTCAAAGCCAAAAGTTGCCACTTTAACTATTCCTTTTTAGTGGGAGAGGGGGAAAGTCACCCTTTGTGGATACAGTTAAACAGAAGATGTTTTAATAAAACGTTTTCACCATTCCCTGTTAAAAACACCATGTTTGCACTGCCATCAGAACACGGTCACTGCTCCTTACATTAATCATGTTATTTGTTTTATTTGAATGGGACAGTGAGTATTAATGAACAGCAGTGCTATAAATACACCAGAATGTAGCTGCGATCTAATTTCTCTCTGCTGTCACACAATAGCACTCACAATTTTTTCAGCTTTAACTTAGCCTTTACTCATATTGAAAACACACACTCATATGAAGGGAGATAATGGTTTTCTTCTGCACAAGGGCTGTCTGCACACCCACATATAAAGTAATTATGTCCCTAAATGTGTAATTTAAAGTTCCATCTTTACATATTCTTTACATCCTGAACTATTGCACATGTTTTTAGTGTATTTATTGTCTCTAACAAAAAGGCCCTGTGCTGTGCCTTTATTGACTAGAGAGCGTTTGATATGATCTGGAGAGAAGCTCTGAAGGCACAAACCGATTTAATTAGGGATCAACAAAAGATTCTCGGCTGCAGTAAGAAATATGTACAGTCATTTCAAATCATGTGTTCTTCTGCAGGGTGCCAGATCTGAGACTTTTGTGACTCTTAAAGGGATTACATAGGGAGGGAACCTGTCCTAATTGTTATTTATTTATTTATAAATAACCTTGAGGAGTATTTGTTGGATTTGTTGTATTGATGTTCCGACAATATATACATACATGAAACATATTACTATATGCAGGTGATAACATTGTTATATCTATGACTAAAGAAGGGCTGCTGTCAGAATGCTCTCAATGACATGTGAGTACTGCCAGAACAAAACAAAAGTAACAGTTTAGAAAAGCCAATTGTAAAATAATGTCCCTCATGACTTGTGTGTAGTTTTATAGATGTCTTCACCTACCCACATTTTTGTTGTCTAAAGATCAGCTACATTTGGCCACAGAATTCCCACTTAACAAGCTTTTCCAAAAAGACTGCGTCATGAGGCGGATTAGAAATTCAGTTGTCCACACCAGCCCGGGTTGCTGAGAGTGGAAGAACCTGGGGCTGGTTGGAAACGTCCCAATGTGACACAAACGCCTTCTGTAAACCTCAAGAACAAGAGTTAATTCAAAGTACAGACCTGAGTGCAACTGTGGCCATGTCCGGACACTGCAGTATACAGTCCCATGATTGGCTGCTGCTGTTCTTGTACAGGACCAGGCGGCCCTCCTGTTTGAGCTGAAGCCGTCCCGTCCCACTGTAGTCTGCCAGGGGCACATCCTTCACCCTGTACGGGTTGGTGAACATCGTGGACACAGAGGACACAGTGTCCAGCAGCCGGCCCAGAAACTGCATCTTTGAGAAAAGCCTTAGCATCAGACTTTCTGATGGTCACATGAACACCACTAAAAGTTACTTCAAGAAACATCTTTTAGTCCTTTGAAAAGATGAATGTTTAAAGTACATACAGCAACCCTTAAACATGACATGAATGAGCAACACTCTCAAATAAACACAGTTTGTAACGAATGCCATTAGACTGAGGATATTCCCTAAAAACTACTCTTCGTCCATCACGTGACGAAGAGGATTTAGACCAGTGTAAAAGCTGTTAAAGCCATACTTTTGTACTTCTTAACTTTCCATTTCCATAAACATGGCACCTGCAGAATGTTACATATGCCAAATATGTATTTTAGACGAATGGAGATAGAGTGTTGTGTTGTCACCTGGAACCAAACAACTATTGTGTTCAGTAGGCAAAGTGTAAAGTCATGATTAGTCTGAGTCTGCTCACTTTGAGATGCTAATGTCTCCCAGCCAGCATCCGCTAGAGTCTGGCTCTCACAGGATTCCCATTATGTTTAAAGACTAACCGTATCAAAAGCATGCACTGAAGGTAATCAAGAATTCAAGCCCACTGCTGTCCTGCTCCAAAAGGTTGTATTAAAGCGATAATTGTATTTACCTTGGTTAGCGTAGCGTATGACTTTTGACAGCTGAAGTCGAGCCAGTGCAACCAAAGCTGCTGAAGCAGTAGAGCGGAGCCGACTCCTCCAATCAGGTTCAAGAAGCAAACAGGCCCGCCTTGAGTGGCATGACAGACCTCCAATCATATGCCGATACTCCGGGCATTCGTGTTAGGAGGCGGGCAAAGAACGCGTAAACATAACGATCCATGATCCTCCAGTCTGCAGAGATCAAGCCCCGGCGATCCAAGATGGCGCCCTGTTCAAATGAATGGTTGTGCTCAGTGGCGCTTTGTGACGGCATGGGGGCTGAAAGATTAGCGGAAGTTGCCTGAAACTCGCAAAGATCTATGGGAAACTCGCCTGTATTTGGGCATCGTCTGGTCCTCCCGGTTCTGTGCAGTGGATGATCTCCCATAATGCGTTGCGCCAAACACGCGTGTGTGGGTCTCACACCGGGTCTCACGCACGTGCACACAGGGGCTCGGCCGCGCTCTGACCAATCAGAGCAGTTCATCAGAGCGGGAGTTAGAGCCAGAGCCAGACAAGCAGAGTTTGTGGCACTAAAGTGTGGATTTAAACAAAACCGAAGGATTTAAGAAGAAAAAAAGTTCAGGATGACAAGGGACACTAAAATCCCCACAAAATCCGACATTTATTAAAGCTGTAGGTTTTCTGTCAGCTGAGGTTGAGCTGTTTTAATATGCATTGAGTCCTATGGGGAAAATTTCTGGGTAGCCCACGTGAATTTAGTCTGGTTCAGTCTGCAGTACCGCGAGAATCCCCCGAGCACATGAGTTATTCAGCTACAAGCTAGTAATACCCTATCCAGTTATTATAATACATCCATGGCAGAGATCCACGGCAGAGTCAGTAGAGAAGCCGCTTTGCCGGACCCTGAGGCCATAGTCCATGACCCCCACAGCGAGCACAACGGGGTGTCCCCATGGGTGTCCCTCGCTCTGGTTCTCACTCTTTCACAAAGAAACTCACTCAACTCAACTAAACACAAGGTTAATTGTCTAGGATGTTAGGAAGAGCAAGTTTTTAATTTACAGGTTTCATGGATGATGGATGAAATTTGGTTTATTTGGGATTGAATGCAAACGGCTCACAAAGATCTTTACTATATAATTTATGCTTTGCTTTGAAAATAAAAGAAGCGTTTATATATATAAAAAAAAAGTTGTCCACTTACCTTTGGCCCTCCGCGGGCAGTTATCCCTCTCTAAGCTCGGGTCCCTTACGTATATAGGCATATACAGTGCCTTGCGAAAGTATTCGGCCCCCTTGAACCTTTCAACATTTCGCCACATTTCAGGCTTCAAACATAAAGATATAAAATTTAAATTTTTTGTCATGAATCAGCAACAAGTGGGACACAATCGTGAAGTGAAACGACATTTATTGGATAATTTAAACTTTTTTAACAAATAAAAAACTGAAAATTGGGGCGTGAAATATTATTCGGCCCCTTTACTTTCAGTGCAGCAAACTCACTCCAGAAGTTCAGTGAGGATCTTTGAATGATCCAATGTTGTCCTAAATGACTCATGATGATAAATAGAATGCACCTGTGTGTAATCAAGTCTCCGTATAAATGTAAGTAAGTAAGTAAGTAATCTTTATTTATATACCGCCTTTCACAGACCAGAGTCACAAAGCGGTTTAGAATTGTTATTATTTTTGGGCATTGGTCCACTCACTCCACACAGAGATGGGAGCGGGGTCGCCGAACAGGAGGCGCATGCCAGACCTATTGTGCATGTTTTTAGTGGTAGGGGAAACCGGAGGACCCGGAGGAAACCTACGCAGACACGGGTAGAACATGCAAACTCCACTCAGAAAGGCCCTGGTCCGGCCGGGATTCGAACCCAGAACCTTCTTGCTGAGAGGCGAGAGTGCTATCCACTCAGCCACCGTGCCGACCAAAATGCACTTGCTCTTTGATAGTCTCAGGGTTCTGTAAAGCGCAGAGAGAACCATGAAGACAAAGGAACACACCAGGCAGGTCCGAGATACTGTTGTGGAGAAGTTTAAAGCCGGATTTCGATACAAAAAGATTTCCCAAGCTTTAAACATCTCAAGGAGCACTGTGCAAGCAATTATATTGAAATGGAAGGAGTATCAGACCACTGCAAATCTACCAAGACCCGGCCGTCCCTCCAAACTTTCATCTCAAACAAGGAGAAGACTGATCAGAGATGCAGCCAAGAGGCCCATGATCACTCTGGATGAACTGCAGATAACTACAGCTGAGGTGGGAAAGTCTGTCCATAGGACAACAATCAGTCGTGCACTGCACAAATATGGCCTTTATAATAATCTTTATTCCGGACTCAAGGTCCATACAAGAGACAACACAAGGACACCACAAGACACAGAAACATAAAAAATAAATAGCAAAGTCTAAGGACTCATTTACAAAGATACTTGTACCAGTGTTCCCAGAACTGAGAAATACAGCGTGTTGTACTGAACTACTGAACTGTACTGTACTTGCCACTCTTTATGGAAGAGTGAGAGTGGCAAGAAGAAAACCATTTCTCAAAGATATCTATAAAAAGTCTCGTTCAAAGTTTGCCACAAGCCACCTGGGAGACACACCAAACATGTGGAAGAAGGTGCTCTGGTCAGATCAAACCAAAATCAAACTTTTTGGCCACAATGCAAAACGATATGCATTGGGCGGCACGGTGGCTGAGTGGATAGCACTCTCGCCTCTCAGCAAGAAGGTCCTGGGTTCGAATCCCGGTCGGACCAGGGCCTTTCTGAGTGGAGTTTGCATGTTCTCCCCGTGTCTGCGTAGGTTTCCTCCGGGTACTCCGGTTTCCCTTACCACTAAAAATATGTACAATAGGTCTGGCATGCGCCTCCTGTTCGGCGACCCCGCTCCCATCTCTGTGTGGAGTGAGAGGACAAATGCCCAAAAATTACAATTGTAAACCGCTTTGTGACTCTGGTCTGTGAAAGGCGGTATATAAATAAAGCTTACTTACTTACTTGATATGTTTGGCGTAAAAGCAACACAGCTCATCACCCTGAACACACCATCCCCACTGTCAAACATGGTGGTGGCAGCATCATGCTTTGGGCCTGCTTTTCTTCAGCAGGGACAGGGAAGATGGCTAAAATTGATGGGAAGATGGATGGAGCCAAATACAGGACCATTCTGGAAGAAAACCTGTTGGAGTCTGCAAAAGACCTGAGACTGGGACGGAGATTTATCTTCCAACAGGACAATGATCCAAAACATAAAGCCAAATCTACAATGGAATGGTTCACAAATAGACGTATCCAGGTGTTAGAATGGCCAAGTCAAAGTCCAGACCTGAATCCAATCGAGAATCTGTGGAAAGAGCTGAAGACTGCTGTTCACAAACGCTCTCCATCCAACCTCACTGAGGTCGAGCTGTTTTGCAAGGAAGAATGGGCAAGAATTCCAGTCTCTCAATGTGCAAAACTGATAGAGCCATACCCCAAGCGACTTGCAGCTGTAATTGCAGCAAAAGGTGGCGCTACAAAGTATTATCGCAAGGGGGCCGAATAATATTGCACGCCCCACTTTTCAGTTTTTTATTTGTTAAAAAAGTTTAACATTTCCAATAAATTTCGTTCCACTTCACGATTGTGTCCCACTTGTTGTTGATACTTGACAAAAAAAATATTTTTTATATCTTTATGTTTGAAGCCTGAAATGTGGCGAAAGGTTCAAGGGGGCCAAGTACTTTCACAAGGCACTGTATGTATGTATATATATATGTATATATATATATATTATATCTTCCCCTGTCAATCATCTCCTGAGCCGCCTTCAGGAGATGATTGACAGGGGAAGAAATTAAACATAGAATCATTGCTGCATACTCGAAAGCCGAATATGCAGCTTTTCTCCCGAGTCCAGCTAATACTATACTGTTTTTCTGCTATTGTCGCCGACTAAAAGTATCATGTCAACATGGAGAAAATGTGTTTTTGGGTGCTACTATTTGTCGCACACACGAAGAAAGAGGATAATGTAGCTCAACTTTGTTCATGGGGATCTGCCTCGGTAATCCGCAACACGTCCTTTTTCTGTGAGCGACACTTCACCAAAGACCAGAACCTAAACTACTTCCAGTTCCCTTGAAAAGCTGATCTAGAGACCTGGTTTTATTCCCGCAATGAAAAGACGTTAACAAGGAGCATAGATCTGTAAGTACAGTGTTACTTACTCACTGTATACTACATAATTCAATAATTAGGGTCAGATTCTGAAGCGAGGACATAGCGCTCTATGTGACGGATTTCCATTGATGGAAAAAGTTTATTTTCAGGTCTGAAATGATTATGTGATGGTGTCCCACGCTGTGTTTACCTCCTGTCAGTGTGAGGCAACCTCACCAACCGGGTGGGGGGAGGCTGGCGTGGGTGGTTTACTTTTGAATGTGCTGGAAACGGTAGCAAATCCTGAGTGGTTTAGTGGTTGTTGTTTTGCGCTTTACAATCTTTATTTTTCTTGTTTTTTCTAGCTGTAAATGTTACTGCAGTACAGTGTTCTTACACTGGTTACACTGTAGAGCAGAGCAAAGGGGATTCACGGTCCGAACCAAGCAGATGATTTGTAATCCACAGGAGGAATTTCACTCTGGACCAGAGCATAGAAAATGTTCCAAACGAAGCAGACTTTGCTGACATCAACCAGAGGATAGGAGCAGCTCATCTCCAGCGCCTGCTTCACCTCTGCTGTTGTGACCTTGTTCATAACTTAGTAGTAGTGTAGTATAAATAGAAAACATACACTTGCAAATATTGTTTGCATACTTTCACTTGGCTTTTTTGCATAAATATCACTATTTGACTCTTTGGGCTGAGTGAGGATGGTTCTCTCTTTTTCAGCTTTAACTTAGCCTTTACTCATATTGAAAACACACACTCATATGAAGGGAGATAATGGTTTTCTTCTGCACTCATAAAGTAACTTTGTCCCTAAATGTGTAATTTAAAGTTCCATCTTTACATATTCTTTACATCAGCGGGTAAAG
This sequence comes from Knipowitschia caucasica, assembly GCA_964034765.1. Taxonomy (NCBI): domain Eukaryota; kingdom Metazoa; phylum Chordata; class Actinopteri; order Gobiiformes; family Gobiidae; genus Knipowitschia; species Knipowitschia caucasica. Next base: position 9,307,773 of record OZ035825.1, read on the forward strand.
GAGCATGGCAGAAATATTGCACAATGCATCTTTTAATCTATCCGATCAGGAATGTATAATCAAATTTGTGCAGTTCTTAATCAAGATGATGTACTGCTTGGATACACCTTAAAATCTGTGTACACTCTAGAAGTATGTTCAAAGAAGGGTACTTCAATACTTTTTATTTTCATTTAATTGTAACATACTTCATCCAAAACTCAGTCACAATTTAAATCATTTTTCTCCAAGAAAAATAAAAAAAATCTCACTAGAGATCACAACCCACACACACTTCTTCATGTGGAAATGTTTCTGGATATCTTGTGGCACAAGATCTAGTCCCATCCCTCGGGGTCAGAATACTTATCAATCAAGACACATCAGAGGTGTGCACCTTTCAAACCCACATTGTTATTTGGTAAAGAAATTTCTTCTGACCAAGACAGTTCTGGAAGGGCATGGATCTGTTGTGAATCTGCAGGATCAGTGTCAGACTGTAAGTGAGGAGCTGTATCCCCTGCCTCTGGACCAGCTTGAGTATTAGGTTCTGAGGAGCATGAAGAAACTCCCTCCATCTCTGGCTCTGCTTTGCTTCTCCTCCTCTTTATCTTCTGCCTCACACAAACCACTGTCCCAAGCAGTAATGCTAATCCAAAAAGCAGGGCCAGTGCTGTCAGCCCTGGCTCTATTTTCCCTGACTTTGGTCCTGGCGTGTTCAGAGGGGGTTCCAGAGGGTTAAGAGGGGCTCCAGCAGTACGTGCCTCTGTGCACGACACTATCTCCAGCGACCCATTGTAACGCTGCTGGGCCTTCTCTACAAGTGGACTGGCACACACAGAGTAGGTGCAGTTGGGTCGCAGACCTCTCAGCGTGTATTCAGGGTAGGAGGCTGGGACGCGCAGGATTATGGGTCGGTGATCAGGCCCGGACAGATTGCGGTAGGTCAGCCTGATGCCACGGATATGAGGCTGCGTCTGGATAAAGCTGTGTAGATCTAACAGGATGGATGTGGCAGTGACGTGACGCGAGCTAATGGAGACTACCATGGGTATATCTGTCGTCCAAGGCTTGAGAGTTTCTTCTTTGGTTTCACAGTTGAGACCAGTAGCACCCATCGGACACTGGCAGGACCTTTGACCCAGTTGATCCATGTGACACCTCCCACCATTCTGGCAGGGCAAAAGGCAGTGCTGTTCTGTGCTGTGAGGGGACAAAGATGGGGCCATAGAAGACGGAAATATGGTGTTGGAGGTTCCGTTTGTCTGCAGTTTGTCTGTAGTTAGATCTGACATGCTTTGAGAAGATGTACTAGCCAATGCTGTTGTTGTATCCAGGCACCCAAAGTCCTTGTATTCTAGTTCGGAAAGCATTTTCCCGGCATTCACTAGAGGGAAGTGGCACCTGGTCTCCTCAGGCCTCCCAATATTCAACCCCTTTTCCTTGAGCCACACAGAAAACCAGGCCAATGGACAGAGGCAGTTGAAGGGGTTCTCTGCAGCTGTGAGTTGTACCAACCGCGGAAAGTTGTCCAGGAGCCCTTGAGGGATGCTCTGAAGGTTCAATCCGCTTAGGTCCAGTTCATGAAGTCCGCGGAGTTTGTGGAAGTCAACCAACTTCAACTCTCTGAGAGGATTGCCAGCCAGGTTTAGTCTAATCAGCCCGTTGAGATTGTCCTGCCTTAAGGCCAAAGGAACCTCCACAAACTGGTTCATCGAAATGTCCAAATAATGCAAGTTAAGCAGTGAAGCCATCAGGTTTGCATCCAACGAGGTTAGCCCCAAAGAGGAGACCTTAAGAGCTTCCAGGTGAGGTATTTGGAGATCAGATGGTCCTAACATTGGAATGTTGTTGTTACTGAGGTCCAGAAGCAGGAGTCGTGGGAAGGACAGCACAGGGAGAGACGTGAGCAGGTTTTCATGGAGTTTAAGTTCCAACAGGTTTTGTAAACTTTCAAAGGCTCCCATCTGGATGCTCTGGATCTGATTTGCATAGAGGTACAGACGCTCGAGCTGGACAAGCCCTGAGAAGCTGTCTTTGAAGATGTGTCGGATCTGGTTGGTGGACAGGTCCAAGTTCTTGAGCTTCCCCAGCATCTCAAAAGCTTTGTCGGGAATATGGGACAATTGGTTCTGACTCAGGTCCAACATCTGCAGCTGCCCTAGGTGTTTGAAGTCGTCAGGGCCCAGGGTGGAGATGCCGTTGTGGAAAATGTAGAGCTGCTCAGTGTCGGAGGGCACATGAGGAACAGTGCTGGAGCGGCGCGTGACGCAGAACACAGACTCATGTGATGTACATGAACAGTCTGTGGGGCACTCAGAGGACACTGCCTCCTGGACACACAGCAGCAGGAGGAGCAGGGCACAGGGCGGCATGGTGAGACGGCTTCTGTGGGAGGACACACATATTAGGATGGTAATATATTGGTTAGACACAATATTTGACTAATGGAAATTACAATGTTCTGTAGTTTCATGTATAAACAATAATTCTATTCTATTCCTCTCACACCCATATTAGCTTGATCTAGAGTCCTATCCAGCATTCAAAACCACTCCCCATATGTACCTCCAAAGCCACCTAGGGTATCCAATTCTCCTGATTCACCTACAAAAACCACATCAGCCCGTCCCTCCCCTAACCTCATAACCAATCCACCCCCAATTCCCCCTCATTCAACACCCAATACCTCCACCGCAGCCCACCCGTCCCCTAACCCCTAACCTCTTCCTCCTCCCCCGCTTTCCCCTTCCCCTCTTATCTCTAAACACTAGGATGCACAGGGTCTCTGCTTCGCAGCCACTGGCAGTCTACTGTAGGTAGAGGAGAGACCCGGCTGGGGCCCTGTCATGAAGCCACCTGTGCCATTCCCTTAGTGATAACACAAAGAATACGTAACAGAAAAACATCTGGAGTTAGTCAGTCTAATCTGGAAAATCTAATTCTTGTTCCGTGTAAGAATCAGCCGACCACAACCACTGACACTGACACTTTGAAACTTGCTATGCTTAATGTCAGATTTCTTTGTAACAAGTCTTTTTTAATCAATAATTTTATTTGTTCTCATAATCTTGATCTTATGTTCATGGCTGAAACTTGGCTTGACCAAAATACAGGAAATGCAGTTTTAATAGAAGCATCACCACCAAATTTCAAATTCGAATCGGAAATACGGGAAAACAAAAAGGGAGGAGGCATAGCTGCCATTTTCAGAGACCACTTGTCTCCCATAGAATGCCTCTTGGGAAGTTTTTGTCATTTGAATATGTGTCTTTTAAAATACAACAAAAACAATCTCCTCCAATACTCTTCATTGTCCTATACAAGCCACCGTGTCCTTGGAGAGACTCTATTTAAGAGTGTCGGGCACAGGCTGGGGCGTGCATGGTCTGACGTCAGACACCGACTTGGAGCAGGGCCAGCACCCTTACCTGGAGGACCTGTTTCCGCGGATTATAATCCCTGGTGGGGTGATTTCATTTTGGATTATCGTGACTCTTGGATTATCGTGATTTGTGGGATTTTACGAGACTCTGTGGATTATCCCTCCATGGTCGCTGCTTGGCTCCAGGACCTATTTTGGTGGACCATGGTGCATGCGCGGGCCGTGAGTAGAACCGTGGCTTCACCACTGACACTGACTCTTTTTTTGTTCTCACATATTGAGAGCACCATTGTGGGTTGTTTGTGAATGTGTTTTGATATATTGGGTAGGATTGCGCTCGAGCATAGTGAGATCTGGAACAGTAATAAACAGCCAGTTGTGTGCCAAACGCATGTTCTGTACCTGTGCTTATTTCACCTCGCTAATGTGACTATCTCCTCTCACGACCTTTTTTAAGCGTTGTAGCTCTGGTATCTTGGAAAAGATCGGCAAATTGTTACAATTGTAGTATCAACATGTACATGTAATTGCATGTTCAAATCAATGGCCTTAGCTCATATGATGCATGCTTGCACCATGGACGTTCCAAAAATGAGTGGAAGTGACAAGTTCGGCCAGCTCTTGTTCTCCTGGTCTCAAGCAGTAGGTACACAGTGGTCGAGAGGTAAGAAGATTCTATATGTTAGCAATACCTCCCATCGGCCCGGGGTGGTATTGCAAGCATGTCAGCACACGTCATTTTGGCCACTTTTGAGCCGGGACCCGCCCCCACTGGTCTCCCCACATGCAGTGGTGCTATCCCTAACAAGTGTGTATTTTACATACAGTATGTTGACTGGGTGTATTTGACACTAAGCTCCTGCAGGTAGCTAGTCTCTTCTCTCTGTCATTATTGTTTGCTAAACTGTGACTTCCAGGTCCATTTGGATTTGTCTCAAGTATAGGGTTGGGTTCACTTGCACTACCCACGAGGAACAGAACTGTTTCCCGGACTGGGTTATTAATCTATATGAAAACATCTGCCAAAACGAGAAAGTGAAACACACTACAATGTAACAATGTGAGTGTGAGGTCTCTTGTCTAAACAATCATAACAAACCTCTCTTGCCTTTGTTTGTGAAAACCATTATATCATTATAATCCAACTTTTGTCTAGCCTATACGGCCTGAAGTATTAAATTAACCTGAGTTTTATATAAAAAGGGGGAAATCCCAGAGTCAAGGCTATCCAGTGTGTGTGCATCAGAGATAATTCGGCCTGAAGTGAGCTCTGCACATTCCTCCTGCGCAGCTGGATCTGTTTACCCATCATGCATTGCAGTGCCTTGGAGCGAGAGGGAGGGAGGAGGCAGGGTAGGGAAGCAGTGGTTAAGGAGAGAAACAAAAAATGGATTTCAATACTTTTCTACATTTGAAAATAATAATAAACAAAAACAACTCCAATGCATTATTGTAAGATATAAGATACTTTAGTACAATAGAAGAGGACGGCGTTCAAATGTAAGGATATGGAAACTGAGAAAACATTAGAAAACACAAGATTCAAACATTTAGGCAAGAAATGTATTGCAGAATCTTTTTGAGTTTAGGCCAAAATAATAAAGAATACAAAATGCACAACAGCAAAGACCCATGTTATCAAAGTATTTAAAACAAGAGGAGTCGAAGTTTCAATGTATTTATTTATATAATTAATGACCTTTTACTTTGATTAAAAAAAAGTGCTTTTTAAAAGTCTTCAACTTTCATTTCATAAAAATATTCTTAAGATGATGTTGAGTGAAACTTTCTCGGTGGAGATAGATAGAAAGATAAGAGATGTGAGTCAAAGTTGAAAATGTTGAATTAAAGATTGTGGACTATTCAGATTATAAATGGCCAGAGTTTAAAGTGCTAGAATTTGGATTTTTATTTCAAATGTTATTTAAGATGGGTGAGTTGTTATTGCCGCCTCGAAGAAGGAAAAATCCTTTTCCATTACAAAAACAATGTTTACCCATTTTTTAACTCCATAATCAAGCGCATTACTGCATCATGGTCAGTGACAGGCATGTGCTTGTACATGCACTCCTTTATGCCCCTTTCAAGCACGTAGTGGTGATAGGGTACTAGTGTATAGCCACAACTGCCCTGGGGTATTACCAGTCTGTGCCTTCTAACCAACCACAATCCTTAACTTTAGATTTTTAAGAGTAAATTTTTGTTTCTGCTCCTAACAATTCAGTTCTTCCACCCCTCACTTGAAAACCTACTTTGTTATTGTTGGCTCCAAGTGGGGAATGGGGGACTTTGGCAAATAAAATCTTGTCTTATTCCCTACTCAATGGGTGGAGACCAGATACGAAGAGTATCTAGTCCCACAGTTGCACAATGCTGTCCACTGTATCATGTAAACTCTACGTTCTTTCTTTCTGCCAAAACATTTATGATAAACAGTCAAAAAGTGAACCACACCAGAGGCCTCAACATGGCCCTTATGTACCCCACACAGCCCTGCCGAAACACCCCAGGGAAACTCTAAAGATCAGTCTCTCAACGGGGGCTAATAAGCCCGGCACCATGACTGCGCTGGCCAGCAGAGTCTACACCAGGTCGCAGAACAGTCCACAAGAGAAGGCAGGCACTTGGGCCCTGGAAGTAGGATGGTCGTGACGAAGAACCTAATCCACTAAAATAAACGGCTAACGGTGCGTCAGTGCCAGCTCTCTGCACCCTCCCAAATGGGCGGCACAGTAGCACAGCAGGCTAGTCTCAATTGCTTCACAGCAAGAAGAAAGTCCAGCTCAAGGGTTCTTTCGGTTTGAAGTTTCATGTTGTCCCTACACTTACGTAGGTTTCCTCAGGCTGCTCTGGTTCTGTGGCAGTAAAAACATGTACAATAGTTCAGGGTGAATAAACATGTGTTTCTCAGTGCAACTGTGGGACTAAGAATGGAAATTAGCCCACAACTACAATCTGGTTTATTTACAGCACTGCATCCAAAGAAATACATTATTGGACACATTAATACAAAACAAAATGGACTGGGCTATTGTACAGAGGCTGGAGGGGCAAGTGATGGGCACCCAGACCACATGAAAACGTGCAGATCACCGGTATTACATACACTTCTCGTAGACCAGGGTCACAGCACAGCTTTTCCAATTTTTGTTTCCACACTGATGACAGAGGCAGGACCCCGTAACCACCACTCACTCAGCATATAGTAACTATATACAGTATATGTTTTTACAGTAAACCGGGGCACCTGGAGGAAACCAGAGCATATACCTGGACTACCCCCATGCCTCTACTGTTATGGTACATCTCAGTTGTAATGTGTGTATATCAAATATCACCCTGATGCATTTATTTAGTGGTATCATTTCATTTTAGCGTATTTTGAACGTGTGCTCTTAAACTGACTTAAATATTTAGTTTCTGGGACTGAAAAGAGTCAAGAAACATTTAAAAGCTGACATTTTATTCATTGTTAGGGCAAGGTGTGAACGTTCAGCAGTTAATGGAAATGAAAATGGAAGGACATTTCTGCATTCATACTCTTAAAATAATATTGCAATCCTGTCTCTTTTTGATTTGACTTCTCAGTTGTCTGTTTCTTGTGTGTGAAATTTCAGTAAGCAAATCAAAATAAATCATTATGTTAATGGTTAACGGGACAAAATGTGAAAAAGTTCAAGACTTTTGATTGACACTGTAAAACCTAGTTTAGTTAAAGTGAACCAGACCAACAAGTGTGAACACAGCTGTAGAGTGGCTACAACTGACTATTTTTATACTATATTTTACTGTAGATTAAAATGGATGTAAATGCATGTATAAGGGGTACGCAATATGTCTCTAAAGTCTGTGAATGTGACCAAAAGACGAGAAGTTACGTAGTCCAAAGCAAAATGAGAAATTGATTTGACATAAAATATAAACGGTATATAAACTGTATATTCCCAAAACGAAGCTTGTTGGCCCCAAGTGAACTAGACCAATGAAAACACACCCTCAGCCACTGTTGCTCTGATAACTTGGGGTCAGGAACTAGTTCTATGTATTCTCAATAGCAAACATAAGGCTCAACTTACCTTCATGAAGAAGCTTTGTCTAGAGCATACATCAGAAAGCTTTTGAACGTAATATAAGTTGGCATCTATCCACAGTCAGCGCGCGTTCTGTGGTTCAAGTGTGTGCTCCATGGTCACTGTGCTGTTGTGATCCCACTCCCACTCAGAGCAGAGTGGGGGAGGGAGGTACCAGAGAACCAGAGAGTGTGCACCCCAAGGAGAACGCTCCCCGACCCCTGCACCTGAACAAACATCTGCAGAGTGTGTGTGTGCGTGAGTGTGCGTGTGTGTGTGTGTGCGTGTGTGTGCGCGTCAAGCTCCACAGGAATGTTCTCAATAAGACAACAGTCGTCAGGAGTATGGAAGGATATGGTTCCTTACAAAACTAAACTCTTTCGTATTTAGTCACGGGACACATGGGATATTGTGTTGGTGCTGTATGTGAAAGATCAACACAAATCAACAGATGTTGTGTAGTTAGGCAAAGTAAGGGCAAAATGATACGTGATGATGAAAATTTATAGGTGTGGTGTGCAAAAGTATGATGCATATTGATTCCCCGAGTGATACAACATAGTGGAATTTCCTTGTTTTCTTGAGACGTTTTGTAAATGGATTTACATTTTGTGATTTTTAGCATTTTGCAATTGCCTAATGAGTAATTAACGTTGAAGATGCATAATGACAATATCAATTGACTGTGTTAAATTCAATTCCATTTATTTTTGTATTGCCCTTAATCACAACAGTCCCATGAACTCTGAAAAAGTTTTGGTCTTATCTCATTTTCTATCGGAAACTCTGGTCCATAAAGTCCAGATATGCGAATATCTGCACAGTTGCACGTCACCATTGAATTTGCACGTAAACCCGTAGTACCACATGGTCCGGTGGGAATGTCACTTAAGAGCAACAAGGTTAGTGAGAGCGACAAGATCGCACTGGTCATTCTAACCAAGGCTTAAGGAGAACAAAAATCAAAGAACAAGCAAAGTGTAAAGTTCTCACACATAACATGCTTGAGTAGTTACAGAAGTTTACTCAGACAGCTTGAAAGGATATACAGGTGTTTATTTTTAGTATTTGACAGAGCAAACACGTCATAAGAACAAAACATGCATTGGGACGGGACATAACTTTTCACAGCAATCATATATTACATATACAAGATATATTATTAGGAGATATCAGACATTATTTTGAATAAATCACTGGGATCATTAAATGGGACATTGACACAACACTTGGCTTGGTGTACAATAACTTATTAAAGAGGACTGAATGAAAGACGGTGAGATCAGCATTCTGTGGTTTGTAGAGGGATGGGGAATTATTAGAATATCACATCCCTAGAGTAATGGATAATATAGCAGGGGCGTGGAGGAACAGGACAGGAATTTTGTTAGGTCTGACAGCTGAGGTATTAAAGCAGGGATGTCCAAACTTAGGCCCGTGGGCCACTGGATCATTGTATGAGGCTCTCTTCCTTAATTGCTCTTTGATGATGGTTGGAACACCCCTGCATTAAATATGAATTATTTGTAGAATGGATTGTGAATTAGAACAGCTTGAACTTATACACATTGAATTGTCACTTTACAACCACAAACATAAAGGAAATATACATTATAAACATAAAGATCAATGTACCACTCCAACCATGTGAGGTTGAGGCCCCAATATAAACATTAGGATCCTAAGGAGCACTAAACCATGGATTTGGAATGCCCAAAATAGTGAATGTGACACAAACTGTCTCTGAGCGGAGTAGCAGCCAGTAGCTGCTGGCAGCGCTCACAAGGAAAGGACGTGGTCAAGCACTCGACACTGTGTGGGTGTCTCTAGGTTCAGACCGAGGGCAAGGGTCCCGGCAACAGCACAGCTAGCTTGACTAACTTGATTAAAGGCAATAAAACATGTACAAATACGAAGCATCTGATCTCAGTGATGAGAAATCTGGGGCGTGGGAGGGGCCTAGACCAGACATGGGCAAATCTTCAAACCCTAAGGGCCACATTGGAATCAGCCTGCTGTCAGGGACCAGACCTATTGTCCAATTTTTTTCTCAGGCTTTATTTTTTACTCATACATTTATTATTCAAATAAAAAAATGTGGTTCCAGAGCTCTGGATGCAGCACTGACAATTTGTCTTTAGATTATTTCTATATAAACTGAGGAGGCTCCGGGGCCTGACAGAAACAAATGTCTGCATCTGACCCACAGGCCGGAGTTTTCCCACCACTGATAGACCATGTGTGATTGGAGTGGTAGATTCTTTAAATCTCATTGCAGGTGATGCCTGGAGTTGGAATGCACTGTTAAATACTTAACAATGCACAAAATTAGCTTTTTCAAGAGCCACATAAGAAAACGTCCTTTGTGCAACACATGCCATTTAATACTCTAGAACACATGCGTGAAAATAAAATTACTCATATAGATTATAACTTTATATAATTATTATTTTAATCAACATCAAATACCAGATATACTGATTTTCTGTCAATGGATCCGCGGAGCAGACCTGTCGTTTGTGGTGGTGGGCTTGAGCTTCACAGTCGCAAATGGATTCGAACCCCTGAAACAGTGGTGGAAGAAGTTCTTGAGTTTTAACATATGAATTTAACATATACTGTAAAACACAAAGAATCATCTACATTTTGAGCATTAGCCATGTACATGTTTTTCCTTATTATAATAAAAACAGACCTGGATTTGTTCTTTTGTCCTTTTCCTGAAAGTGTGTTTTCTGCGACTGTGAGACCAATCGTTTCAAAATATTCTGATGTTTGTTATCGGAATACCGTGTCTCATTTCTTAAAATCATATCATATTTTTCAATCTTATATAGTCTGTAGTCAGCTTTAGGATACAGTAGATGTATTATATCTAGAATAGAACCTGCAGTTTACTCAAATGCAGATTTTAGTGTCCTTTGTCAGTGTGAACTTTTTTCCTCTTGAAATCTCTTCCTCTGGAGTTCTCTGATCTGTGTGTTTTCTGTTTGGCTGTTGTCATCATAAAGTCTCATGCACACAATTAAAATCAATACAAACCAGCTTCTTTCTCCTCACTCAGCCCTAGACTCATCTCTCTCTTCTCATCTTGGCCATCTCCTCTCTCCTCACCTCTCTTTTCTCTTCTCCTCAGCCCTCTCCTTACATCTCTCCTTTCCTCTCTCCTCTCTCCACAGCCCTCTCCTCACCTCTCTCCTCTCCTCACCTCTCTCCTCTCCTCAGCCCACTCCTCACCTCTCTCCTCTCCTCACCTCTCTCCTCTCCTCAGCCCACTCCTCACCTCTCTCCTCTCCTCAGCCCTCGCCTCACCTCACCTCTCTCCTGTCCTCACCTCTCTCCTCAGCCCTCTCCTCTCCTCACCTCTCTCCTCTCCTCAACTCTCTCCTCTTCTCAGATCTCTCTTCTCCTCAACTCTCTCCTCAGCCCTCTCCTCTCCTCACCTCTCTCCTCTCCTCACCTCAGCTCTCTCCTCACCTCTCTCCTCTTCTCACCTCTCTCCTCAGCCCTTGCCTCACCTCTCTCCTCTCCTCACCTCTCTCCTCACCTCTCTCCTCTCCACAGCCCTCGCCTCACCTCTCTCCTCTCCTCACCTCTCTCCTCTCCTCAACTCTCTCCTCTACTCACCTCTCTCCTCTCCTCAACTCTCTCCTCTACTCACCTCTCTCCTCTTCTCAGATCTCTCTTCTCCTCAACTCTCTCCTCAGCCCTCTCCTCTCCTCACCTCTCTCCTCTCCTCACCTCTCTCCTCTCCTCACCGCTCTCCTCTCCTCACCTCTCTCCTCTCCACAGCCCTCGCCTCACCTCTCTCCTCTCCTCAGCCCTCTCCTCTCCTCACCTCCCTCCTCTCCTCACCTCCCTCCTCTCCTCACCTCTCTCCTCTCCTCAGCCCTCTCCTCTCCACAGCCCTCGCCTCACCTCTCTCCTCTCCACAGCCCTCGCCTCACCTCTCTCCTCTCCTCAGCCCTCTCCTCTCCTCAGCCCTCTCCTCTCCACAGCCCTCTCCTCACCTCTCTCCTCTCCTCAGCCCTATTCCTCTCCTCACCTCCCTCCTCTCCTCTCCTCAGCCCCCTCCTAGGCCTAATGTGAAAATGTAACTCTAGATTTTGACTTGTGTTTTCTCTCGACTGTCAGTTATGAAATACAAACAAACCTTACACAATTCTTCTTGAATTTCTCTACATGCTTTTCCATATACAATCTGAGGTATAAAATATTACTGCAACATATAAACTATTTCTATGACATAAAATATTAATAGACTTTGTGTTGGATTTAACTGTCAAAGCATCATCTATGATACTCAAACCAATCTTACATTCTTTTTATAAAATGGTTAAACATGGTTTTCCATGTATTCTTTGGAGTATACAATCTGTCTGAATTTGTATGTTGTTCGACTGTCATTTGGGTCATTTAGGTTTGTTTTTGTTTCTGCCCTTAAATTTTATTCTGTAATTAAATACCAGTGTGTTTTAAGTACCTGGGAAACAGTGGGTTTTCAGGTCCATGAGGGGACAATGTCTAGAAAAATAAAACATTTAGAAATAAACATTTACGCAGACATTTCATATAAAGCATGTGTTTAAATCCAAATCATCACCAGTAATTTTCTTATTCAAAATGTGTCTTTTAAAATGCCATGTTGACTTTAAAACTAAATCAAATATCTACTGAGAATTACTAGATTTGAACCCATGTGCATCAATTGAAGCTCATTCCTCACATATCGGTTGTAAGCACTCGACTGTGAGTGGGGCGTCCTCATTTTAGGGATTGAACTTTCTCCCATTTGTCACATTCTATTCTCCCTATCAGAGAGCAGCTTTAGACACACAAAAGTGAATTGGTTCTCAACCCAGTCGGGACTTCCTGCAAGTTTGCAATGGATCAGATGTCTTCACACAAATCTTTCACATGCTACAATACCCTTTCTGTTGGTACAAAATCAGGCATACATAATTATAAGACTTACAATAAGACTTATAATTATTAAACTACGAAGATAACACATAATACAGAACTTTTCTTTTCTTAACAGTATTAATTTCTATATCATTTCTATGTCACTAGATGAAAACACATGATGCACAACAGTTTAAATTTCTATTTTGAGTTCAAAATTATGCAGCCCTAATAAATATTTGCCATTTGCTGTGAAACCACATTGAAAAATCTGAAACTGACATGACATGATTCCTTACAAACCTGGGTCTCAGGCATGGTCTCACTCTTCTTGCAGGGCTCCGGTGACACCGGCTGGAGGTGCTGCGCAGTTGGAGCAGAAAGAGTTTTGCTGGATATCTTGCTGGGAGTGGGCTCGGTGTCAGCTGAGGCGGGGGGATCCTGGAGCCGCTCCTCTGGGCTCTGGCTGCGTGTGTTGTTGGCGGAGGCATCAGAAGGCTCCAGCAGGTTGTTCATACTGTGGCTTCTGGCAGTTGGGCTGTTGGAGTACATCACCAATCAAATACCACTCCATCTCTGGTCATATAAAAAGTAAATCGCTAAAACACCACCTATTTGCAATATTCTATGTTGCACTTTCTTGCATTTAAAACTAACCTAAATAATTATTAAATAAAAAAGAATATCGGCACCTCTTTTGGGGCACTTAACAACGTCTGTGAAACAAAAATGTAATTTTCCATTTTGTCATTTATCAACCAATATATTTCAAGATGGTGCATTGACCTGGAGAGTACTCTGCTCTAACGGACAATTATAATTCAATCTATGACAAAAGCTTGGTGGAGGTGAATGTTCTAAAAAAGGTCACATTAGTGATTGGTTAACATGTTTTGCTTCACAATCATTATTGTTTCGCTTTTTTCATCTTTAAAATTGACCCCAGTACAGTTGTCAGGATTTTACACTTCCAGAGCAGAGCAAACGGTGCAAAGCTCTTTTGAAAAGAAATGTTTCAGCTTCTTCCCTCTGGCAGAAGCTATCGTTTGCAGAGTTGCAGGACATCTTGATTTGCTAACAGCTTTTTTCCCACAACCTGTTATCAGTTTAAACACATCACTTTAATGATCTTGCACTTGTTATTGAAGCTGTTTTTGTTGATCGATTTCACCGTGACATTTGTGTCCTGTACTTTTTATTTTGCATACCATATTCCTTTACTTTTAAGTGTTTTATTTATATAGTTGTCTGGTGCACACTGGGGACTTTTATTCCAATGTGGTTTATAGAATGACTCTGAATCTGATCAGGACTTTTGCCCTCCTCTGCAGCAACACACAACATCACACGCAGACTCACATGTACTGGGTTCTAGTCGGGTTCAGCACTTTGGAAACCTGCTTTATAAAATGTGCTTCATAAGTAGCACATTTTAAGCTACACACTGTAGCTTAGGTCCTGGATCTATAGCCCGTCTGTCCGTGGAATCGGAGCCCTCTCTGTGGATCACCCCAAGGTTTCTCACTTTTTTCCCACTGAGTTTTTATTTGCCGATGCAAGAGGACAGTTAGTGTCTAACAAGAAGGACTGTGGTGATGATCCAGGACACTTTAACATTCTACAACATGTACGGACATTCAGTGTTCTATATATTTTTTTGTCTTAACTGTTGATTCTTTGATCAAGGTTGACAATGTTTTATCTCAATATAGAGATATTACATATACAAAATATATATGCTATTATAACCCATCCATAGGTGTCATAGATTACCACTATATAGGCATAATTGCATAATTGCATTATTCAATTTTTTATTTTGCCCTGTCTGTGGACAAGTGTTGAAATTTAGCATGGTCTTGCTATGACACTAAAGGCAGTGCATCTGGTCTGTCCAATGCAACTGTTGTGTCCACATCAAATAAATAGATAAATAAAAGTATCACAAATTACCTGTTGAGAATGGATAGATCGTCTGATGTCACATAAGCTGCAGGAAACCAGCCCTGACTGGAAAAAGAAACACGCGGTTAATGGTTTGTGACGCAGCGTGTGATATTACAAAAGTCAGTCATACTATTGGAATTTATCAATCTATAAAGCTAAAACAGCTTGGGGTCAAATTGAGTGCAATATATGTTCAGCACATTGAAAAAATATTATTATAAAATATGTATGTGAGATCAGTTGTCCCCATCCCCAGAGAAAAAAAAAAGAATACATTTTTGAAACGTAAACATTGAATTGAGGTCAAATCAACCCCGGGGACGATAGGAGAGTTACATAAAAAGTAATCTATAACGTATTTTTTCAAGCACAGTAGCAATGTTGTTCTTATTCCTAGAGAGAATTCCATATTTGAGATATACTTGTCCCTCTGGCAAATCTTGTTTGATATAAATCACCCCAGGCTGCTGTTAGTGCGTCCGTAGAGCCATCCGTTCCGTGGCTCCTCCACCAGGACCACGATGAGCTCTCCTTTGTTGAAGGGGAGGAGTTTGGGGTTGGACGAAGACGGATGTGAAACCACAGCCCTCATGATCCTGCCGCTGGCCAGCCCCAGAGACTCCCCCACTGAGCTTGAGCGGCCACGGGTCGGAACAGGGGAAGGGGCTGTAGGGGCAGACAGCACAAACGTAAGGGTAAGGGTTGGGGTAAGCAATCTTAATTTATTTAGGGCTTTACAATGTGGAGTACGAGGCAAACACTGAGGGGAGCGGGTTATGGGAGGCGCATGTCAGACCTATTTAACATGTTTTTAGTGGTTAAGGAAACTGGAGCACCCAGAGGAAACCTATGCAGATCAGGGGAGAACATGTAAACTCAACACAGTGAGGCCTTAAAGTGGAATCGATTCTAGGACCTTCTTGCTGTGAAACACAAACGGTAACCACTGCGTCACCAATCCACAGTGTTACCTTGACATCACATTCTCTTCTACCTATATTTGAACAGTAGGCAGTCTATGACCCCATGATTCACTGCACCCCGATCCTGGGCCAGATATGGAGCCTTTGATACAAAACAAAAAAACTTAGTTTGTCGATCCGCACATGACGACACATGCACAGTTCTTTTTTTCATGGGATAATGATGGGAACCTGGCCGGGCCCCCGTACATAGTCCACAGCAGCTACCCGAGGCTGGTCCAAAAAATCCCCTCAGCATTGACAAACATCTGGAAGTTGATCCAAGACTTTTGGACCGTTCTGTAAAGCCGTTCTTAAGAGGAAATAATTCTTTGTAAGAGGCAGATATGGACGCAGAGACGCCCTTCATAAATAACACACCATCTAAATAAAAGATCGCTCCCATCCGCACCAACGATCAAATTTAACTCATGTATGGCAAAAGTAATTATCGTAGTAAGTATTAAATATACAATATTGTGTAATTCTATTTAATTACTATATATATAAAATAAATTATAGAGAAAATTATAAATATGAATAATATGTGGCTTAGGGTTAGTGTTAGGGTTGGTGATGATGATGATGTTATGATTAGTAAAGGCTGTGATACTTAAAGGCATATAAGGTATTAAGGAAACAATAGTATACACATATTCATAATCAAGAGCATATTATTGTGAATGTCACTGTTGCATAACTGTAAAAAGACCACTGACAAAGCTAAGCTGTAGCAAACACATCATTAAATTAGAATAATAAATGGGGGTGGGAGTTTAAAAGTCTTAACTTCTTCCCATTCCTTTTCGAGCTGACTTTTTGTTAATAAAACAAAACATACTGTCTATGTATTGGTTTTTATTTCAATGTTGTTGTTGTTTTGTTGTTGTTCTTTGTTATTTTCTGCCATGGCTCGAAATAAAGTATTCATTCATTCATTCAATGCATTGGATACTTCTGTTTCTGGGTACACCACCATCAGTGAGGAGTCAGATCACAAGCAAATCAGTGCAAGTGCTCATGGATCCTTTTGAGCTGGAACCCGCCCGCACTATTGTAGACTTGTGTTTACTGTCACACATGCTTTTTCTATGATTGTCTTTGTTGTGTGTTATAAGTTACTGGGCTGGTGTTTAAGGCGAACGTGTGAGGCACTGTAAAAACTCAAAATTGTTCACCTTACTAAGATTTTTGCATTCACTGATTTTCCAGTTGGAACTGCAACTATCTGTTGTGAGCCTCTTGAACTCACTTTCAGAAGTTTCTGATGAAAAGTTCATCTTATTTGATATTTTAAGTTGATTTTACTTTGAAGTTGTAGTGAACTTCTGAAAGTGAGTTCAAGTGGCTCACAACAGACGGTTCCAGTTCCAACTGGAAATTTTATTGTCAGTGAATGCAAAAATCTGAGTAAGGTGAACAATTTTGAGTTGTCGTTTTTACAGTGCACCGAGCTAGAGTGAGGTCAACTTATCTGCGTTTGCTCATTTAAATATTTGTCATGGCAACCAGCTGCATTCAACATTAGAAAAAACTAATTTGACCAAAAAAATCATTGTATTTATTTTTACCAACCGTAATCGACAGGGCCAAGCCAAAGTAGCCCTGTATATATTCCCTGGGTCAGTCTTAGAAACATTAGTTTTCCACTAATCGGGTTTACAGTGTGTGTGGCACGGTGGCGAGTGGGTAGCACTCTCGCTTCTTGACACAAAGGTCCTGGGTTCGAATCCCGGTCAGAACAGGGCCTTTCTGAGTGGAATTTGCATGTTATCTGAGTCTGCATAGGTTTCCTCCGGGTGCTCCGGTTTCCCCTGCCCAAGTGACCTTGGTCTGTAAAATGCGCTATATAAATAAACATCATGATGGTTTAATGTGGGGGCAAATTTTAACTCAAAATAGTAAGTTATCGTAGGGAACAGTAATCTGAACTTTAAAAAGTAAGTTTTCACAGACTTGAAAGTTCCAGTAACTTGAATTTAAAAACTTAGTGGGCAGAACTTGGAAAACTGACACAACTTAAGTGTAGTTCTTCAAAACGTGATGAATTAAGTTAATGCCTTCAACTCAAAAATCCTTCGCAAATGGTTGCTCTGAAATTTTGAATTGAACTAACTTTTTCTTTTTTACAGTGGGAGCACTACTACTACTCCACCAATGGTGTAAGAGTAACCAAAATGGTAATAGAACCTGTGGGCTGCTTTTGCTGGTTATGGTCCTAGTCATGTTCTATATCATACATTCAACAACAAAATAATCATACAAATCCATGGTACATAAAAGAACACATGACACCCCCCAAAAAATGAAACAAGATAATGTTAGTTGTTTAAGCAGTGTTTGTGCCCTCTAATACAACTTTAAACAAATATATCTTTATAAAAATACAGGTTTTTTTTCCTGATTTGATCTTGAATAATTTGAACTGGATCATAGAAATCCAATAGAAAAAAAGGCAAGTGTGAATTTGTGAATGTAAACAAGTCAATGTGGGTCTATTAGCAATAATTATATATTTTTTATTATTTGTTTCATGTTTTTATTTATTTGTTTCCCGGCCCTAATGAATGGCATTATGTAGTGTTTTCGTACAGTAAAAATCAAACCTTTCATGGTGACAGAATATGTGAAATGTACAAATGAAAACGTCATAACCTTGTCCTTTTCACTTCTGTCATGGTTATTCTTGGATAATGCTTTGGCACACATCTGAAAAGGAGGCTGCAGTTGCAAATGTTTTACCTCTAGATGGCACTCTCCCCAAGGCCTGCTGTTCCCGCTTTGCCCAGGACATGTCCTCATCTCGGGCTACAGTCTGCAGCAAAGAGCTCACTGACGACTGCAGCTGGAAAATTATATTCACAAGATCAATACATGGTGCTTCTGCGAGATTGAGGTTTCACATTTTGACCCTTGTAAAATAAAACAAATATTAAAACTGTATGCTGCGTGAAGTACAGCCTCCCATCCAGCTGTGAACTGTTTCTCAAATTTAACAAAGAAAAAAAGCAACGTTTTTGGGGGTTGCCACGATCAAATAGGAAGGAAAGGAAATAATTCACATTTATGTTCACAATATTAAGTTGGACATACTGTAAGTTGTTAATACAAGTAGAGCCTAAGCCAAATAATACGGGTTACCTGTGCTTCTTGATCCACAATAATGGGAGTCTTGGGCCGAGAGTTTTTGGAGTCGTTCACCTTCTGCTTCCACCCGTCTGCTTTCTGATGCAGGGCGGAGCCTGTCTGAGAGAGTGCAATGAGCAAAGAATCAGACTCAGTCCCAACATGTGCGTAATAATCATAGACTGTTAATATTAATGGACGTAGTCACGCCTATCTTCGCTGTTGAAACTAATGTGCCACCACTTCGGCTGTCTATAGGCAGTTTCAAAATGGCCGCGGGGGCTGGAAAATGTGAAAAAACGTATCTGCGCATGCATCAGCCAGCATGAGACCCATTCATTTGTCGAGTGTCTTCAAAATTCCTCAGCAACTAAACTAGACTGGTCCAAAAAAATTCACTCCCCTCAGCATTGGCTCACATTTGGAACGTAGCATTGGGTCAAGAACCAACTTTTGGACCATCCTGTAAACCCAATTTTGAGAAGTAAAAAGATGCTCTACATTAGCATTGAATAATTCTTATTCCGGGTCCACCGCCATCGGCCCGGGGTGGTATTGCAAGCATGTTAGCGCATTTTGGCCCAGGACCCGCCCCCACTGGTAATATACATGTACTGATCATACATAAAACATATTTCATAGACAATGGCTTTATTTTAGTGAATGAAAGAGAGACCAAAACAAGTGAAAATGACATACTAATGACTAATAACTTGTGACTCTTCACACACAGCATGGCCAAGAATGAGTCTGGTGTATGAATAAGTTGGTAGTGGTCAGAAGGGCCGATGGCAAATACTGGTTGCCTTGCTTCTGTCAGTCTGCCCCAGGGAAGCTGTGGCTACAGAAGTTTATCATCAATGTGCACGGATTTAAAGAAAAATGCTGTATGCAGTGTCTTTAAGTGGCTTCATAAAACGGATGCCTTTTTGTTATAGAGATTTTATACTATATAACAAAAAGTTTGAACTTCTGCCGTCAGGACAGAGACATCGAGTGATATCAGCCAAGAAAAACATTTTTTAAAACTCCTTTGTGCCCAGAGCAGTGAAAGCGGCAAACACTCTTTAGCTTTGAGAAGTCCTGAGGTTGAATCTTGTCTTTCGACCTGATGAGGTCTTGTTCGTATAACTTGTGATGCAACACTGAAATTTCCCCACTGTGGGACGAATAAAGGATCTTTTAATTTTAATCTTTTTTTTAAATAAAAATGTATTACTCTGAGATTTCACACGGCTTTTGTCGCTACTTACAATATGAATACATACATATATTGTAAAATAAAAATAAAAAAGCCTATATAATATGTTATTATAGGACATTTAGAAACATCTCAACCCATGTTCATTATGATAAAACCAGAAAGTGTGGAATGCTATGGATCGCTGTTGGTGATGACACCAGCGAGCCCTTGAGCGATTCTCTCGGCACCTTCATCATGAAGAAGAGCAGGGACTGTGTGAGGGCACAGTGCTTCTCGGTCACAAATCGGTATCGCCGCTCCTCCTCCTTCAGGATGTCCTGCTGACTCTGCCTCAGGAACTGCATGTACTCACTGTTTTCCTGCACACACGCACACGCACACGCACACACACACGCACACACACACGCACACGCACATGCACACACACACACGCACATAATAGTCAGCTGTCATTTTAACAGAGTATACCTGCATGTGAAATCCTGATCCTATCGGACCTTAGAAGCTAAGAGCCTGGTTAGTACTGTGACAAGAGACCTCTGAGAAAACCAGGAGAAACAATAATAATAATAATAATGATAGTCATAATACTACAAACGTATATAGAGCTTTAACGGACACTCACAGACGCTTTACAAAACATATAAAAATAAACAGTGAAGAACAAAATGAAGAAAATGCCAAGCACAACAGGTGGGTTTTGAGAAGTGATTTAAAGTTCTGTATTGAGTAGGAGTATCTCATGGGTAGTGGGAGAGGGTTCCAGAAAGTGGGGGCCGCTGTGGCGAAGGAGGTGGGACTCTGTGGATCTGAGACGGTGTGTCGAACAGCGACGATGGAGGAGTCAAACTATTGTTGTGTATGGCCCTAGGCACGACCCATAACCCAGTTTGTAAGTGGTGGTTGTCAAAGGGGCGGATGGAGCAGAATAGCAGCCCCGCTTCTGCCAGTCTTCCCCAGGGTAAATGTGACACTGTTTATCGAGTTAATAAATAATGCCATTTTTGTGTGTCCAGAATAGCGTTATATAAAGCCAATGCATTTTATTAGGCTATTGTACCAAGTTTGGATTGGGCTATAGACCCCAACTGTAAAACAAGACCGTATACACAACCAGTTCACAGAAGAAGCTCCGCCCTCGCCTATGTAAAACCAAAGTATTGATACCTTGATTAGTTGCGGTTGATTAATAATCACACTAAGTAGTAGACAAGCTAGCTACCTTGTCAACATTGGTTAATGGGATACATCTTGATGACGCGTTTACATTGAGCCGTTGTTTTGGTTAATGACGAGACACAGCGGCCAGATCTTCAGTTGTCGGGTATCAACTAAAAACTCATCATCATCATATAATTTTCTTTCCCTTTTATTAGTCCATTTCTGGGTCGAGGGGGTGGCAATCAGAGCTGCCACCCAAGTCTCAAAGCATTAGTCCTTTGCTGATCCTTCTGCAGGGTTAGGATGATAGCTTCTCCATAGCAGGGGACTCAGGCAAAGCAGGGTTAAGTGTCAGCAGACATCAGTGGGAGCAGATTACATGGATCGCGGGGGGATCAAACCCAAGACTATTAGGTTCAAAGGTTCAACTGAGCGACTGACTAACATGTTTTAATGCTTCAACTACTCTCAACCTCAACCTAATCCACACAATCTAATACTGTCATTTAAGAGCTTAAAATTACCTTCTTTAACGGCTCCAGAAATTATTGCATGGATAAAAGGCCGACGCTCTGACTGATGTTTAGTTGACATTTATTTACAACAAAGCCACCTAAAGCACTGTGAAAAACTACGGTGCATAAAAAACATATTGTTAGCAAAATACACACATATTCAACAAACTTACAATAAAACAATATACAATTACCGTGTGCGCCTTCTATCTAGACACTCTGGAGTTGTCAGTACTTTTCGCTGTCCATATCCTTACTTTCGGTTCAGCACAAGGTTACCTTGTCCATCCTTTTCGCCATTCTCTCGCTCTGTCTCTCACGTAATGGCTCCAATGCGCGCATGCGCATATTGCACAGGTAATACAAGTTCACAACTCCACCACAAGAGGTCAGAAGCGACACACAATAAATACACTATTATAAACAGATTATATACAGAATAAAGATACATGTAAACAAAAATGTTCACGGACAGCTACACTGCCACCAAAATTACAGAAAATCTTTGTATTTACACAAAATAAAATGTAGTAATTTTCAAAACTTTGACCATAAAAAATCTCTGAACTCTATATTTACTATTGAACATTTCACTCGTTTTGCACTAGAACCACTAGTTTCTGAACTGGTCGTTCGAGAAAAGACAATTCTTTTAAGCGTTGACCATTCTTTCCTAACGCTCTCTGTCCCATTTGGATCTTAACCTTTCGCACTAAACCATCATCATCTGGGTTAGCCTGAACTACCTTTGCAAGTTTCCATTCATTTCTGGGGATGTTGTCTTCTTTGAGTATAACTACATCTCCAACCTGTACATTCCTTTTGGATGTATGCCACTGCTGTCTTAAACTGATACTGTTTAAGTACTCTTTGCGCCACCTATGCCAAAACTGCTCTGTCAGATACTGAACTCTGCGCCATCTTTTCCTGGCATATAAATCTTCTCTGACAAATCTACCTGGAGGTGGAAGGGGCACTGCATCCTTCATGGTGAGTAAATGGTTAGGCGTTAAAGGTAAGACATCTGTTGGATCATTGATTGTCTCAGTGGTAAGTGGACGACTATTTACGATTGACATTGCCTCGTAAAATATAGTTCTTAAGGAGGAATCGTCAAGCCTTCCAGCGGCTTGTGCCAGAACAGAACTCATAACACTCCTAACTGTTCTGATTTGGCGCTCCCAAACACCACCTCGGTGACTGGCATCGGGAACGTTCATCTGAAAGTCACATTGTTTTTTAGCTAAGTAGGTAGCAATCCTGTCATTGTCTAGTTCGGAAAGACATCTTTTGAATTCGTTATTAGCTCCGACAAAATTTGTTCCTTGATCGGACCTAATCTGCCTCACTTCTCCTCTGATCGCAATAAAGCATCTCAGTGCATTTATAAACGAATCAGTGGAAAGATCCTCTAACATCTCTACGTGTATGGCTCTTGAGCTTAAACATGTAAACAAAAGTCCATAACGTTTGCATTCTTTCCTGCCTTGTTTCGTGTGGAAGGGACCAAAACAATCTAGTCCGGTGTACGTAAAGGGCGGGGACGGATCTATTCTGTCTGATGGCAAATCTGCCATGCGCTGTTCTTCTGTTGATCCTCTCACCTTCCTACATGTAACACAACTCTTAATATGTTTGGCCACTACCTTGCTGGCACCTTCAATCCAATAACCATTGGCTCTCAATGTATTCAAAGTCTGGTTTCTACCCTGATGTTGAGTTTTCTTGTGATAATAGTCAACTATCAGCCGAGTGACAACCCCTTCCTTAGGAAGAATAACTGGGTGTCGCACTTCAAATGAAACAGTACTTTTTCTCAATCTGCCTCCTACTCTCAGTACATCCTGATCAAGAATAGGGTCAAGTTGATACAACTTGGAACTTTTGGGCAATTGGTTTGAGTCCTGACTCAAATGTTTCAACTCTTGTTCAAAAGCTTCCCTTTGAGCTGCTTTAATGAGTACTACAGATGCTGCTAGCCTCTCTTCAACACTAACAGGACCTGTTTTGTCTCTTTTTGTGAGTCTCTTTATCTTCGCCACAACATTGAGGGCTGTATTCCAGTCAGAAAATCTTGTGAACCTTTTAAGGAAGTAGTCTTTTTCTTGGGTATTTGTTTGAAGAACTTTCACTTCAGGGTCTCCAATTAAAAGTTCTGGAAAGCAAGGGTTGGTTTTCGTGAAAAGCTCTCGCTCCCATAGAAATTCCGGTCCAGTGAGCCAGTTTGAATCAATAAGCTCTGCCACCTTTAGTCCTCTGGATGCGTGATCTGCTGGATTTTGATCCGTTTCGATGTAGAACCATTGTTTTGGGTCTGTAAAATTCCTGATCTTCTGCACTCTATTTGCTACAAACACATGAAAGCGACGGGCTTCATTTTTTATGTATCCAAGCACCACTGTGGAATCTGTCCAGAAAACCTCTTCATCTATCTTAAGATCCAACTCTGATCTCAGAAAATGACTTACTCCTGCGGAGACTGCAGCCGCAGTGAGCTCAAGACGTGGTATTGTAGCTACGTTTGTGGGTGCTACTCTGGCCTTTGCCATGACTAATGAACAGTGTACTTTGTCTGTTGCTACAACTCTTAGGTATGAACACTGGCCATAACCACAAGTGCTAGCATCTGAGAAATGATGCAGCTCAATTTTTTGGATTGTTCCAATGTTTTCTGGAATGAAACATCTTGGTATTTGTATCCTCGAAAGATTTTCCAAATCGCAGAGCCATGCCTTCCATTTATTTTCCAATGCAGGTGGAACAGGTTCATCCCATCCAACACCACGCTTACACATTTCTTGAAGAACTTGTTTTCCAGTCAATATGTAGGGAGAAAGAAATCCTAAAGGATCATACACACTTGCGACAGTCGCCAAGATTCCTCTCCGTGTGGCGGGTTTTTCTTTAGGTGTGACATTGAAAGAGAATGTATCCATTTCTACATCCCATTTGACTCCTAAAACACTTTGCATTGGAAGGTCTGAATAGTTAAGATTGACATCTTTGTCATCACAGGCACGTTCTGACTCTGGTAAAACAGTCAAGACATCTTTGTTGTTGCAGACAAACTTGTGTAAGCGCAACTTCCCTTCAGCGCATATTTCTGTTGCATTACTGACCAACTGTTTTGCCTTTTGAACTGAATCAACACTGATCAACCCGTCATCCACATAGAAATTATTGTGTATGAAGCTGGCTGCTTCTGGAAAGTCTTTTTCATGCTCACAAGCAAGAAACTTTATGCCATAGTTTGCACATCCTGGCGAAGATGCTGCTCCAAAGATATGCACTCGCATTCGATATTCCTTGGGCTCAGTGTCTGTTTTTCCATCCTGCCACCACAAGAACCTTAAGAAGTCTCTGTCTTCTGGGTTGACATGAAAGCGATGGAACATTTTCTCCACGTCACAAGTGATGGCTATTTGATGTTGGCGGAATCTACAAAGCACTCCTAAAAGAGTGTTGGTCAAGTCTGGACCTGTGAGGAGATGATCATTTAAAGAAGTGCTCTCGCTTTGAGCAGAACAGTCAAACACAACTCTTATCTTCTCTGGCTTTCTCGGGTGATACACCCCGTGGTGAGGTATATACCACTTGTTACCATCTTCAGATGTGTTGCTTGCTTCTTCTGCATCACCATCTTTAAACACACCATCCATGAATCTCACATAATCCTCTTTGTACTTTGGATTCTTTTCCATTTTTGATTTCAAATGTTTTAGGCGTATTACTGCGAGCTGCTTGTTATTTGGAAGCTGTGGACGTTCTTTGAAAGGTAAGGGCATCTCCAAATGACCTTCTTCATTGAAGTGAACGTTTTCATTCAGAAGCTGTAAGAACTGAATGTCCTCTTGTGAGATGTTTCCTTCGTTGGAGTTTGTGTCTTTGAAATCTGTTTCCAACGCTTTGATGATAGCAGAGGGTGTGATAGATGGTAGCTCTTTAACTGTGATACGATGGCATGCTCCGGCAACATCATTCGAATATGTCCAAGGCTTAGCGGAACCCACTATACTCCAGCCTAAGTCTGTCTTCACTGCATAGGGGTCATAGTCTTTGCCTGAAATTACTTTTTGCGGTTTTAAGTGCTGCAGGACACTCTAACAGCTGTGGCATTTCCTTTTTGATGCAACGCAGGTGAGACCACATCTTTGCTGTTTCACAAGTAGGAATACTGTCTTGTTCATGTGGAATGTATTCACGAATATATGTTGGTGGTAACTGAATATACTCTCTAGAATTGTACCCTCTTACTCTCAACCCTTTAGCTCTATGACTTGGTACGATTGAACTTCTCTCTGTTATGGTAGTCAGTTTCAACTTCACTGGTTCTGTGACTGCTTGGATTTTATCACAAATATCTTGGACAATGAAAGTATTGCTGCTCTGTGTGTCTAACAGTGCATACACTAACGTTTCTTGTTCATTACCTTCAGTACAAGACAGCCAAACTGGTACTATCATGGAGGTTCGATCATTTTTGTCTACCCTCACATTGTTTGACACAGCAGAAGCGTTTTCTTCTGGTGGAGGTCTTTCCGATTTTTCTGCTTGAGTATCTTCATGCAGTGGAGTGGGATGGTTTTTCCTGCAAATATTACAAGTTGCTCTTTGACGACAGTTCTTAGATATGTGTCCAACTCTCAGACAGCCAAAACACATGTTATTGTCCATGACAAACTGTTTCTTTTCTTCAAGTTGCATTGAAGTGAATTTTTCACACTTATAGATGAAGTGGTTTTGCTTACAACAAATACACTCAATCTGTCTTTTGCTGTTAACCATGGAGGAGCTACTTTTAGAACTTTTGTTGCTCTGTGACTTCTTCGACTCCTTGGTCGTGGCTAGGACACTGACTTTGACACGTCTGTGCTCCTTATCTGGCTTTTAAAAAGATTTCAAAGCAAACAGTGATGATACTGGGTTGCATGCTATGCGAGCCTCTTCAGCCACAAACTCAGCAAACTCAGCAAATCCTGGATATTCCTTTCCTTGATCCAGCATTTTGGTCACATGTCTGTTCCATCGAGATGTTGTCCAGTCAGGAAGTTTCATGAGTACTTTCTGATTTTCTTCACAATCGTCTAATACCCTAAGACCTTGTACATGGGGCATAGCATTTTTACAGGAAGTAAGGAAATCACTAAACTCTCTTAACCTGAGTGACTCTTTAGACCCTATCTTTGGCCAACTGCTTAGTTTTCCTCTGAAAGCTCTCTGGACAACAAAAGGATGACCGTAACGTTTAAACAAAGCTTCCCAAGCCTGAGAGTAGGCTTCTGCGTCACTACGATAGAATGTTCCCTCTAAGACACTAAGCGCTTCTCCACCTATGTATTTCTTCAAATAGAACAATCTATGGGCTGAATCCGCACAACTAGTCTCAATAAGAGCCTTAAAACATGTACTCCACTCAATAAACTTCAAAGGATCTCCGGTGAACACAAAAGGCTCTGGAGAAGGAAGTCTAGACATTGTCAAAGATTCTTTTAATGCTTCAACTAGAGACACTTCACTATTCTTGGCTATTACCTTACTGTGACTAGTTGGTGTGAATGAGGCGTTCTTATTTGCTGCAGAAAAGGTTTGTGGCGTGGACTTCTGAAGAACCTGAGGATTCGGTCTAATGTACTGCTGTCTCTGGGGCTGACTAAGCAATGAGAGATCTGCTACACTGTCTTTTATTTCAGCTTTTAGTTTACATTCCTCTTCAGTATAAACATTGTATTCTGCCTCTAATACCTCAAGATCTCTTTGATTTTCCAACATTTTAAGCCTTTCCTGTTGAGCCAAAATCTCTTGTCTTTGGACAGAAATATCCATTTCTCTATTCACTTCTGCTTTTTTAGAGGCTAAACGTGCAGCAGCATCTGCCCTTTTTGCAGATACGTGACTCCCTGATTCACTTAAACTGCACTGACGTCGACTAGATCTCGACACTGTAGATCCATACACTGATTTGGCATCTTCTCTTTGTAATAACTTGTGAAGTGATTCCTTCACAGCTACACTATCAAACTCTTGGTCAACATTTGCACAATGCTCTTTCATCAGCACAAGAATCTCAGCACAGACTGATGTAGAACTATCTATTTTCCTTCTTATGTCTTGAGAGGGAGATTCAATAGCACGAATGGCATCATAAAGCTGTTTTAAATCTGAATCAATTTTTTCAATAGATTGAATCATGTGATCTATCTCTTCTCCTGTGCATTTTACTTTAAGTTTTGATCGTATGAGCTGAATCTCTGCCTTAAACTGCACATAAGTTGACATAAACTTTCTCTCCTTGTTTATCAACTCATTTCTTTTTAGGTCACGCATTTTTACAGTCAAACGTCTTTCTCTTTCCGACCGTCTAACGTCTGTTTCAACAATAGCTAGTGGTTCAAGAGTAGTTGTTTTTTGTATTTCAAGATCTGCACCTCTCTCTCTCTCTGATTCTTCAAGTTCAGTCTGTAAAACGGTCTCTGATTGCTCTTCCTCAGCTTGTAAAGCTTGAATAGTGTCCTCAATATCACATTTCCTAGTAGCCATTTTTCAGAGTAATATTAGCAATATTCACTGTTACTTATATGTATATATTTAGCAATGACAGGTAACTAATCTTCGTAACCCACTATTTCAAAAACTAAAAAATAATACACTGTTACAGAGGATTCTTATAATACATTATAGATTATGATATTGCATAAAACAAATAACACAAACTATGTTCTCTTCTTATTCTTTTTTTTTTTTTTTTTTTTTTTAAACTCCGATGATACAGTCTGACCTGATTTCCAATGTGTTTTACACTTTACGCTGTGATGAGGCGATTCTTGAGCAGTCCATTTCCAACTGTGGTGAAGTTAACGTCCTCCGAAGACCCAGCTGATGCAGAAACGTAGACGCGGAGGCTGGCTGATGACAGCGGTCCTTCGATGCATGGCTGGCTGATGACACACTGCACCCTTGTGGCCTCTCAGCGTCAGCTACAAACGACGTCACCTTCTCTGGCGATGAGCGCACGTGACTCCGACAGCGCACGTGTATCTTTGTCTATCTTCTTTACAGTAGCGATAAGCAACATTTTTCACTATAACGGCTCCAGAAATTATTGCTTGGATAAAAGGCCGACGCTCTGACTGATGTTTAGTTGACATTTATTTAACAATTTTTTATTTAACAAAGCCACCTAAAGCACCGTGAAAAACTACGGTGCATAAAAAACATATTGTTAGCAAAATACACACATATTCAACAAACTTACAATAAAACAATATACAATTACCGTGTGCGCCTTCTATCTAGACACTCTGGAGTTGTCAGTACTTTTCGCTGTCCATATCCTTACTTTCGGTTCAGCACAAGGTTACCTTGTCCATCCTTTTCGCCATTCTCTCGCTCTGTCTCTCACGTAATGGCTCCAATGCGCGCATGCGCATATTGCACAGGTAATACAAGTTCACAACTCCACCACAAGAGGTCAGAAGCGACACACAATAAATACACTATTATAAACAGATTATATACAGAATAAAGATACATGTAAACAAAAATGTTCACGGACAGCTACACCTTCCATATCCCTTCTGAGAAGATAAAGTTCAATAAAACCTAATCTTAAAAAGATTTGTGCGTTATTTATTGATATTGAAAATACAAACGGGCATAAAGTTCATTTTCCTCATGTACACTGAGTTTAAATGGGGCCTGTGGAGGTCTTTTCTATTGTTTTAGTGCATGGACAACATTGAGGATGGCAGTATATTGTGTTGCCATGATCCTTGAGGTTTCAAAGTTGAGATACTACACAGTTGTATACAGTTTATATGGAGAGGTTATCCTTATTTAATGATTGTCATGCATGTGCCCGTTATGATATAGGATTAAGAATGTCACCTGACAGCCTGACACACAAGATGACAGCCCTCCAAAGAGGATTATATTGGTACTGGAAAGCCATGTATCCCTCTACATGGGGGCCACCCATCTTGTGCAGATATAAAATTCAGCATGGATTATTCTAACTATGATACCCTGACACACAACATGCGACTGTAGGTTATTTTCTCAATGGGGTGAAATAGTTCAGAAATTATGTGGAAGGGAACTGTGTAAGAGCAGAGTAGTACATTACCAGAGAATCTCTGTAAGCGCCTCGTCTCAGCTCCTTCTCCAGGGCATTCGCCTGCTTTCTCACTTCAACTTCATAGACTCTGCGGCTGCCCTGCAAACAACGAACACAGACAGAACACTCAAGTAAGTAAGTTATCTTTATTCAGATAGATAGATAGATAGTGTTATCAAGAAAATGTAATCGTTGCTGTACATACTAGGCCCAAACCAATAGATATAAAAGAGGACATTTAATGACACTGAATTATAACAAAATACATACAGACATAACAGAAAATATCATACCCCAAGGAGAGATGGTTGGAGAGAGAGAGAGAACCCTGGAGGCTCTGGGCCTCAGCATTAGGCTGCTACATGTTGCTTAGAGAGTCGACACCGACCAAGAGCCCAAACTATTCCATCCCAGCTCTCTATATACTAGCTGTGAGGTTACCCAGGTCCCAGGTTCCACTGGATTGGTCAGGGGGGGTCAGCCAGGAGCAAGCCAGCCCCCATGGAGGGGGAACATGGACATCAGATAATGGGGAAAATCCAGACAGACACTTTATTGATCCCCGTAGGAGAAAAGTATGGATGGCCTAATACTGTACTTGCCTGGCCTGCCAGACACTCCTCCTTTCTGTTCAAAAGAAGAACCGTCTGGACACCTCTTCCTAGCCTATCATTTCACGATTTTACCCACATCGGTCCAATCACGCACCGAGAGGCGGGACTTCCTTTCACCTTTGAGTTGCTAATAACTCCTCGTATCTTTAAGTTTTTTTTACAAAATCGACAGCAGTCGTTTACATTTGCACTAGCTGACATGCCGCATCCCTTGTTTTGTGTTTACTGAAACGGCTTGGGTGCCGCTAGTTGCTGCATAGAATTGTAGAGATATACACAAAAAATCTTATGAAAGTCTTTTATAATACTTTTTGTGCTGTTAGTTAAAGACTGAGCTCGTCACAAATGTATGTAGAAAGCAATGATTTTACACTTGATATTTTTGTTTCTCCGGGTGTTGAAGCAAACTTTTCTTTTGATGTTGTATTTTTTTTTAACAATGACCAACAATAGAAAATGTCTTCTGCAGGGACACAATCCCAGAGCTCTGCCTCTTTTGTAATTTTCTTCAGAGAGTTTTGTTCTCTGAAAATGGTTTTGCAGATATTTTGCATGATATTTAAAAAATCAAGAGCTTACTTGTACACTCCACAAAAGAGATGTCAAATTCAATTAAATGTATTTCATATACAGTGGGCGAAAGATATTTGACAGTTGCCTATTGTGCAAGTTGTCCCATTTAACAAGACAAGTCCTTCATTTTCATCATCGGTAAACTTCAAATGTGAGGCACTGGATCTGAGGCAAATAATCAGTATTTGACTAATAACAAAAGTTCAACTCAATGCTTTATAATGTGACCGTTTTTGGCAATGCCAGAGATCGGACATTTCCTGTAGGTCTGCAGGTTTACACATACCTAAATAGCTATTAAGCATTATATAGCTATTTTGACTCATTCTTTTATGTAGATCTTCTCTAGAGCTTTTATGTGTTGGTGCTCTCGCTGGGAAACAAGGACTTTCAACTCCCTCCACAGATTTATTTTTTTGATTGAGGTCTACAGACTGGCAAGGCCGCTTCAGGCCATTGAAATACTACCTTTTTGGGAGGGCAGCATGTTTTGGATCATTGTCATGCGAGAAGAATGATGTCACAGATGGAGGAAGGATTTCACCCAAAATCTCTTTGTTTTCCATAATGCGGATCAATCATCCAGTCCTCTTTGCAGAAATGCTGCCCCAAACCACAATGTTTCCACCCCCATGCCTCATAGGATCATTAGCAGAAGAGAAAAACTCTCAGTCAGGTGCGCTGGAGAGAAGGAGGCTAAACAATGAAAAGACTCATCCTGTCTCACTCTTAAATATTGTATTTTATTTGGTAAGAGCTTAGGTCATACCATATCTCACCAACCAATCAGATACTTGATTGGTATTTAATTAATAAATACTTGCAACAGTGGATATCATTAATGTTTTGTGATCCAAACAGTTGACCTAAACAAATATATATAGAATTTTGGAATCAAATATTGCTTTATTTTACAATAATCTTTCATGAAGGTAAATATACTGTATATAATAAACATTTGTATGACAACCTTTTCTGAATGCCCCCAATGGAAAGGCCACGTTACTATGTGCACTGTTCACAACACGGTTACAACATGACATTCAAAATGAGTCTGAATTATGTATACATGGGCTTGAAGTGAAAACAAGATCTGAGCCTGAACCTTCTGAAGGCAACCAGGACCAGGACTTTATCACAAGCAGTGATAACAGTGGCAGTGACAATCTGTGTTTGATTGTCTGATTTAGCAGCAGTTGAGGCCGTCATGATTGCGGCAATGTCACAACCATGTCCTCCATCACTGCCCATCAAACCGCTGGCCGCATGTGTCTGTGCTCTCAGTCATTGTAGAAAAACGCTATCTGGTGTAAAAGGTTTTACAAAACTCACATTTCCCCAAATAAACTGATTTGAGCAGAACAATCATCAACAGTGGCCGTTTTCTTACCATTTTCCTGCTTAGCACATCAGTAAAGACATTTTAAATCTTGCACTTCTCGGTTGTGGCACACGCATCACATCTTGTTTATAGGATCTAGCATGTGCACTGCAACATCTAAATTTCCCCAGTGTGGGACGATTAAGGTTTCTTTTAACTTATCTTTTTTGAGATGGATTTACTATTCATGTGAGCAGAGTTTGAAATTGACTATTTGGTTCAGAGGCGCAGCCGCACAGCCTGACGTAAGTCCAATGAGACCCTGCTGTTTTTCCACTCAATTAAATTCTACATGGAAGGAACACCCAAAGTTTCCCCCCCAATAATAGAAGAGTCACGGTCTGTGGATGGTGTTTATCTAAAACAGGAAACATAACCATTCTTTGTAAATGTCTAGAATACTCATGAATGCTTAAAGAGGCTCAAATTGTGGAACACATTGTCTTTTTGATGACAATAAAATACTTATATAAACATCTGCTTGTGATTAATTGCTCAGATTTTTTCTTTTCACTTTAAGCCCGGCTATGTTATAACTTACAGCAATATATTCTTCATCCAGTTTGACGTTTTTTTGCATGGCTTGCAGGACCTCAATCTGGAACCATCGAAACTGAATGCGAGGGGGAAAAAACAAAATTGATTAGACACCATAATCTGATTTCTGGGGATTTAACTAAACTATTGAACTGTGCAACACACAGAGGATACCGAAATGTACATACACTGTGTAAATGACATCATGATTGCTGCTACTGTGAAGATCCAGGGAAGGGAGAATGTGGACTCTTACAAGTACCTGGGTGGCATCAGCCATCTTGTACGCAGTGGTCTGCTGGATTAACAGCATGGCACAGAGGAACAGGAAGAAGCTGGAAAAGTCAGGAAGTCCAGAAAATCAGGAAGTCCAGCTCTGTTTGGAGATGGACAACCGGAGTGAATGAATAATGCCAAAGTAGCATCTTTGCACTATATAGATTGCACTTGCCGTTTTTGCAATCATGGCCATCATTTACGTACTAGGCCCAAACCGAATAGATATGAACGAGGACATTTAATGACACTAAACAGTTACAAGATACAAACAGGCATAACTGATAATAAATCATAACCCGAGGAGAGATGGTCGGAGACAGAGGGCTATAGAAAAGTTCTAGACCTTAGCAGGAGGCTTTCTCTTATAACCTATATGCTGTTGATGGAGAGCATACACAGACCACCACCAACACCCCATCCCAGCTCCATATTAACCATGAGGGGGGTCAGCCAGGAGCCAGTCAGTCCCCATGCAGGGGGGCCATGGACAGCAGATAAGGGGAAAATCCATGACAACAATACTAAAGGATTAACCCGTCTTTTGGAGATCCACAATTCTTTTCCTCAAATGATCTCAAATTTTGACAACTAATCAGAAGCTTCTCAATGATTTAAAAACAAAAGATATCTATGTTTGTACCTTTCTGTCATGGCGGAAAGCCATTCAAGAACAAACAAACAAAAACAGAATCAACCAAATGAATGAGTGTGTTGGATCATAAAAAGTAGTAATGTCTTTTTACACGGTGTATGTAAACGTCCGGTTCCCACTATACTTATGTCTAATATCAGTTTAACCATTATCCAATACTGATATGATGCCTTACTCACTGGCAGTGAAGTAACTCACCACTCCCTCCATCTCTGTGGTCAGCCTCTTTTGAGCGTCTGCCATCTGGACCAGCACTTCCCCTGTAACACACATTACCTGTCACAAAAATATCATGATAATCTTTAAAATGATCGTTTTGAGTAAACAAAACGATGGAAATTGAAATAGCAAACCAGCAAAGAATAATTGGACCACAACAAGACTTTCCTCTTGAAGTTGTAAGAAAGAGCACGCTGAGACTTTGGGCAGTGATTTAATTGGCTGCTTATGGGTGGTTGTCTGTACTTGAATTCTCTGTGTTCAAATTGTGTCCTAAACTTAAATCACACTTTCTATGGGATTCTTTATTGGGAACTTACATTTTATGTGAGGATTATTCCATAGAAAACAAGCAGTCTCACTCATAGCAAAGAAAAGTTCACTTGTGTTGGTATGCGTTCGTCTTAAAGGAATAGTTCACCGTTTTTACATACTGACATATGTTCTTACCTTACCTTAGACTAGTTAATATGTACCTGTCTGGTCTTAGTCCGTGCGCTCTGTCATGCAAACGGAGCAAAAACGGGAGCACAAACGCAGCCTCCTCTGTATACTGTATAGTACCCAAAAGGTAGCTCCCGCTAGAAGCTACCAAACTCTTCCAAGTGTTCCCTATTAAATGTATATAGTTACGTGACGTGTTACACTGCAAAGTATAGTAACACAGAAATGTAACTGTCGATTTTCTCAGCGGATAAAACGGGTACTATATTGTGAGGCGTAGTAATCTGAGGAGCGCTACGTCCGCGCACTAACTTCTCTCCGTACTACAAGTCACGCTGCTTCTATTGACGGAAGTGAGCGAGAGAGAAGTCTCCGGAGAGAAGTCTCCGGAGAGAAGTCTCCGGAGAGAAGTCTCCGGAGAGAAGTTAGTTTGTGCTCCCGTTTTTGCTCCGTTTGCATGACAGAGCGCACGGACTAAGACCAGACAGGTACATATTAACTAGTCTAAGGTAAGGTAAGAACATATGTCAGTATGTAAAAACGGTGAACTATTCCTTTAAAGCTGCACTAACTGACTTTGGGATTTTGAAGCCGCGGACCCGCTGGCCTCGCTCTTTCTGCTCCCCTCCCCGCACCCACGAAGCTATCGCCCCCCACACACACCCACTGTTGGGACGGAGCTAGCGTCTCCCAATATGGATAATACATGGACATGGATTTGCACTTGGATGGCGTGACCATAGAACGATAAAACCGGGAAGCGCGGAGGAATGGGACTTTCTTTTGGATGGCTGTTTCGCTGAGTAAGCAGTAACCGGTGACGAAGACACACGAAGCCTCAGGTTAGCTCCTCGGCTTGTTGTGCTAACCCAGCTGTCTGTGCTAGCAAGGACCTGTAGATTTCTCACGAAAGTGGTGGCTAGTGGTCCGCTGTGATTGGTCACAATCTGCGACCCGAAACACATTCTCTTCCTTGTTTCATCAAAACTCGATCTAAAATATAATGTCACCCCAGCACAACCCTGCGCTACTTTTTCTTCAAAAGGACGTATATTCCAATGCACTACATGGACATGGATAGCATTTTCGTAATGAATACAAAAATAAAGTACATTAAAGCTGCACTAACTGACTTTAACGGCTCCTGGGTGTCCTGTTATCAGTTGTATCTAACTGTTTGTATCTAACTGTATGGCTCCTTACCCCGTTGTGCAAGGGCCGGACTGTAAACTGATAAATTGAGACTGGTACTTCTGGGACATCATATCAATGGAGCCTTTGATACTATGTGGACACTCTTGATACGAAATAAAAGGCCCTCCCTCTCACCACACCCTTGTTTATGGGTGTGATCTGTTGTCTCCCAGTGTTAATTTTGTCAAGAAAACTTAGTTTTACTTTTGTTTCTTTGATTAAAATAAATTTTCATTTCCTTCACAGATGTGTCTTTTTTTATTGAGTTTCAAATGACAAAAATGTAAACAAGTTTAGTCTAAAAGACTTAATGAAAGAACTGGCAGCCGTAGTAATAGGCTTCAGGTTAGCTCCTCGGCTAACCTGAAGCCTAACATCTTTCTCTCGGCTCAAAGAGTCAAATAGTGACTCACAAGGCTCTTTTTAATGAATATACAAAAGATGACATGTTTTCTAAAAGATGAAGATGCATGTTGTGGTCTGGTGTGAAAAACATTATTATAAGATCTTTTGATGAGACAAACGTGTTACTCATGAAACAAAATGTTAGGTTCCCTTCGGCTTTGCAGGAAAAAAAAAATACACAAAAGGAGCAACAATATGGAGCCGTTGTCATCGGGGTGTTCAGAGTTTGGAAACCACTTTTTGCACAGAGGAAAAACTGCTGAGATGGATTAAATGAGAAGATACAGCTGGACTTGAATCAAGTGTCATTCGTAGGCTGTTTGCAAACAATGTAACGAGGAGGATGTCCGTTGCAGGGACTACAGCAAAGCTAAAACAGAAGTTGTATTAGCGTGCTGTGATCGGCTCTTGTCCCCCTCCTCAGTCTGTCTCATTTTCATCACATCATATTTCCATAGTAGTTTTTGCCAATATTCACACTGGTGTGTATGTTTTTCTTGTAATATGTCTTTTGAATCTGAGGCTCATGATGACCCACAAGCAGCGTTTCCGTCGAATTGTTATTCACGCGGGTGGTAATGACGTTCGGCGGAAACAGTCCGAGGTGTTGAAGCTGCAAGTCGCCGCCGTGTGCAAGCTGGCTAGCACAATGGCCGACACTGTCATCTTCTCTGGGCCCCTACCTAGCACTAGCAGTGCAGAAGCATTCAGCAGACACTCGGCTTTCAACCGCTGGCTGTCTGGCTGGTGCCCTCGAAGTGGTGTTGTTCATGTTGACAATTGGAGTGCCTTTTGGGGAAAGCCCGGTCTCATCCGCTCGGATGATATCCACCCAACGTTGGCGGGTACATCCCTTTTGGCTAAGAATTTGGCCCTGGCTCTAAACTGTTCTGCTCGGCTCAAATGACGATGCAGAACTGAGGCCCGGGTGCAGAGCTGCTCTGCCACAACCTCTGAGCCCCCATCTGTTCAGTTACTAGCCTCAGAAGCTAGTCAGATTGAAACTGTGTGTGCATGTGTGTGTGTGCCTGTGTGTGCTCAGTTACTAGCCTCAGAACCTAGTCAGATTGAAACTGTGTGTGTTCCCCGCTTGAAGTCTAAAGCACTATATGCGAGGAAATCTGACCTAGGTGTCAGACACAGTAACTTAATAAAAGTTCAGACAGACAGAAATAGTTCTAACAGTAGGGTTGTTAAATGTGGTTTAATGAACGTCAGATCAATCTCGTCTAAATCGCTTCTCATAAACGAACTTATTATAGACAAGGGCTTGGATCTGTTAGCGCTCTCGGAGACTTGGCTCCAACAGGACGAGTACGTTAGATTGAATGAGTGCACTCCTCCGACGCATGTTAACTACCAGAAAGCCAGAGCTACAGGTCGCGGCGGTGGTGTTGCGATTATATCACACACCAACTTGGTTCTTAGTCCCAAAACCAACAACGCTTTTCACTCGTTTGAAAACTTAACACTTTCAATCACCTGTCCTGGGTGGAGAAAACAAAAAGCAGTACTATTTATAGTTTTATACCGACCTCCTGGTCCTTACAGCGAGTTCCTAACAGAATTCTCTGACTTCATTTCAAACCTAGTTTTGGAATGGGAAAACATAGTTATAGCTGGAGACTTCAATATACATGTGGACGACAGCACTGACAGCTTAAACAAAGCTTTCAGCGCCGTACTAGATGGTGTTGGTTTTACTCAGAATGTCGAGGAACCTACTCACATTCATAACCACACCTTGGACCTTGTCCTGACCTACGGCTGTGATGTCTCCAATGTTGACATCCAGCGTCAAAGCTCGTTGCTGTCTGACCATTTCTTGATCACGTTTGATCTCGCTTTGGAGGACTTTCCTGTCCCGCAAGATAAAACCATAATGAAAAGAACCTTAAATGATAAATCTATCACAAGGTTCAAAGAACTAATACAGCCTATGTTGAATACTGCTGCAGGTGAACCTGTTCACAGCAGCTGCAGTCCCTCAGTCATCGACCAAACGGTGGGCAACACTATGGAGTCTTTAAAATCTGCATTAAATGCAGCAGCTCCTTTAAAACAGAAAACCATTAGGATTAGATCATCGTCGCCCTGGTACAGTGTTCAACTCCACACTTTAAAACAGGACGTCAGAAAATTGGAGAGGCTATATCGCCACTCCCACTCGGAGCCTGTCCACAGGGAGTGGAAAGCAGGTCTCCGAAACTACAAGAAGGCCCTTCGCGGGGCTCGAACTCAATACTATTCAACTTTAATAGAAGCGAATAAAAACAACAGTAGATTTTTGTTTGGTACCGTCGCTAAACTCACAAACTGCCATAGCGCAATCGAGCCTAAAATTCCAAGCTCACTGAGCAGTGTCGACTTTCTCCACTTCTTTAATAATAAAATTACATCCATCCGTGACAAGCTGGAGGAGGTTGCTCCTGCTGTTAGTGGTGGACAGGTTGAAGCGGCATACGTGACTTCCCACTTAGACTCTTCAGTGGGCCTTAATAAATTCATGGCTGTGAGCCAAGCAGAGGTGATCTCTGTGGTCACATCCTCAAAAGCCTCAACTTGCATGTTAGACGCAGTCCCGACATGGCTCTTCAAAGACATACTTCCTTTGATAATTGAGCCTATCGTAAATATAATAAACGCATCCATACAATGTGGCTATGTCCCACAAGCTTTTAAAACCGCGGTAATCAAACCCCTTCTGAAGAAAACAAACCTGGACCCAGAAATACTTACAAACTACAGACCGATCTCGAACCTCACTTTTATATCTAAAATCCTGGAAAAACTTATAGCTGAGCAGCTCCGCTGCCACCTGCAGGAAAATGATATGTTTGAAGTCTTTCAATCAGGATTCAGAGCTCATCATAGCACTGAAACGGCACTAGTCAAAGTCACAAATGACTTACTACTAGCTGCCGATAATGGACAAGTGTCAGTGCTGGTCCTACTGGACCTTAGTGCTGCATTTGACACAATAGACCACAGCATTCTACTGCAGAGGCTAGAATGTGATATAGGTCTTAGAGGAACAGCCCTTGGCTGGTTTAAATCCTATTTATCAGATCGATATCACTTCGTCAATGTGAATCAGGACTCGTCGCCTTATTCTGGAGTGGAATTCGGTGTGCCGCAGGGTTCGGTACTCGGACCGATTCTTTTTACTCTCTACATGCTGCCACTGGGAAACATTATTAAAAAGCATGGAATTAATTTCCACTGCTATGCAGATGACACACAGCTTTATCTGTCGATGAAGCCTAATCAGACAGATCAGCTAGAAAAGCTCAGTGCCTGCATAAAGGACCTTAAAATGTGGATGACTCTTAACTTCCTACTTCTCAACCCGGAGAAGACAGAAGTGATCCTACTCGGTCCGAAGCGCCTGCGTGACTCCCTCACTAACCAGATGGTTACTCTCGATAATGTCAGTATAATACCCAGTAACACTGTGAGGAATCTTGGAGTCATTTTTGACCAAGAACTCTCCTTCAAGGCTTATATAAGCCAAGCAACTAAAACGGCGTACTTCCACTTACGGAACATCGCTAAAATTAGGAATTTCCTTCCTAAAAGTGACGCGGAAAAACTCATTCACGCGTTTGTCACCTCAAGGCTCGACTACTGTAACGCTTTACTGGCAGCGTGCCCTAAAGCCTCTTTGAAGAGCTTCCAGCTCGTTCAGAATACAGCAGCTAGGATCTTAACAGGTACCAAAAGGAGGGAGCACATAACTCCGGTGTTAAAATCACTCCACTGGCTCCCTGTGGAGTACAGAATAAAGTTTAAAATCCTACTCTTAACATATAAAGCCATAAATGGCTTGGCTCCTTCTTATCTCCAAGACACGTTAGTGTCGTATCAACCAAGTCGAGCGTTGCGCTCACAAAACGCCAGACGTCTGGTGGTCCCTAAGGTCTCAAAGGTCACTGTTGGTGGCAGAGCATTTAGCTACCAAGCTCCTGTGGAATCAGCTTCCCATTTATGTTAAGGAAGCAGATACGGTCTCCACATTCAAGGCCAGGCTTAAAGCACTTTACTTTAATTTAGCATATAATTAGGTAATATATAATATGTAGTGTATATATTATATATATATGCTGTATTATGTTATATATTATGTTATATATTATTCAATAATGTATTGTGTTATGTTGTATATTATGTTATATATTATGCTGTATGTTATTCTTTATTCAAGGCTAGGTTTAAAACAGTCCTCTTTAGTTTAGCATATGGCTAGGAAGGTAAGACTCGGAGAAGGTTAAACTCCTCAGAGTGTTAGTCAAGCTGCATAGGGAGTCAGTTTGCTGGGAGAAGTATGGTAACTTGAGCACTATCCTCTCCTCCTTCCTACTTTATCTGTTTAGCATTTTTAGGATTCTGACTGTAGTTTGTTCATTGCTATTCACCCGTTGTCCCATTGTCTGTTTCATGGTACGATGACGGGATCTCTGAGCCTGGCCTCTTCCATCTACACCTGCGGACTGCCCCGCCCGACCCGCCTGGGAGTGCTTCGGTCCTGCACCGGACCTGTCCACGTTCAGCGTCCACTGGTCCACGTTCTGTAGCTAGCTTAGGTCCTAGATCATTAGTCTGTCCGTCCGGAGGAGCGGATCCCTTTCTCATATGGGTCTCCCTCCCTGTGGGTTTCCCTAGTTCTCCTCCAAGGTTTTCTCACTTTTTCCCACTGGGTTTTTTAAGAGTTTTTCCTTGTCGATGCAGGAGGGTCTTGTTGGACAGTTAGTGTCCAACAGAAAGGATTGGTGATGATCAGGACACTTTAGCATTCTACAACATGTATGGACATTTTCTTCTGTGTGTGCTTTATACTGTATTCTTCATGTGTTTTAACTGTTGATTCTCTGACCTGTGTTGGTGATTTCAATGGTTTTGTTAAGTCCTCTGAGATGACTTCTGTTGTGACCTAGGGCTATACAAGAATAAATTGTATTGTATTGTATTGTATTGATGTCCTCATAGAGGCAAACGTAACATATCGGTCTTTTTTGGACACGTCTTCACATTTATTATCACCCACTTTTGATTGTCTATTCAAAAAGTCTTCATTATGAATATTTGTTGCATCTCACTTGTACATACAACAGCAGTGGAATTCCTAATGTACCATATTCAGTGTTAAATCAAAGAGTGACTATGTGCCAATGCAAAAGTTATAGTTGTATGCCATGGTCTTACAACTATAACTTTTGGGCTTATACCTGGCAGTTATTACCAAGTTATGGCAGTTACTTTACTCCTGTGCAAGTACAGAAGTCTGCACACTTCTTTTCACCCCTCACATCCAGTAATTCACTTCTGCAAATGAATAATAAGACAAAAAAACCTAGAATAATTTACTATTGTAAGACTTTGTAAGAGCTGAAAGAGCTGCCTGCTTCCCCGGAAACCACAGGTTGTCGACCCCTGACATAGAACATTAAACATTTGAAATAAAGCAGTTTCTAATTGAGTTATTGTGTTTTTTTGATTAATGACATTTCCTATTCAGGTTAGACTATCCATAATGCACTCACTAGAACACCGTTCTGGAGACGAGAGGTTTTGGCGGAAATATTTTGTGATGGAATTGGCCAGGGGAAATCTATTTTTCTAGACTTTTGATTCGGTTTACAAAAGTAATATGAATATGAACCTGATAACAAGGCAATATTCTACAATGTTTGACTTTGGTCCCAAATTGGACGAAGTTTGTTTCAATTTGTATTGAACGATTTGTCTGTGGATTTCTTTCATTTGTCACAGAGAGCTTGAAAAAGTGTGTTTGACTCCAATCTGTTTTTGATAAGGGACCAACATTGGGACGGAATGGAACTCGGAGTGTTTTGGGCAGAGTGGAGGCTCGTGATCTTGGTCATGCAGAAGGGAGTGAATTGGAGGTGAGTGAATGAGACATGCTCATGGATAATTCAGAGTTACTCGAGCGCTGCAGCTGCTCGCCCTCTCAGCCCGACTGAAGTGACCAGCATCAAGCTAAGTTTGCTTGGGTCAATTAGATAGAGAAATGGATCATTTACTGTCATTGTACAAATACTATAAGCAAGTTGATAAATGAATGTATTAATTTATACCAAAGCACTCTCAAATCATCAAATGTGTTGGATCTGGACAGAGCATCTTCAGTGTGCAATTGTGATTGCGAATAATATCATGCATCAATTCGGAGAAAATTGTTTTGGGCAAATAATGTTTCTGGCCATAGTAGCGGTCATCACTAACATGAGTGGAGCTGGCCCGAGGAGTCCATGGCACACAAGCACTGGTTCATGGACACCAGTAAACAGCGGCTTCATCACAGCTGTGGCAGAGGAGTTCCATTTTGAATGAACTGAATTCAATTTATTTTTGAGTCCTGGCCTAAACCCGAGGACTAGTTTTGGTGCTGGTCTGGATCAGAGTCATGCGTCAGAGTCAGTTTAAAGTACTGGTCTGACTGGGTTTAAGTCTTGGTCTAAGTACGACCTGGTTCCAGATCTGAGGCCTGGCCCTGGTCTGGGTTCAAGTTCTATGTCAGTCCGAGTCTTGGTCCAGGTCTTGTCTTGTGTATGGTTTTGATCTGTTCTTGGTCCAGGTCTGGTGTTGATCTCCTCTATCAAACCAAAACATTTTTTTTTTTTTTTAAATGAGTTTATTACAAATACAAAAAAGCATTTAACATTGATTCATCCGGCAAGTAACCAGAGACTGTAAATACGCAACTTGTGAATGTTGGCTACAATCCGGAGTGATGTGTTCATGAACATGTACTGTCCCAACCAAATAAACAATAAAATAAATAAATAAATAAAATCCTTGTTCATGTTCGTACGCCTACCATCAAACATGTAAAACATGTCTTCTGTCTGAATTTAAGACACGATCCCAGACTCATCTTCTTCAGTACATGTAGAATTGCACCAAAGCCACTGAGAAAAACTGTAGTGAGGTAACCCAGTGTGTGTGTGTGTGTGTACACGTATGTGTGTGTGTACTCTTTGCGTACTCTTTGCAATTCTACAGCATTGTGCAACAAAAATACTGTCACATACATGTATATACAGTGCCTTGCGAAGGTATTCTGGTATTTTGTCATGAATCAACAACAAGTGGGACACAATCGTGAAGTGGAACGAAATTTATTGGATAATTTAAAAGTGGGGCGTGCAATATTATTCGGCCCCTTTACTTTCAGTACAGCAAACTCACTCCTGAAGTTCAGTGAGGATCTTTGAATGATCCAATGTTGTCCTAAATGACTGATGATGATAAATAGAATCACCACCCGTCTCACCCGCAAAGCCGTCAGAATCTCCAGGGACCCTACGCACCCATCACACAGGCTCTTCAGGGTAATGCCTTCAGGGAGGAGACTGCAGAATTTACGGAAAAGTTCCAGTTGACTTAAAAAGAGTTTCATTCACAAGGCCATCAGGAAGCTGAACTCCCTGCCCTCCCTCCCACCCCTCTTCCCCCACCCCCCGCTACACAATCAAGGATGAGAGAAATTTAATTTCAAACCATTCACTTGGTTTGACAAATACAAATCTTGAATCTTGAAAAAATAGAATGCACCTGTGTGTAATCAAGTCTCCGTATAAATGCACCTGCTCTTTGATAGTCTCAGGGTTCTGTTTAAAGCACAGAGAGAACCATGAAGACAAAGGAACACACCAGGCAGGTCCGAGATACTGTTGTGGAGAAGTTTAAAGCCGGATTTGGATACAAAAAGATTTACCAAGCTTTAAACATCTCAAGGAGCACTGTGCAAGCAATTATATTGAAATGGAAGGAGTATCAGACCACTGCAAATCTACCAAGATCCGGCCGTCCCTCCAAACTTTCATCTCAAACAAGGAGAAGACTGATCAGAGATGCAGCCAAGAGGCCCATGATCACTCTGGATGAACTGCAGATAACTACAGCTGAGGTGGGAGAGTCTGTCCATAGGACAACGATCAGTCGTGCACTGCACAAATCTGGCCTTTATGGAAGAGTGGCAAGAAGAAAGCCATTTCTCAAAGATATCCATAAAAAGTCTTGTTTAAATTTTGCCACAAGCCACCTGGGAGACACACCAAACATGTGGAAGAAGGTGCTCTGGTCAGATGAAACCAAAATCGAACTTTTTGGCCACAATGCAAAACGATATGTTTGGCGTAAAAGCAACACAGCTCATCACCCTGAACACACAATCCCCACTGTCAAACATGGTGGTGGCAGCATCATGCTTTGGGCCTGCTTTTCTTCAGCAGGGACAGGGAAGATGGCTAAAATTGATGGGAAGATGGATGGAGCCAAATACAGGACCTGGAAGAAAACCTGTTGGAGCCTGAAAAAGACATGAGAATGGGATGGAGACAAATAGACGTATCCAGGTGTTAGAATGGCCAAGTCAAAGTCCAGACCTGAATCCAATCGAGAATCTGTGGAAAGAGCTGAAGACTGGGAAAGACCCGCCTGGGAGTGCTTCAGTCCTGCACCGGACCTGTCCACGTTCAGCGTCCACTGGTCCACGTTCTATAGCTAGCTTAGGTCCTAGATCATTAGCCTGTCCGTCCGGAGGAGCGGATCCCTTTCTCATATGGGTCTCCCTCCCTGTGGGTTTCCCTAGTTCTCCTCCAAGGTTTCTCACTTTTTCCCACTGGGTTTTTTAAGAGTTTTTCCTTGTCGATGCAGGAGGGTCTTGTTGGACAGTTAGTGTCCAACAGAAAGGATTGGTGATGATCAGGACACTTTAGCATTCTACAACATGTATGGACATTTTCTTCTGTGTGTGCTTTATATTCTTCATGTGTTTTAACTGTTGATTCTCTGACCTGTGTTGGTGATTTCAATGGTTTTGTTAAGTCCTCTGAG
This sequence comes from Knipowitschia caucasica, assembly GCA_964034765.1. Lineage (NCBI taxonomy): Eukaryota > Metazoa > Chordata > Actinopteri > Gobiiformes > Gobiidae > Knipowitschia > Knipowitschia caucasica. Next base: position 9,352,297 of record OZ035825.1, read on the forward strand.
ATGACTTCTGTTGTGACCTAGGGCTATACAAGAATAAATTGTATTGTATTGTATTGTAAATTGTATTGTAAGACTGCTGTTCACAAACGCTCTCCATCCAACCTCACTGAGCTCGAGCTGTTTTGCAAGGAAGAATGGGCAAGAATTCCAGTCTCTCGATGTGCAAAACTGATAGAGACAAACCCCAAGCGACTTGCAGCTGTAATTGCAGCAAAAGGTGGCGCTACAAAGTATCAGCGCAAGGGGGCCGAATAATATTGCACGCCCCACTTTTCAGTTTTTTATTTGTTAAAAAAGTTTAAATTATCCAATAAATTTCGTTCCACTTCACCATTGTGTCCCACTTGTTGTTGATTCTTGACAAAAAATTAAATTTTTAGATCTTTAAGTTTGAAGCCTGAAATGTGGCGAAATGTTGAAAGGTTCAAGGGGGCCGAATACATTTGCAAGGCACTGTACATAGAACAAACATACAGAATATCATTATGGTAGAACTGTGACAAATGTAAACAATAAAACACACACCTTCTCATGAGTGAATGCCACAGGTTCGTTTTAATTGCTACCGTGGGCCAGAAATGTTGAGTCTGAAGGCCTACAGGCAGAGTTTGGGCAATAGTCACACATGATGCTGAGTAATGATTTGAAAAAACTCTTGTAGATGTCAAACCTCCCAAATGTCGACCCGGAGTTGGAAGCTGCGCAACCAACATAGTTTGTGGAAAAATAAACATAGAAAAAAAAAGTGTGCGAGACTTTTCAAAGAAAGTTGTGGTTTAATTGAAAACACTCTTACCTAGTGAGTGCGATGAGAGCGAGCGAAGGGCCTGATCCCCCATTTTAGCCAGAGCAGCGAAGTAAGCCTCACTGCATGACGCCAGAGCTGCAAACAGCAAACAATATTCTGCTGTCATCTTCCAAACATACACAATACTGATGGTTTCTTCTTGTTTCCACCTAAATTGAGTGCCTGACCTGGCCTGGTTTGCAAGCTTGGTCTGCTAAATTAAATTGTTTGGCAGTCTTTCCTACTAAATAAAACTGATTATTAAAAGCAAATGGAACAAAAAGAAGGAATTATTAAAGTTATTCCAGCGATAGAGATAAACATTGTGGAAACCTAAGTGTATTAAGGCTCTCATTCTACAATCTGAGTCAGGCGCAGCATTGCCTTGATTCTCCTTCTGTAGCTTGAATCCTGGACCTAGCGGCATCACATTTCTCCCACTTGGTTTCAGAGTTTTTTTTGGCGGATGCAAGAGGGTCTGTTAGGCTGTTAAAGGGTCTAACAAAAAGGACTGTGGTGATGATCCTGGACACTCAAGCTCAGTCCTGGGCTGTTCCCTGGACACAGTGCAGCAGGTGGGGGACAGGAGGGTCCTGGACAAACTAACATCTATGATGGACCATGACTGTCACCCCCTGCAGGACACTCTCTCTGCTCTGGAGAGCAGCTTCAGTGACAGACTAATTCACCCTCAATGTGTGCAGGAGAGGTTCCGCAGTTCTTTCCTTCCTGCTGCTGTCAGACTGTACAACAAACAATAAGGACTAATGAACGCTGCCAACTTGATCCCACATGTCATGCATCGTTGCAATATCCTTAACTTATACCAGAATGTGCAATAACCACATGTCACTGTCACTTTGTCTCAGAGCCTCATGCTGCTAATGTACAGATGTAAACATACTGCTGCTAATGTACAGATGTAAACATACTGCTGCTAATGTACAGATGTAAACATACTGCTGCTAATGTTCAGATGTAAACATACTGCTGCTAACATCTACAGATGAATCATAGAATACACAAAACTTTATACTTGCTTCTTATATTACCAAACTTAGATATTTTATACTTCTTTATTATGTTAAAAATAGAGATTTTATACTTTTATCTTTGATGCTAGACTTAGAGATTTTATTGTATTTATATTAGTACAGCTATTGTTCATTTATCTTGTGCTGTGTGCTCCTCTTACCTACTGTTCTGTAACTTGTGATGCAACACTAAAATCTCCTCACCCCTGTGGAAACGAATCTCTTAATCTTAATAAACATTTCACAACGACCGTTATAAACACTATAAACTGGACATTGGTCAACTCCCCCTATGGACCAATACCAATGTGTTCTCTATTCTTTGCGTTTAAACTGTTTGATTCTCTGATCTGTGTTGGTGATTTTGACTGTTTTGTTTGGTCCTCTGAGGTAATACTGTTGTGATTAAGGGCTAAACAAGAAACAATTGAAGTGAATTGTCTTTAATGATTTACTTCTTTGATGGCAAAGTGATTTGAAACTGATCGTCAACCTAGATCCAAAAGGTTTAAAAGAATAAAGGCCCATGGCTCAAAAGTCCTTTTTATTCCATGCCCATGAATCTGTCAGGTCATTGAGACGAACCACAGCAGGTGCAGCACTCTTAAGTGCTTGGTCATGTGACACACATGTGAATCATGTGACAAGAGGACCAACATAATATACCTATAAATATGATTCTTACATACAGTAAATCTACACCATAATGCAAAGATCATGTAATTAAATATAAGTCAAGTTTGTGCAGGTATGACACACAAAAAAGCACATTTAACAAGTTTGATACAACATTTGGAAGGTTGACTCCCTCTAATCCAGGGGTGTCAAACTTATTTTGGTTGAGGGCCGAAAAAAAAATTAAAGGGCTGTTCAGGGGCCGAAAGAAGAAGTGGGTATCATTTTTTATACTTTTTATAATATGAAGGTATCTATGACTTGTTTCACATTAGTTAGACTGGATATTCTTTTCTGAATAGATTTAGTTCAGTTCCTGTGGACTGGACCAAAACTGGACCAAATATTGAAGGTTAATGTGAAGATTTTCTACTTCCGGGTGGATCATCAGACTATTGGTCCTCCCAACTGTCAATCATTCTGGTGATTCGTGCTCGTCAAATAAGACCAGAGAGTTTTGTCCAAAAAGTGGAGAGGGCGTTTTTTTACTAACAAATTGGGAAATCCTCCTTGAAATGTAAAAACATAGCATAACAACTAACTTCTAATTACATGTTGGCTTAACATTTCTTAAGGAATTAAATGTTATGGTATTCTTGAGAAAATTAGTAATGGATAACATGCCATTGTCGCCAAATACCGTCAATGCTGCTATTTAATATAAAAAATTAAAATAATCTCAGGGGCCACTGGAAATGGTCTCGCGGGCCGGATCTGGCCCCCGGGCCTTGACTTTGACACCTGTGCTCTAATCTCTCCCCCTCATGAAATTGTCACGTGGGTAAAATTAAATGAGACCTCAAATGCAAAACTGCAAAAAAATAATGGATTTAATTAAAAGATAAAATAAATCCAAAAACACAGGGACCGAGAACAAGAACTAAAACAGACGAGGAATGACAATGACAGAACAGTGAAGTAACTCACAGGGCTAAATAAAAGACTAACAACAAGACACAATGAGACACATGAGGGCAGGGCAGGTAGTCAAACAGGAAGCACAACCAAAGAAGACACAGGGATAACACATTTCAAAATAACACAGGAAATAAACCTAAACCAGAACAGAAATATGGTGTTCCGAAATTCGTAATTATCTCGAATGCATGTTTTTTTAAATGTATGGATAGTGATCATCCTGCTATGTGTTTGAACTGTTTTATTCTCTGATATGTTATCGGTGAATTGGTAACTCGATTCACCGATAACAGAATGGCTGTTGTTGTGATTTAAGGCTATACACATTACATTTAATTGAACTTATTTACAGTAAAAGTCAAAAATTGTGCTCTACTGGAGCTATCCAAAATGGCCGCGAGTGGTCCCGCCCACAAGAAAATTGTGAAAAAACGCATCTGCGCATGTGTCAGCCGGCGAGAGCTCCATTCATTTAAACGAGTGCCTTCAAAAATTCACAGCGACTAAACCAGAGTGGTCCAAAAAAATTCACCCCCCTCAGCATTGACACACATGTGGAACGGGGATTTTGGCCAAGAGCCAACTTTTGGACAATCCTGTAAAGACATTTTTGAGAAGTAAGAAGATGCTATACGTTAGCATTGGCAAAATTCTTATTCCGGGTCCACCCCCATTGACCCGGGGTGATATTGCAAGCATGTCAGCGCACGTCATTTTGGCCACTTTTGAGCCGGGACCCGCCCCCACTGGTATAGACAAGATTTCACCATCGCAGACAACATCACCCAACAGGAGGTCTCTCCACATGGTTGAACATATAATAAGCAACAAAAGTGGGTCTTGATGCAGAGAAAAGCCATATTTTCAATACCAATAGCTTGAATTAAGAAAAATGGTGACCTCACAGATACTTTTATATGTGAATGAGGCAGCAGACAGGGGTGTTTGATTTTGCCTTTACTATTTTCCCCATTTATCAAACCTCTAGGTCAACGTTTGAGACAGTTCCCAGATTAAGGAATTAAGATGGCTTTGTTTGTTGAAGATGTAAATACATTGATGACCACCCTGAAAGAATATGGCATTTCATAGTCTCAGCCAACCAACAAGAACAACTTAAATTGGGAAGCAAAAGGTATAAGATGCCTTGGGATTACATTGACAAAATGTCTGTCAACTAAACTAATGATCCATTGTCTGCAGCGATAAAAGAGGATTTTCTAACATGGACTCTTCTCCCTTTCCCTGAGTTTGTCTTAGAAAAAACACGATCAAAATGTGTTTATTCTACCAAAGAATACAGAATAAACACATTCTGGAGTCTGGAGTCGTATGTGGTACGCTCTAGGCTACGCTCTAGGCTAGGCTAAAACAGTCCTCTTAGTTTATGGCTAACAGTCCTCTTAGCATATGGCTAGGAAGGTAAGACTCAGGGAAGGCTAAACTCCTCAGAGTGTCAATCAAGCTGCATAGGGAGTCAGTTTGCTGGGAGAAGTATGGTAACTTGAGCACTATCCTCTCCTCCTTCCTGGGCGGCACGGTGGCTGAGTGGATAGCACTCTCGCCTCTCAGCAAGAAGGTCCTGGGTTCGAATCCCGGTCGGACCAGGGCCTTTCTGAGTGGAGTTTGCATGTTCTCCCCGTGTCTGCGTAGGTTTCCTCCGGGTACTCCGGTTTCCCCTACCACTAAAAACATGTCCAATAGTTCTGGCATGCGCCTCCTGTACTGGCGACCCGGCTCCCATCTCTGTGTGGAGTGAGAGACAAATGCCCAAAAATTAACAATTGTAAACCGCTTTGAGACTCAGATCTGCAGTGAAAAGGCGGTATATAAATAAAAACTTACTTACTTACTACTACTTCCTACTTTATCTGTTTAGCATTATTAGGATTTTGACTGTAGTTTGTTCATTGCTATTCACCCGTTGTCCCATTGTCTGTTTCATGGTGCGATGACGGGACCTCTGAGCATGGAATCCTCCATCTACACCTGCGGACTGCCCTGCCCGACCCGCCTGGGAGTGCTTCTGTCCTGCACCGGACCGGTCCACGTTCTGTAGCTTAGGTCCTGGATCTAGAGCCCGTCCGTCCGTGGGAGCGGATCCCTTTCTCAAACCATGGCTCTCCTCAAGGTTTCTCACTTTTTTCCTTGTCGATGCAGGAGGGTCTGTTGGGCAGTTAGTGTCCAACTAGAAGGACTGTGGTGATGGCCCAGGACACTTTAACATTCTACAACATGTGTTGACATTTTTCAACATGTGTTCTATATTCTTTTTTGTGTTTTAACTGTTGATTCTCTGATCTGTGTTGGTGATTTCAATGATTTTGTTAAGTCCTCTGAGATGAGTACTGTTGTGATTTAGGGCTGTAAAAGAATAAATTGTATTGTATTGTATTATGCTAAAATTACTCTTTTTATTTTGCACACCCGCAGAAGAATAACCAGACAGATACTAGTGGGGTGCACCCTAGGCTCCGTTGCCTCTTTTTTGATATACTTACTCCCCCTAGGCAGATCAGTGATGCCTCTTATCACCTGTATGCAGATGATCTCCAGCTGTACTTTTCTTTTAAGCCCTCTGAACCCCTGAGACTGGTTTCTCTCACTAACTGTCTGGCTAAAATAAAGATTTGGCTTAGTGAAAATAGCCGCCAGCTAAACTTTGGTAAAACAGAAACATTGGTTGTAGTCCTCGACATTTTGTGCCTCTGATTACCCAGCACCTTGGTGACCTAAGCAGCTCTTTAAAAAGGGGTCTAAGGAACCTTGGAGTAATTTACCTGGTCTGTGAAAGGCACTATATAACTAAACTTTACATACTTACTTCAGCAAGCAGATATTACGTTGTATCTGGCACGGGAAAGAGCCAAGGAGGCAGTGCATACTGTTCAAAGCAAGTAAGTATAAAGAACAAAGGGGGAATGGCCCATTTAAGATACTATTACTGCTTTTCTGTAAATCCCCCTTCTGTACTGGGGAAATGAGGAATATCAAGCAAAGTGGAAAAAAACTGGGGATTAAAGTGTATACAGAGTTTCCTTTGCAGGCCGTAATTGGTAATGGGAATCTGAGGTCTCAAATTAGATTTGGGGAATAACATTATTTATAAATGATGGATTAACAAGGGTTTAAGAACTTACTTTTATTTTTTATTTTTATCTTGACTTTCTTTAAACTTGCATCCTAAATTCAATTTTAAAGAAGATGCCCTTGTGGAGAGAAACATTGAGCATACTTATGGTGACTAATTAAGTCTTTGATTTGGCACAAATTGCTGGTAATTGACCTCGTTCCCGTTCTAGGAAACAAAACTACTATTATTTCTGTTATTTTCAATATATGTGTTATTATAGTTAATAATATTTCATTTGTGTTAAACAACTTAAAAGGGACCTAATCTTATTTTGTTCGTATATTGTGGTATTTTTTTGTGTTAAATAAAACTCAGAGGTAGTTTCACCCTTAGCAGTTTCTATCAATAATAATCATGCAAAAAGACTTTCGCGGAAAAAATGCCGAGCCCGGAAGTGACGTACACACAGGTGTCATTGGGCTTTGTTGATATGCATTTGTGCCATAACGTTGTATACGGACGTTTTAAACAGATATTTGTCATTCAGTGATGGACAATACAAGTCAGGGGCTTTTATTTATGAGCCCTTGCGTACTTGTTATGAGAGTGATTATGATTTTGAGGACTCTGACTCGGTTCAGATGAGGAGCAATCTGCAAGAAATTGACATTTGCGGACATTAGGGCCGTTTCCACGGTCTGGAGTATGGATCTATGGTCCGACCGGGTCCGATCCGTCTCGACCCGGTTTGCGGATGCGGTCAGTTTGAGCTCGATGGTGCACCCGAGTGAGAGTAAATAGCTAAGTGTTAGCGAAGGTAGCGCTAGGGATGAAGGAGTACAAGCTTAGAAGCATAAAAGTGACTACAGTGAAATGAAAGATCCCAGCCGTAAAAGTGGACAGAACCGAAAAGTCTGGAGGTGGTTTGACAAGATGAATTGACGCTGTTTTTACGGACATCAGCTAACTCGCTAACACCAGCTAACAAGCTAACACCAGCTAACATGTCAATAACCGCAACTCAGAAGCCTCAACTCTATGTCCCAGCTCCAGATGTTGAGTTTGACAGAAATGGTGAGTGTCTTCAATCAAATGCAAACATGTAGCGTTATGGTCTTATTCTGAACATGTGTCTGTGGTTCTAAATTCTTACACTAAACGTGTGTCTGTGGTTCTAAAGTCTTATACTAAACGTGTGTCTGTGGTTCTAAAGTCTTATACTAAACGTGTGTCTGTGGTTCTAAAGTCTTACACTAAACGTGTGTCTGTGGTTCTAAAGTCTTATACTAAACGTGTGTCTGTGGTTCTAAAGTCTTACACTAAACGTGTGTCTGTGGTTCTAAAGTCTTACACTAAACGTGTGTCTGTGGTTCTAAAGTCTTACACTAAACGTGTGTCTGTGGTTCTAAAGTCTTATACTAAACGTGTGTCTTTGGTTCTAAAGTCTTATACTAAACGTGTGTCTTTGGTTCTAAAGTCTTACACTAAACATGTGTCTGTGGTTCTAAAGTCTTACACTAAACGTGTGTCTGTGGTTCTAAAGTCTTATACTAAACGTGTGTCTTTGGTTCTAAAGTCTTATTCTGAACATGTGTCTGTGGTTCTAAAGTCTTATACTAAACGTGTGTCTGTGGTTCTAAAGTCTTATACTAAACGTGTGTCTGTGGTTCTAAAGTCTTATACTAAACGTGTGTCTTGTGGTTCTAAAGTCTTATACTAAACTGTGTCTGTGTTCTAGTATGTGTGTCTGTGTTAAAGTCTTATACTAAACGTGTGTCTGTGGTTCTAAAGTCTTACTAAACTGTGTCTGTGGTTCTAAACTTATACTAAACGTGTGTCTGTGGTTCTAAAGTCTTATACTAAACGTGTGTCTGTGGTTCTAAAGTCTTATACTAAACGTGTGTCTGTGGTTCTAAAGTCTTATACTAAACGTGTGTCTGTGGTTCTAAAGTCTGACACTAAACATGTGTCTGTGGTTCTAAAGTCTTTTTCTGAACGTGTGTCTGTGGTTCTAAAGTCTTATACTAAACGTGTGTCTGTGGTTCTAAAGTCTTATACTAAACGTGTGTCTGTGGTTCTAAAGTCTTATACTAAACGTGTGTCTGTGGTTCTAAAGTCTTATACTAAACGTGTGTCTGTGGTTCTAAAGTCTTATACTAAACGTGTGTCTGTGGTTCTAAAGTCTGACACTAAACATGTGTCTGTGGTTCTAAAGTCTTTTTCTGAACGTGTGTCTGTGGTTCTAAAGTCTTATTCTGAACGTGTGTCTGTGGTTCTAAAGTCTTAAACTAAATGTGTGTCTGTGGTTCTAAAGTCTTATTCTGAACGTGTGTCTGTGGTTCTAAAGTCTTATTCTGAACGTGTGTCTGTGGTTCTAAAGTCTTATACTAAACGTGTGTCTGTGGTTCTAAAGTCTTATACTAAACGTGTGTCTGTGGTTCTAAAGTCTTATATAAATGTGTGTCTGTGGTTCTAAAGTCTTATACTGAACATGTGTCTGTGGTTCTAAAGTCTTATTCTGAACGTGTGTCTGTGGTTCTAAAGTCTTATTCTGAACGTGTGTCTGTGGTTCTAAAGTCTTATACTAAACGTGTGTCTGTGGTTCTAAAGTCTTATACTAAACGTGTGTCTGTGGTTCTAAAGTCTTATACTAAACGTGTGTCTGTGGTTCTAAAGTCTTATACTAAACGTGTGTCTGTGGTTCTAAAGTCTTACACTAAACGTGTGTCTGTGGTTCTAAAGTCTTACACTAAACGTGTGTCTGTGGTTCTAAAGTCTTATACTAAACGTGTGTCTTTGGTTCTAAAGTCTTACACTAAACATGTGTCTGTGGTTCTAAAGTCTTATACTAAACGTGTGTCTGTGGTTCTAAAGTCTTATACTAAACGTGTGTCTGTGGTTCTAAAGTCTGACACTAAACATGTGTCTTTGGTTCTAAAGTCTTACACTAAACATGTGTCTGTGGTTCTAAAGTCTTACACTAAACATGTGTCTGTGGTTCTAAAGTCTTATTTTGAACGTGTGTCTGTGGTTCTAAAGTCTTATACTAAACGTGTGTCTGTGGTTCTAAAGTCTTATACTAAACGTGTGTCTGTGGTTCTAAAGTCTTATACTAAACGTGTGTCTGTGGTTCTAAAGTCTTACACTAAACGTGTGTCTGTGGTTCTAAAGTCTTACACTAAACGTGTGTCTGTGGTTCTAAAGTCTTATACTAAACGTGTGTCTGTGGTTCTAAAGTCTTATTCTGAACATGTGTCTGTGGTTCTAAAGTCTTATTCTGAACGTGTGTCTGTGGTTCTAAAGTCTTATTCTGAACGTGTGTCTGTGGTTCTAAAGTCTTATTCTGAACGTGTGTCTGTGGTTCTAAAGTCTTATACTAAACGTGTGTCTGTGGTTCTATAGTCTTATACTAAACGTGTGTTTGTGGTTCTAAAGTCTTACACTAAACGTGTGTCTGTGGTTCTAAAGTCTTATTCTGAACGTGTGTCTGTGGTTCTAAAGTCTTATTCTGAACGTGTGTCTGTGGTTCTAAAGTCTTATACTAAACGTGTGTCTGTGGTTCTAAAGTCTTATACTAAACGTGTGTCTGTGGTTCTAAAGTCTTATACTAAACGTGTGTCTGTGGTTCTAAAGTCTTATACTAAACGTGTGTCTGTGGTTCTAAAGTCTTATACTAAACGTGTGTCTGTGGTTCTATAGTCTTATACTAAACGTGTGTTTGTGGTTCTAAAGTCTTACACTAAACGTGTGTCTGTGGTTCTAAAGTCTTATTCTGAACGTGTGTCTGTGGTTCTAAAGTCTTATTCTGAACGTGTGTCTGTGGTTCTAAAGTCTTATACTAAACGTGTGTCTGTGGTTCTATAGTCTTATACTAAACGTGTGTTTGTGGTTCTAAAGTCTTACACTAAACATGTGTCTGTGGTTCTAAAGTCTTATTCTGAACGTGTGTCTGTGGTTCTAAAGTCTTATTCTGAACGTGTGTCTGTGGTTCTAAAGTCTTATACTAAACGTGTGTCTGTGGTTCTAAAGTCTTATACTAAACGTGTGTCTGTGGTTCTAAAGTCTTATACTAAACGTGTGTCTGTGGTTCTAGTCTTATACTAAACGTGTGTCTGTGGTTCTAAAGTCTGACACTAAACATGTGTCTGTGGTTCTAAAGTCTTTTTCTGAACGTGTGTCTGTGGTTCTAAAGTCTTATTCTGAACGTGTGTCTGTGGTTCTAAAGTCTTAAACTAAATGTGTGTCTGTGGTTCTAAAGTCTTATTCTGAACGTGTGTCTGTGGTTCTAAAGTCTTATTCTGAACGTGTGTCTGTGGTTCTAAAGTCTTATACTAAACGTGTGTCTGTGGTTCTAAAGTCTTATACTAAATGTGTGTCTGTGGTTCTAAAGTCTTATATAAATGTGTGTCTGTGGTTCTAAAGTCTTATACTGAACATGTGTCTGTGGTTCTAAAGTCTTATACTAAACGTGTGTCTGTGGTTCTAAAGTCTTATACTAAACGTGTGTCTGTGGTTCTAAAGTCTTATTCTGAACGTGTGTCTGTGGTTCTAAAGTCTTATACTAAACGTGTGTCTGTGGTTCTAAAGTCTTATACTAAACGTGTGTCTGTGGTTCTAAAGTCTTATACTAAACGTGTGTCTGTGGTTCTAAAGTCTTACACTAAACGTGTGTCTGTGGTTCTAAAGTCTTACACTAAACGTGTGTCTGTGGTTCTAAAGTCTTATACTAAACGTGTGTCTGTGGTTCTAAAGTCTTATTCTGAACATGTGTCTGTGGTTCTAAAGTCTTATTCTGAACGTGTGTCTGTGGTTCTAAAGTCTTATTCTGAACGTGTGTCTGTGGTTCTAAAGTCTTATACTAAACGTGTGTCTGTGGTTCTAAAGTCTTATACTAAACGTGTGTCTGTGGTTCTAAAGTCTTATACTAAACGTGTGTCTGTGGTTCTAAAGTCTTATACTGAACGTGTGTCTGTGGTTCTAAAGTCTTATTCTGAACGTGTGTCTGTGGTTCTAAAGTCTTATACTGAACGTGTGTCTGTGGTTCTAAAGTCTTATACTGAACGTGTGTCTGTGGTTCTAAAGTCTTATACTAAACGTGTGTCTGTGGTTCTAAAGTCTTATACTGAACGTGTGTCTGTGGTTCTAAAGTCTTATACTGAACATGTGTCTGTGGTTCTAAAGTCTTATACTGAACGTGTGTCTGTGGTTCTAAAGTCTTATACTGAACATGTGTCTGTGGTTCTAAAGTCTTATACTAAACATGTGTCTGTGGTTCTAAAGTCTTATACTGAACATGTGTCTGTGGTTCTAAAGTCTTATTCTGAACATGTGTCTGTGGTTCTAAAGTCTTATACTGAACATGTGTCTGTGGTTCTAAAGTCTTATTCTGAACATGTGTCTGTGGTTCTAAAGTCTTATACTGAACATGTGTCTGTGGTTCTAAAGTCTTATTCTGAACATGTGTCTGTGGTTCTAAAGTCTTATTCTGAACATGTGTCTGTGGTTCTAAAGTCTTATTCTGAACATGTGTCTGTGGTTCTAAAGTCTTATCTGAACATGTGTCTGTGGTTCTAAAGTCTTATACTGAACATGTGTCTGTGGTTCTAAAGTCTTATACTGAACATGTGTCTGTGGTTCTAAAGTCTTATACTGAACGTGTGTCTGTGGTTCTAAAGTCTTATACTGAACGTGTGTCTGTGGTTCTAAAGTCTTATACTGAACATGTGTCTGTGGTTCTAAAGTCTTTATACTGAACATGTGTCTGTGGTTCTAAAGTCTTATACTGAACATGTGTCTGTGGTTCTAAAGTCTTATACTGAACATGTGTCTGTGGTTCTAAAGTCTTATACTGAACATGTGTCTGTGGTTCTAAAGTCTTATACTGAACTATGTGTCTGTGGTTCTAAAGTCTTATACTGAACATGTGTCTGTGGTTCTAAAGTCTTATACTAAACGTGTGTCTGTGGTTCTAAAGTCTTATACTGAACATGTGTCTGTGGTTCTAAAGTCTTATACTGAACATGTGTCTGTGGTTCTAAAGTCTTATACTGAACATGTGTCTGTGGTTCTAAAGTCTTATTCTGAACGTGTGTCTGTGGTTCTAAAGTCTTATTCTGAACGTGTGTCTGTGGTTCTAAAGTCTTATTCTGAACATGTTGTCTGTGGTTCTAAAGTCTTATACTGAACGTGTGTCTGTGGTTCTAAAGTCTTATACTAAAACATGTGTCTGTGGTTCTAAAGTCTTATTCTGAACATGTGTCTGTGGTTCTAAAGTCTTATACTAAACATGTGTCTGTGGTTCTAAAGTCTTATTCTGAACATGTGTCTGTGGTTCTAAAGTCTTATACTGAACATGTGTCTGTGGTTCTAAAGTCTTATTCTGAACATGTGTCTGTGGTTCTAAAGTCTTATTCTGAACATGTGTCTGTGGTTCTAAAGTCTTATACTGAACATGGTGTCTGTGGTTCTAAAGTCTTATACTGAACATGTGTCTGTGGTTCTAAAGTCTTATACTGAACATGTGTCTGTGGTTCTAAAGTCTTATACTGAACGTGTGTCTGTGGTTCTAAAGTCTTATAACTGAACATGTGTCTGTGGTTCTAAAGTCTTATACTGAACATGTGTCTGTGGTTCTAAAGTCTTATACTGAACATGTGTCTGTGGTTCTAAAGTCTTATACTGAACATGTGTCTGTGGTTCTAAAGTCTTATACTGAACATGTGTCTGTGGTTCTAAAGTCTTATACTGAACATGTGTCTGTGGTTCTAAAGTCTTATTCTGAACATGTGTCTGTGGTTCTAAAGTCTTATACTGAACATGTGTCTGTGGTTCTAAAGTCTTATACTGAACATGTGTCTGTGGTTCTAAAGTCTTATTACTGAACATGTGTCTGTGGTTCTAAAGTCTTATTCTGAACATGTGTCTGTGGTTCTAAAGTCTTATCTGAACATGTGTCTGTGGTTCTAAAGTCTTATACTGAACATGTGTCTGTGGTTCTAAAGTCTTATACTGAACATGTGTCTGTGGTTCTAAAGTCTTATACTGAACATGTGTCTGTGGTTCTAAAGTCTTATACTGAACATGTGTCTGTGGTTCTAAAGTCTTATACTGAACATGTGTCTGTGGTTCTAAAGTCTTATTCTGAACATGTGTCTGTGGTTCTAAAGTCTTATACTGAACATGTGTCTGTGGTTCTAAAGTCTTATACTAAACATGTGTCTGTGGTTCTAAAGTCTTATACTGAACATGTGTCTGTGGTTCTAAAGTCTTATACTCGAACATGTGTCTGTGGTTCTAAAGTGTAACATTGAATCAACCTTATTTTACAGATGGAAATTTAACCATTAAAAGTGTAACATTGAATCAACCTTATTTTACAGATGGAAATTTAACCATTAAAAGTGTAACATTGAATCAACCTTATTTTACAGATGGAAATTTAACCATTAAAAGTGTAACATTGAATCAACCTTATTTTACAGATGGAAATTTAACCATTAAAAGTGTAACATTGAATCAACCTTATTTTACAGATGGAAATTTAACCATTAAAAGTGTAACATTGAATCAACCTTATTTTACAGATGGAAATTTAACCATTAAAAGTGTAACATTGAATCAACCTTATTTTACAGATGGAAATTTAACCATTAAAAGTGTAACATTGAATCAACCTTATTTTACAGATTGGAAATTTAACCATTAAAAGTGTAACATTGAATCAACCTTATTTTACAGATGGAAATTTAACCATTAAAAGTGTAACATTGAATCAACCTTATTTTACAGATGGAAATTTAACCATTAAAAGTGTAACATTGAATCAACCTTATTTTACAGATGGAAATTTAACCATTAAAAGTGTAACATTGAATCAACCTTATTTTACAGATGGAAATTTAACCATTAACAGTGTAACATTGAATCAACCTTATTTTACAGATGGAAATTTAACCATTAACAGTGTAACATTGAATCAACATTATTTTACAGATGGAAATTTAACCATTAAAAGTGTAACATTGAATCAACATTATTTTACAGATGGAAATTTAACCATTAAAAGTGTAACATTGAATCAACCTTATTTTACAGATGGAAATTTAACCATTAAAAGTGTAACATTGAATCAACCTTATTTTACAGATGGAAATTTAACCATTAAAAGTGTAACATTGAATCACTGTTGAAAATCGGTTGTATATTTTTTTTTGGTTGAAAAATTCCCAACAAATCAATGTTGTTTCGATATAAGGACTACAAGCCCGGGAGATTTTAGTTAAATGTACAGCGCCCCTGCATCTCGGAGACGGAGACGGAGAAAGTCAGAACTGGTAAGTGCTCATCGCTTCTAAACATAAATCATCGTCTTGGGTGTGATCAGTGAGCTAATAAATAGAATGTAAGGTGTTGCTTTAGGCTATGTTATGCTATTTTCTTAGTAGTTTGTCAGAAGCTGATGTGTAACCAACATTATGCCAAGCTAACGTTAAACTTTGCCACCAAAAAAGCTCGGAGAAAAGCTCAGTTTAAGGGGCTGTTTTTAGCTGCTTACAATTCCTCAGCACCCGGTTGATAAAGCCTAGCGTACATCGGACTGGCAACTGATTATATCCGTCGCATATGAGTTGCTGCCCCGCACACATCGACAATCTGACGAAAACGGGCAACTCCCAGTATCAGACCAGTCTCGGGAATAACAGCGCGTACATCGACAGCAACTGGCCTCAACTACAGTGTGTTTTCTGACATAAACTGTTTGCGGGCTCGCAATACACGCAATACACACACGTTGTCGGAGCGGCGCATGGAGCGCGCACATCGGGTCATATCTCCAAAACTGAGGACAACTAGTTGCCGAAAAGTAGAACACGGGCAACTGACTGAAACTGGAGACCGACTGATCATCTCCAGTTGTAAGAGCGCTCACATCAACCGATTTCGGCAACTGATCATCTCCATCATCTCCTCTCAGTTGCCAAAAGCCGCCTTCAACTAGTTGTCTCCAGTTTCTCTGTCGATGTACGCTAGGCTTTAGGGAACAAGGATGGTATCAAGGTTGTGTTATGCAAATGGGTTTTATTACTTTTCAGGTAGTTAATAATTCGCTGCTTAGTTTAACAATAACTTTCCCCACCCAATAGAGGGGGCTAAAGCACTTCGGTAAAGCCACGATCTATGATTAGCACACTGCGATTTATAAGGTTAAAGTTGAATAGCCTATAATGTAAAATAAAACAATGTCATGGTAAGACACAAGGTTTTATGCCAATTAAATATTTATTTGTGAGTAAATACAGCATTTCACATACACTTCATTTGTACTAGTCATTCACTTTCAGACAGAAAAATCAAAAAGCATTAAAACCAAATCTAAAAGCTTTAATAATGATTTCCATTTCTCTTTTACAGAAGTCCCAAGTTGAAAGCAATCAAGTAATGCAATTTTTACAGCACCATCTCAAATGCAATTAGGATGTCTTCATATTGGGCTAAAAGACGTAGAGTCAGCAAGGTAGTTAGGGACACAGAGAGGGCCATCTTGATGGAATATGAGGTGTCAAGGGAAAATGAGGACTCATTTAATGACACAGATGTGCAGACATCAAATGTGTCACTCCCCAGCGCATCTGAGTACCAACTTCCAGCTTCCACTCCTCAGATGGAAAGTGATTTTACTGAATGTTGTTCAAAAGAAGTTGAAGATCATGTAGTGAGCAGTGAGGAGTTTGAATATTCTTTGGACTCTGATGATGAGCCAAGTGGGGATTTGCTTATGAGGAGCCTGCGATATTGGGCAACTTCTTTTTCAGTTAGTCTAGTTGCTTTGACTGCTCTATTGTCTATTTTGAGGCAGTTTCACCATTCTCTTCCCAAAGATGGTAGAACACTGCTCGGAACAATATCCAAAGTTCCAACCACTAAGATGGAAGGCGGCGACTACTTTCATTGTGGCTTGGAGCAAGGAATACTATCTAGACTGAAATGTTTGAGCTTGCCTGCGAGTGTCCGAAGTCTGGCTTTACAATTTAATATAGACGGTCTTCCCATCTTCAGAAGTTCCAAACTTCAATTCTGGCCCATTCTTGCCATGCTGAAATGTGATTACACCCACTCACCATTTGTAGTTGGTATATTCTGTGGTTTGAGTAAACCAAAGTGTGTGTTTGAGTTTCTGCAGGAATTTGTAAGTGACCTTAAAAATGTTCTTGCTAAAGGCATAAGTCACAATGGTAGGCGTCTTGAGGTTCTTGTTTCCTCATTTGTGTGTGATGCCCCTGCCAGGGCCTATGTAAAGAACATCAAGTCTCATAATGGCTATTCTGGATGCGACAAGTGTGATCAGGAGGGTGTCTGGAGAAACAAGATGACATATCCTGAAACCAATGTCAGGCTCAGAACAGACTCAAGTTTTTGTGACATGGTTGACGAAGAGCATCACTTGAAACAGAAGCTTAGCCCTTTGACAGGTGTAGTGAAAATGGTGTCCATGTTCCCAATAGATTACATGCACCTTTGCTGTCTTGGGGTAACCCGAAAGCTGTTGAATATGTGGCTAAAGGGCCCCCTAACTGTTAGGCTTTCTACGCAGTCAGTTAACAGTCTATCACAGAAGCTGCTGGAGTTACAAGTCCATACTCCTTGTGAGTTTAACCGCAAACCAAGGGCTTTGGTGGAGCTTGATCGCTGGAAAGCGACAGAGTTTAGGTCCTTCATGTTATACTGGGGTCCTCTGGTACTGAAAGATTGCCTTCCAAGTGAGCTATATGATAACTTCATGTTGTATTCGGTGGCTATGTATTTGTTTTTGTCTCCAGGACTCTCCAGGCAAATGATTGACTTTGCACACCAGTTGATGGTTTCCTTTGTGCAGCATTACGGCAAGTTGTATGGCAAGGAGCAGATCGTGTACAATGTGCACCAACTTATTCATTTGGCTGAAGAATACAAAAACTTTGGATCTCTTGATAATGTATCTGGCTTTCCATTTGAAAACTGTCTTGGCCAAATAAAGAATCTTTTGCGTAAGCCGCATCAGCCTTTGCAACAAGTAGTGAAGCGGTTGTCTGAAGTGTTGCATGCAGCATGTCCATTGCCAACAAATGAACCAGTCCTTCAGCAGATACATACAAATGGTCCACTTCCACAACAATTCTGTGTTGCCACCCAGTACTCCAAGGTCTCCTGCATGAATTTTACTTTGTCTATAAAGCAGGGAGACAACTGTTTTGAAGTAGGAGATGACATTGCATTAGTGCAGAATGTTGTCAAGAAAGATGAAGAAATCTATGTGATTTACAAAAGATTTGCAGAAAAAGCATCATCTTTCAGTTATCCTTGTGTTTCCTCTTGCTTGGGCATTTATAAAGTGAGTGAGCTGTCTGATGCGTTGGAGGTTTGTGGATTCTGTTCTGTGAAAAGGAAATGTGTCCTTTATCCAGATGCAGTTGAAGGCAACCTCATTGCTATTCCAATGGTGCATATGCTGTAGGCTTTTGTATTGTTCTTGTTGTTCTTGTTGTTGTTCTTGTTGTTCTTGTTCTTGTTGTTCTTGTTGCTGCTGCTGCTGCTGTTGCTGTACAAAGGCAGATTTGTTTTTTAATACAGGATGGAAAACGAGGTGGTGCTGTGGGCTGTTGTCCAATTCCCCAACAATGGATTGGCAACAGTGCCAACCAACTGGTTCAATGAATCAGAGAAATCTGTATTTTGGCCCCCAAAAAATGTACATGTGACCAGAGCAGTACAAGAGAGAACACCGCCCCAAAATGACTGGACCAAATATGTAAATATCCGTCATATGGTAACCTGTGGTGAGTATTTATGTATCTATTTTTTGCCATTTGGGTGCTGGGTGATGAATCAAGTTGATTACAAACAACATCAACAACAAAGTGGGCTGGCAAATAAGCAATAATCAAAAAGTACTGGGGTAAAAAAATAAAAAAATCAAGGAACAGTAAACTCTGACACGTCTCCTTTCTCTTCTCTTTTCCTCTCTTCCCGCATGCTGCACACCGGTGAGCTAGGCGCAGCCTTTAACATGCCAGTCTTTAGACCAGAGGTGATGATTTGGTGGCATTTTAATGCAGGCTTGAATTAGTTGTTTGTCCTTTACACTAAAACAGAAAATAATCCGGTATCAGTCTCTACTCAAATAAAAATACTACTGTCATACTCACTTTAAACATAAAACCGCTTATGTATATCCACATGTGCTCACGTAAACAGTGCATGGCACCAATTACAGTAACAGTAAAACAGGTAAATTTCACCACAAACTTGGCTTATTATATTAAACACTTGTAATGTGCACGCACAAACATCTTCAAAGTAGTCTGACTAACAAACTGCAACTAAACTTAAGAACCTTCAGAACTAACTGCGATGCGTCTCTTCCTCTTCTCATCTCACTTTGCTCATGCTGCACACCTGTGGGCTAGGCCCTGCCCCTTAAAGGGCCAGCTTGCCAGGCTATAGACAGCCTTTTCTACAATCTATAATTCTTTCTGTTTGTTCCAAGCCAAATTGCGTTTATCAGAGGCACCATTACCACCCCTTGAGTGGGCTCAATTGGTTCTATATATTTTTTAATTTATGTATTTCATCCAAAAGCGACATGATAGCCCCCTTTGTTAACGTTGTTTTTTTTGTATACAATATTTACAATTACTATCAAGCGAGTTACAGATATAATTTAGTGCATTTTGCAATGGGAGAAACAGAATTAAGTTCAAGTTGTCATGTGACCCTCAAACTCAGTCCAGGTTACTCATGTTATAAAATTTAATTGCCCACCCCTGCTTGAGATGATGCCTTGTTCTGCCTTCAAACACTTGTAAGTATTGATAATAAAAATTCAATGAATTCTTTATTTCAGACTCGTATGCAAAGGCCACACAACTGGAGAGAAAGTACATAAACTCCGAATGCGCAACCACTGATTTGGAGTCCGAAGATGAGGCGAGTGAGCGAAAAAAGAGGAAATCAAGGTACACTTTAGTTGCTTGTTTTAAATTAGATTTTTGGAATGATAATTTTCTGGCTTTTTGTTGGAGACAAGAAATCAGTATCAGAATAGTGTTCATTGCCATTGTTTCAGAACAGGTTCACTAGGATTTTTTTCCCAGTACAATCATGCAACATGGAACATAAAACATGTAACACATAATTTAGATAAAAATAAACTATACAACTTTAAAGCTATAAGGCTATAATCAATATATGCAAATTTAAAATAAATTCAAATATGATAAAGATGACAACAATTTGAAATAGAACAACAGAGTAAGTGTATTCACAAATGTGCACGTGCATTAAGTGATAGCAGCAGATCTAAGTGTAGACATACCACATAGTCCAATAGAGTAGTGCAAATGGCTGGTTATTAGAGAGCGATACACGCTTGATCCATCACAAACATTTCTGTTTGGGACCTCTGCTGATAAATCTTTGTTTGATACTCAGCTCAGACATACTCATGGGACCTTTTTTGTTTTATGTTAAACAAATTGTGACGTCCTTATATACATATATTTTTTTTGTCCGCAGGACATTGACTATCTAAATAATTGCCTATTTTGTTTGAAACCAAACTGCAAACACAAAGTGCTTTGTTTGTTTTAGACCAAATCCATTATATGTAGATGGAGGAGAGGAGCCAGAAAGAGGTTCTGGAAAAAGATTTGCAAAAGCACCACAGGTCAATTTTCCAGGTACAAAGATGACAACACCATGCAGTATTCAACATTTGTATAAGTGCTCAACATTTAATCAATTATGTTTATTTGTTAATAAAGAAATGCCAGCCTCTAGCCATTTTACGAAGGCACCCCTGTCACACACTGGTATGCAATGTTGTTATATTAGAAAATGTTACGGAATAGATTATACATATTTAGAGTTTTATACAAATAACAATACTGTTTGTCTAGTCTCCAGAGCCATCTGCATAGAGGATGAAGAATTATCTGATCCACTTATTACAAGTATGTTATATAGGCCTCTTATTTGATGCTTATTCAACAACATGTTTTGACATCATAGGGTCCCGACGCCAGTTGACAACTACTGCACAAAAATCTTCCATTGTTTCATCCACACTCCAAAACTAGGTGCTGTTTCTGCCAAAGAAAACCTAACCTGAGAATTTTAAAGACTCATGACAATTATTGAGATTGACCAAAGTAGAGATTGCGATTTTGATTAATAGCCCTGCCCTATGTTTATAAGCTTTGCTGGTAATTTAATATGTTTTATAATTTTTAGTTTGTTTTGGTTTTATTCTTTCAGGCTTTGATGCCAACTCTCTGACACAGTTTCAATCACAGGAGCTCTTTAATGATGGTAAGTAAAAAGTAAAAATGTGTGGGATACATTACTTATAGTCAGGTCCATAAATATTGGGACATTGATTCAATTCTTATGTTTTTGGCTCAATAAACCACCACAATCGATTTCAAATGAAACAAATCTACTTAAACTGCAGACTTTCAGCTTTAATTTTAGAGTATTTACATCAAATCGGATGAACGGTGCAGGAATTAGAACCATTTGTATGTGAGCCTCCTACTTTTTAAGGGATCAAGTAACAATTATAAATCAAACGTTTTCCTTTTGGTTGCAAATCCTATTTAACAGCAACAGTATCCAAAATACAAATATCACACTTGAAATGAACTGTGGACGTCTCATCTGTTCCTTATAAATGGGATAATGAGGGAAGAGCAGACACCAGGCCATGGAACAGCTGAGCAACCACTTGTCCCATTACTTTTGGTCCAATGTGTGAGGCACATATACAAACGGTTGTAATTCCTACATCGTTCATGTGGATGTAAATAGTCTCAAATGAAAGTTGAAACTCTGCAGTTTAACTACATCTTTGTTGTTTCATTTCAGATCCATTGTGGTGGTTTATAGAGCCAAAAACATAAAAACATTTTTTTCTTATTGTGTAACTCTACTCCATAATTTAAAAACTTAAACTCAAACCATACCATTTCTTACTTCTGTATGTTTGTGAATGTCATTTACAACTGCTATTCGTTCACAGCATGATTAGTGTTTCATTGTTTGTGCACCATTCATTTTGTTTGCTGTTTCTAACCTCAGACAACATATTTACAACTGGCAGCAGTTCTTCTGGCCTTGGGTCACCCATCCTCACCACCACGGGTACAATATATTCTTTATTTTCACACTGTACTAATAGTTTAGTTGCTCCAAATTCTTTGTTGTATTTTCCCCATCAATCACAACTAAGCACAACTAACCATTCATTGTAGGCGCAGCTCCTGAAAAAAGCTCCAAGGAAACAAAGCAATTGTTTAAAGGTAAATATACCATTCCATGTTAAATCAAGAAATGCATTCTGCTCGACCATCTCAGATTTGTTTCAAGCTTGGATTGGAAGATTGTAGTTTTTATACCGAATAGTGAGTGTGAGAAGTTTGGAGTTGGTGTTTTTTGTAGCTTCTAGGATTTTTTGCAATGATGCAACATACAGTAGATAATAATAATTAATAAAGCTTTAAGGTCATGTAATAAAAATAAGTCTAAGATAAGTACGGTGTAAGTCGCCTACTTAGTGCAAATACAACAGTGCAAGTTGTCTGGTGTTCATGAGTCTGATGGCAGAGGAGAATGCTTTTATGGTTATTTTTGCAATGTTGTAGTTTGGTTGTTTGTATTGTTTGGTTTCAATGTAATGTCATATACAATGTTTTAATGAAATTAATGTAAAATGTGTGCTTTTTCAAGATATTACTGGAAATAAAACTACAGCCATGCTGGCAGAGATTCTGGTAGAAGTAAAGCAGCTCGGGCGTGATATGCAGTTTGTGAAAAGTGAAATAATGAACATAAAAACAATGCTACATGGAGGAAAAGGATCTGAGGGCAGAGACTTTCCCATGGCTTTTCCACTGATGACCGAGGAGCAGTTCAATGACCTGGAGACAGTGCTTAAGGAAGAGGCAATGCGACGGAAGCTGGTGAATAACAGTAATATAGTAAAGTAGGATTAGAATTTTTCCTAGATGTGAAAACATCTACCTGACATATGAACTACATTTCAATATCAATTGTATTGTTCATGACACCATTTTTTTCTTATTCTTTAAGGTGGCCCGTTTGACATTAGTCGGAGGGGTGGATTCTGGCTGCATGATTCGGCGCATGGCGTCAGCCGTCCTCTCAAACCAATTGGCCTGCCTCTTTAACTGGAAGGGAAAAGGAGGTAAAAGGGCCTTCGGAGAGCACCTCCTTACTGGACTGCATGTTTGGTGAGTCTGTCTCAAATTAAAGGGTAAACTAAAGGCATTTATTATACGGCTCTTCACAATGCAAGTAGAACGCTCCATTGACTTGAATGGGATTTTCCAGCGTTCTACGGGTCATGACTTTTCTGCTAGAGGACCTCTGAAAAAATAATGACCGCTCATGTCGTAGAAATATAATGATCGCATTTTGATTTACTTACTGCTCTGGCCTCCCCATCGGGTGTTTTTATTTTTGTAAGAGTTAATCCTCTTTGGTTCTGGCCAAGGTTTGCCAAACATCCATTGGTGAAGTGACAATCATAGACAAACAGATTCTGTCTGGTTAGTCTTTAGGAAGTTTGAATAACGTCTTGTACCTCTTGCAGCCAAACACGCATTTTCGCCGAGAAATTATCGTTAGGTAAGAATAAAAGAGTGTCCAGAGTAGGTTAGAAAGGAGCCACTTCTTAACTTCAGCGCTGTGTTTGTTTAGTCTGCTGGGGCAGCGCAGACACGTCGGGCACTTTCTTACAGAAATAATGGAAAAGCTGTTTTACGAATTGAAATCAGGCCGTAAGGCACACATGCTCACATTCTTCATTACATTACAGATGTCGGGCACTTCCTGGTTTTACAATCTTACGTGAAATGAGTAAAATGGGCACTGCTGCTCATAGAGCATGACTCATTAGGATTACTGAGATATGCGTGAATGAAACCAAATAACACTCTGGAGGTGTTTTTGATAAGGAAATAACATTACAACATGGTTAAAAGCTCTAAAAGTTGATTTTGCATGATATAGGACCCTTAAGGGCCATACTGTAGAACTTGATTTGATGTTAATTTTTTCGATAGCATGTGCATAACCTCTAAAACTTTTAAACTATATAAAACATACAGTATTTCTTTGCTATTAGGCTCTAAAACTAAATAAAACTTTTTTTTTTTTGTGCGCGCGTCTTTTATTGTGTTTATTAACGTTATTCATTTATTTATTTTCCTAACAATCCTGAATACTTTTTACCAAATTTCAGGTAACAAATTATTTGTAACCTAATCTGAACCCTATGTCATATGCAGTGTATAAATAAAGTTAGGTTTTGTTTTTTTCTGATTTACTTATTTTTGTGTGTTTTTTCTTACCCTTTTTAGCGGCTGCACGTCATTATGACAAGTCCATTACTGAATTGGCCTTTGGAGACGTTGTCAAAAAATGGCTGCGGTACGCCCCAGAGAGGAAACATGGACTGAAGAGAAAAGCTCTGGGGGTCAGTAATTAAACGTGTTTTTTTTTTTTTTTTTCTTCACCCCCAAATATATATAAATACTAAATAAATAAATATAAAAGAATAAAAGAAAAGAAAAAATAACATGTTTTTAGAGTACTGCTAAACTTCTAAAATACTGTTCTGAGTCCATGTGCTATGTAATTTTTATTAAAAATTGTGTGTTCTAAAATGGTCTGTTCTGTTCTTTCTTTCTTTTTTTTAAAGAAATGCACTACTGTGTGGCAATATATCAATTTGTTAGGGTCATTTATTTATTATTGAATGAATTGTGAAATAAAGGCCTTAAATGTAATTAAAACGCACTAAAATGTATTCCAACAGGCATTAATTGTACATATATTTGAAAATAGTGATGTTATATAACTGTGTTACTGCAAATATTCATTGAAAATACAAAA
Organism: Knipowitschia caucasica; assembly: GCA_964034765.1. Classification (NCBI taxonomy): domain Eukaryota; kingdom Metazoa; phylum Chordata; class Actinopteri; order Gobiiformes; family Gobiidae; genus Knipowitschia; species Knipowitschia caucasica. The sequence continues at coordinate 9,376,736 of OZ035825.1, forward strand.
AATAAGCTCAAACACACTGAACTCCAGTTTTGAATGAAATTGAACACATTTTTTGGCGCAAATTGCTCGTTGTGTATAATTCCGTTAAATATTGAAAATGATGCTGTGTACCAGTGTTCCTCGTGACACTAACCAAATCTGCACCACTTCTACAAACGTTTTATTGCTACACTACAATTACCTGGATAGCCTTAATTATGATGGCCCTGTAAATAAGTACTTTTATGAAACAAAGTATTATACAGTGGTTACATTGTGTTGGCAACAAATTGAGGGAATATATATTCGCATTGAGTAACCTTGTGTATGAAATGCGGTATAAATTAACATTGACTTGCCTATAATTCATACATTCTTGACTGGATCCTGGGGAGATATGTATTTATTTATTTTACTTTTATAGTTTTACACTTAAAACCTACCCCAATATATCACCATAAGCAATGGGTTTTCTATTTATTTTTGTGGTATTTGGTCAAAACTCAATCTCCTGTCTCTTCTCCATGTCTCATGTGCTTCTGCTCCAAATGCTTTTTGTTTGTTTGTTTTTAATTTACTGTACATTCTTCATGGAGGCAGGTTATTGTTTTTTTTACTATATTTATTCATGGAAGCAAAAGTGCTGAAGTGCTGAAGTGCAAAAAAACAAAAAAGATGTAACTTATGCTGTAATATCTGTCTTGGGACTGCAGGAGGCACTGTCACGCTATAGGCACCAAATAACGATTTAAATGGGGCATGCGCAGTAAAATTTTGTAATGTAAATACCTTGGTAAACTTGTCATTCTGAGTGCTATATGGATGCGTAATGTAAACAAACAACAGGAGGAGATGGATTATGCCTCAGATCCATATTGGACTGGTTATGCCTGTGTAAATGACTCAACATGATGACCGCGGTGAATGTTTAGTGGCTGATTTAGGTGGTGACGCGGTAAGTAAATCCAATAATCAAAATGTAGTTTAAAAAAGGTTGAACATAGGCATATTTCAATCGTTTAATCAATGTTGAATTCATGTTTAAAAAACGTTTGAATTTTGACATCTATTCAACTCCTAATCAATGTTATTTGCATGACATTGATTCCATGTCAGAAAAGCTCAAAAATCAACGTTGTGTTCGACATCTATCATATCGAGCGCTTTCAATCGCAGTTCAACGTCATTTTTCAACATCTATTCAATCATAGGCCATAACACTATTTAAATGTTGAAACGATGTCCTTTTGGTGACGCGGTAAGTAGCTCCAATAATCAAAATATCGTTTAAAAAAGGTTGAATATAGGTATATTTCAATCGTTTAATCAATGTTGAATCCATGTTTAAAAAACGTTTGAATTTTGACATCTATTCAACTCCTAATCAATGTTATTTGCATGACATTGATTCCATGTCAGAAAAGCTCAAAAATCAACGTTGTGTTCGACATCTATCATATCGAGCGCTTTCAATCGCAGTTCAACGTCATTTTTCAACATCTATTCAATCATAGGCCATAACACTATTTAAATGTTGAAACGATGTCCTTTTGCTATCTGGGGATGGCTTTAATACCGCTCCACATGCGCCGAGGGTCATCTTCCTTAAAATAACCCTTTAACTTGTCCCCATAACTGCGCTTTGCAGATTTAATAGAACGTTTCAATGCATAACAGGATAGCTTATAGGCAACTGTATCGTTAGATTGAAACGCCAGAGCACGCTCATGAAGTTTTTGTTTCACTTCCGCATTCATCCAAGGGTTTTGACTGAGATGTACTTTAATGACCTTCTGTGGGACACAGCAGTCAATACAGAAGCGTATGTATCCAGACACAGCGTCACAGAATTCATTAACATCCTCTGATTGAAACACAGACCAGTCAGTGGCATCAAAACACCCTTGTAGCTTCATGCTAGCCTCCTCGGACCAACACTGCACAGTGCGTGAGGTTGGTTTATGTTCCCTGCTCCTCTGAGAGTATGAGGGAAGAAGGAGAACAGAGGAGTGATCGGACTTTCCAAATGGAGGTCTGAGACTGGACCTGTAAGCTCCCTTCACATTGCTGTAGCAGTGATCCAGAACATGTGCTCCTCTTGTAGCTCGAGTCACATGTTGGTAGAAATTTGGGAGTACAGTCTTTAAATTACATTTGTTAAAATCCCCAGCGACAATAATCACTGCATTAGGATGAGCAGTCTCGTATTTATGAAGGATCTCGCTCAGATCCTGTAGTGCTACAGTATAGTCCGCTCGTGGGTGGATGTAAACAGCGCATAGAAATATCACAGAAAACTCCCGCGGAAGATAAAAAGGGCGACAGCTCAAGACCAGGCATTCCAGATTTGCAGTACATGTTTGGTTCACGATGCGAGTGTCCGTGCACCAGCGCTGATTAATTAAAAAGCACACACCTCCACCTCTGGATTTCCCCGTGGTCTCCTTTTCTCTGTCCGCGCGGTGAACGGGGAATCCCGGGGGCTGAACAGCAGAGTCCGGGACGCCTGGATGGAGCCACGTCTCGCTGAGGCAGAACACAGCGCAGTCTCGGGCCTCTCGCTGGCTCTGGACCCGACACAGAAGCTCGTCCGTCTTGTTGGGCAGAGACTGGACGTTGGCCAGGTAGATGGAGGGCAAAGGGGTCCTGGAGGAGCGGCTACGAACGAGCAGACCGCCTCGTTTTCCCCGGTGTCTGCGCCTCCTGCGTCGGCTCCCGGTACCCTGCTCCACACCGCGGAGAGCACGATGGAGACGCCCAGTCCCCCCGCTCTGTTCGCGGCCATTGCCGCGGCCCGCCTGCCCTGTTTGACGGGCCTCACGAGTGGGGCACTCAATAAAGTCCAAGCACCTCAGTTCGGGTAAGACCTGCCTCAACCTCCACAAGCTTGGTCCCGAATGTAAAGAAGTGTCTCCCGGTCGTACTTCACGGTGGCAAGTGTATCACAGACGAAAAACAACATAGAACAGACTATACGCCCTGTCCTGCTCTCTGAGGAGCGCATCACCCTGGTTGGATTTTCTGGGACACCTGAGGTACTGCCACTCACTAAACGTTTAAAGACACAAATTGGAACACAGACACTGTGGCATTCTTTTGTAAATGCTCCTAAAACACCTGTCAACCTGCTGGGAAGAGACTTATTGACTAAAACCAATGCGTCAATTCTATGTGGACCGGATGGTCTACAAGTGACTTTTCCAGGGGGGCAAATTTACAGATGTGTGACCGGTGTATCGATGGACTCCTGCTGGCTTCTGAGAGACGAGATGCCAGACCAGTATGCAGACATATACTGAGTGAGACTAGACCCAGAAAACAAGTCCACGGACAATAATGGTGTGCATTCTGTCTTCTTCAAGTGGAAACCCTGGATAAATTCTTTGGCCTCCTACCACCTCCCACTGGACCCTGCCCACTTGACATTATTCTATGACAGAGACCAAGACTTAATGTACAGAGAACAATTCAAACAAATTGAAAGTGATAGGTGGACATTAGAATCAGATTACATTTATATTGGGCCTGAGGGTGTGGCGGCCCATACACGGCTGCTTCCTGAACAGTGTGAGTGGTATTACATGTCTTCCTCTGCTGTCCCACACATCACCTTGGCTGTACACCCTGGTCACGAGGCTAGAGCTTTAGGTCCAATGGTAAAGAGACTGGTAAAAGCTGACGATTGGTCTGACACCCAACTCCCTCATGTGCAGTACAGCATTGAAAATAAGTCATACAGAATAAAAGCAAATATGATAGACACAGGGGAAGTGGAGCACGAAACATTGACCAGACATCATGGTAGACACATGACAGATCATGATGATACTCATGAAATATTGAAACAGGTGCCTGCAGAAGTTTGGTCCCAAGGTCCCACGGACGTGGGGTTGTGCACCTCTTTCCCTCCTGTGTCCTTACAGATGAAGCCAGGAGGCCCGATTCGCATAAAGCAGTATGCCACCAAACCAGAAGCTGTCGAGGGTATCTCACAGGTGATAGAGGGACTTACGAAAGTGGGAGTCCTCGAGCCATCAAAATCAGAGTGGAACACGCCCACTCTAGCTGTGCCAAAAACAGGTCAGAATAAATATAGAATGGTCCATGATTTGAGAAAAATAAATGATTTAACATTAACTCAGTGTCTCCCGGTCCCAAACCCTTATACAATGCTGTCATCACTGTCACCAGACCTCCAGTATTTTACTGTTATGGATTTGGCTAATGCATTTTTCTGTATTCCCCTGGCAGAGGAAAGCAGAGATTTCTTCTCATTTACTCACAGGGGCCAAAAACTGCGTTACACCCGTCTTCCCCAGGGACATAAATGCTCCCCGGGCATTTTTAATCAGACTTTGAACGCTCTGCTGAGAGAGTTGGTGCTTCCGGAGGGCGTGGTACTCCTACAGTATGTGGACGATCTCCTCCTCGCCTCGAGAACGGAGCAGGCCTGTCTACAAGCCACTAGGGACACTATAGTCTTCTTACATTCAAAAGGATTTAAGGTCAGTAAGGAAAAGCTACAATGTTGCAGGCCTGCGGTGACCTTCCTGGGACGTAGTGTGTCTGGAGGATCCACAAATATGTCTCCAGAGCACAGAGATGCTATTTTGTCATATCCCAGACCCACCATGGTGGGGGACATGTTGTCCTTCCTGGGTCTGATAGGCTATAGTAGACACTATGTGGCAGATTTTGCAGACAAAATTAAACCTTTAAGAGCTTTAGTTAATGAACATGGCATGAGAAACACAAGGGCTAAACTGAATTGGGACAGAGATAGTGAGGCACAGTTTATCTCACTCAAACAGGACCTATCCTCTGCGGCTCATTTGGCTTCACCAGATTATGCTCTCCCGTTCTATTTAGATGCCACAGTGCAGTCTCAGGTAGCCAACGGGGTGTTATATCAGAAGTGCAGAGGCCAGAGAAAAATCTTACAGTATATTAGCGTTCCATTGGATTCAATCGAGGCTAGACAGGTTGACTGTTCTAGGTATGCTGCAGGAGTGGGACATTTGATTAAGAAAACAGCACATTTAGTCATGGGGCATGCTTTAGAAATATTGACTGATCATGGCGTTTGTGCATATGTGTCCTCAGCTGCATTCACTATGTCACCTTTGAGACAGTCACGGCTCTTACAGGTGCTCACTCAGCCCCACATAACTTTTACACCTCTTGGCATTAACATGGCTGACCACATGCCAAGACAGGGTGAGCCTCATGACTGCAGTGTAAGGGTAATAGACAGTCTGAAAGTGCGACCTGACCTCCAGACTGACCCACTTCAGGACCCCGACTTACAGCTTTTCACAGATGGGTGTTGCTGGAGAGAGAGGAATGGCAGCTTGAGAGCGGCATATGCAGTTGTCAGTGTTAACGGTGAAAATTTTGTTACAGTAAACAGCGGTGTTTTAACTGACAAACCATCAGCGCAGGCGGCAGAACTAAGGCTCTCTGCGCCGCCTTGGAGTTTGCTAAAGGTAAATCTGTAAATATTTACTCCGACTCTGCGTATGCTACTCAGGCTGTCCATTTCAACCTCTCCGAGTGGAAAAGAAACGGCTTCTTGACTGCTAAAGGCCGACCCATCACACATAGAGCCCTGGTGGAGAGGCTGGACAGCGCTCTCCAGCTTCCAAAACAGGTAAGCGTCATTAAGTGCCAAGGGCACTCCAAGTCAGACAACTTTGAGGCCAGGGGAAACGAGGCGGCGGATGAGGCCGCAAAGAAAGCTGCCAACTACAAGGTCAGTACTCCAGGAGTGTTTGTGGTTCGGGACGAGGGGCCAGACCTGGCAGACTGCCTGCCCGATCTGTCCCTTCAGGTTTTAGCTGAAGCCCAAACAAAAGCAGCTCCTGAAGAAATATCCATGTGGGTTCAAAAACGGGCAAAGAAGGATCCAGATACTGGCATCTGGTACGGCCCTGATGGCCGCCCCGCCCTGCCCATGGGGGGACCTCTCACGAGCGGCTTTATCTGAGGCACATGGGCTAGCCCATGTGGGTCAGGTACAGATGCTCAGGAATATGTCACAATGGTGGCATCCCTTTAAGACAAGCATGATCCAAGATTATACTAGGTCCTGTCAAATATGTCAGAATTATAACCCATCGCCCTGCTCAGCTGTTTCCCCAGGAAAATTCACACCTGCTGCTTGGCCTGGAGCACATGTTGTGATGGACTTCACAGATATGATCAACAGGTGCGCAGGAAAGCGGTACCTGTTGGTCATCACTGACACCTTTACGGGATGGCCTGAGGCATATCCTGCTGCAAAGGAGGATGCTGCCTCTGTAATCAAAGCCTTAATTCAGCATTACATCCCAACGCATGGCTTTCCCCAGTTAATAAGGTCTGACAATGGGACGCATTTCAGGAACAAACACTTGCAATTGGTAGAAAAACATCTGGGGCTAAAACATAAATTTGGAACGGTCTACCATCCTCAGTCCCAGGGCCGAGTTGAAAGGATGAATCAGACCCTGAAAAGTAAACTCTCTAAAATCCTGGAAACGAGTAAATTGAATTGGCTACAGGCATTGCCTATTGCCCTGTTGTCAGCAAGGCACTCTGTTAACCGCATTCACCATTTCTCCCCATACGAGCTGTTAACAGGGAGGCCTATGCCAGGACCAGGAAACAGGGTGGTGCCTTTCACAAAAGACGACTCCCCAACACCCCCAGTGCGGGTGTACTGGGAACAATTGAGAGAAATGTTGTCTAGTTTTTCCCATCAGGTTGAAGGAAGTCTCGACCTCTGCGAGAAGGAGGCCTCGGAGGATCCACCAGCCTGGGTCCGTGTGAAGGTGTTCAAAAGGAAGTGGAACGAGCCCCGCTGGACCGGACCCTTTGAAGTGGTGGCCCGCACTCGCAAAGCTGTTCAACTGAAGGGACACGGGAACAAGTGGTTTCATCTCTCTCATACGAGACCATCTGACCCACCCTCGTAACCACGCTCACGGGTTGGACAGGGACTCACACACACGCTTACACTCCCTCTTAATATGTTGCCTTGGGACAGGGTGCCCTGGCCCACGACCAAGAGAGGGAGAGCCATCCTATGGGCTATCGCTGCAGTTGGTTTGGTCGTGGTCCTGGGAATTTTAACATGGGAAATGTTAGAAAACACACAGCTAAGAGACAGGGCCAGACTTGTAACACAATCCAGTCTTTGGTCCAATAAGACTGACAGAAATAAAAGATCCATAGGAGAAGGCAGCGTTAGAGACTCTCTACCTACGATTGTGACAGTAAAATGCCCGGTGGGTGCGACAATTACAGCCCACATACCAATGGCAACAATCTTTCCATTATCCTTTCGACCTGACTACACACTCTACCTGTGTTACACACCGTCTACATGTAAATATGAGAGACATGGAAAAAGCTTTAGAGCATCGGTGGACTGCACCTGTGATGCTTGGGAGTATGCTATATCCAATACAGGTCCGGATTGGGGTTATAATAAGGAACACAAATTGAAGGGACGAGTGATTCTGACTACAGACCACTCACAAACAACGGTGCTAGTCACTGTGAAAAATTGTGGGATTGATGTGAATGGGACTTACGTTATTGGACATTATCCAGGAGACATTAGACAATGGATTTCAATTGCCATACCCGAGGACAAGGAGCTAGACAAGGAGGCCATAGATAGTGAAGTATGGCAAGACAAACAGAACGTACAGGTGACTGCTGACTGGACTGTTTCTGAATTGTTAAAACAAGCAACTGGATATGGGGATAGAAACGCTTGGTTGTGGACCGTGGAGCACATGTCAGCGGCTGCTGGCTTTGACGATTGTGTTGTATGCTCTACTGCACGTCCCACTTTGTATACAGCCCCTGCCCCACTTTTCCCAGAAGATGTAGATGGTTATAATTGTATGATAAAGTTGTTTTGGCAAGAAAAAGACCTGACTGAGGAGACAAAGACAGCCCCTAGTAATTGTTCAATGTTTGAAGTATTGTTCCCAGAATTGGATTCAGAAATTCAGCCTCCTATGTTTTCCCACAGGAAAAGCAATTACACCTGTTTCCACTCACTCAATGGAGGGACGAGGCCGCGTCTCCAGTGGGGGTTCCTTCCAGCAGACTGGTGTGTCGACAACGTCACCCTGCCCAGTCCGGTCCACATGACCCGGACCAGAGGTGATTTGTATTGGTTGTGTGGAGATTTAAAACTTAGACATAGACTAATAAAAAATTTTACAGGCAGTTGTGCAATGGTGCGATTAATGATGCCCATTTCCATAATTGGCCATAAGCCATCCCTAGACAGTCCCCACCCACAGCATAGATTTAAAAGGGCAATCCCATTCCTAGATACTGGGAAAGATAATCCAACTTACATGGACTCTATAGGTGTTCCACGTGGAGTCCCTCATGAATTCAAACTGGTAGATCAAATTGCAACAGGTTTCGAAAATCTTCCAATAATTTCCGCTATTTTCCCTATTACGCCAAACAAAAATGTAGATAGAATTAATTTCATTTGGTATACTATGCTTAGGCTTGCCAATCACACCAGGGACGCAATAGAGGGATTGGCGGAGCAGCTGGGGGCCACCTCTCTGGTAGCATTTCAAAACAGAGTGGCTCTAGACATGTTATTAGCAGAGAGAGGTGGGGTTTGCAGTTTATTTGGTACAGAATGTTGTGTATACATTCCAAATAACACACATCCAGATGGATCAGTTTCCAGGGCTCTGGCTGGTCTCAAAATGCTGTCAGAGCAAATGCATGACGTTTCTGGAGTCCCGGAGAACCCACTGGAGGCGTGGCTGGACAGCATCTTGGGGAAGTGGAAGCATGTAATTTTGTCTGTTATCACAAGCCTTGCGGCCATCTTTGCAATAATAATGGTTGTAGGATGCTGTTGTATACCTTGTATACGTTCTCTTTGTGTTAAAGCTATAGACACCGCTGTTAACCCTGGACTGAGAGGTCAAATGCTTGCATTGGTTGAGGATTCCCCCGTCCCGTCGCCTGAGGAAGGTTATTGAAAGGTGTGGCCTTTTTAAGAGCGGCCAAGAGAGGGGAACTGTTGTATTAAATATAGACTAAAAGGCGATGTGAATTAGATTGACCTGAAATTGAACTCTGTCTGTTTCCAAGCAAAAAGAAAGACCTTGTATTGCCCCACTCCCCTGGTCCCATTTTGTCCAAAGTGCATGGGTGAGTTAATGATAGTTAATCTGGGGGGATTCTGCTAATCCTTTCAAGTTGTGAAAGAAGGAGATGGAGCCCAGAATCTGGAGGAGAAGCCTTGAGCCCTCTGCCTTATCTCAAAGGAACTAATAAATCTATAGGTTGGGGAGGGGGAGTGTGTAAATGATTCTGTTTAGGTCTGAGGAGACGAGGAGATCTGATGGAGGCCGGATCACGGGACCGAGAGCTGACTGATACGACACGCCCCCTTCTTCTTGCACATTACTTAATGAATAGCTTGAATGTGTTTTTAGTTTAGTTTTTTCTGGACCAGGGGCAGTGTGTGATTTGCGTGGAGCGCCCACCAAAGTCATACTTTTATATTTTATATAGAGAATAAGGGATAGTTACTTTTGGTCCGAACAGCTGTTTTAGATTCTTTTTGTATTAGGGAAATAAACCTTTTTGAATTTAACTTTCTGAATCATGGTCATCTTTATAAGGGATTTTGAACACGTCATTTTTTAATACGTTAGTATCATTCGTTCTTTTGATTTTCTAAATAAAACCAACATTGAAAAAACAAAAAACGAGGGATGTTTTTGATTCTGAATATTTGAATTTAATGCAAAATTGAAATATTGTTTTGTTTTTTTGTTTTCTGTGGATCCAATTAAAACGAAAATGCGGTAAACCAATAATGACCGTCTAAATTACATTTTGCGATTTTCCTTTGAAACACAAACGTCCCCCGGAAGTGATTCGAAAGTGCGCGTTTGTCACGAGACCAGGAAGTGTCGCCTCCAGGTACTTGGATCGCACCTTGTTAGCGCTGGTTGTAGGAGAAATGTCTCTTAAAACTCTCCTCAACATCTGTCAGATTACCAGCTTTTTCGTTTGCTGCTGCAGAGACCATCGCAGATGAGAATTCTCAGATTCACGAGAGAAGGGGTTCGATGAAAAATATATACACAAGTGTCAAGGTAAGACATAACTTAGCAACTAGCGCTAACAGCTAAGTTAGCATTAGCTACGACACATTTAGCTTAAGCACATACATGAAACACTTACACATGTAACAAATGCACCTAATTTGGGTGCTTTATTATTATAAATGTATGTTATAGACTTTCATATTATATAAGAACATGATATGTTTGTGTATTGGTGAAAGTAATCATGCTAAATTTAGGTAAATAAAATATGATGCTAGATGTACCTTAACCATTCAATTGTGCTTTGTTTCTGCTTCATTCTCAATTATTGTCGAGGGACAGTAGTTAGAGCTAGATGCTTCAGGCTTATGAAGAGAAACGAGGAGCCCCCAGACTGCAGGTTTGAAACAGTCAAAGACTGCAGGTTTGAAACAGTCAGAAAGACTGCAGGTTTGAAACAGTCAAAGCCGCTGAGTTCCTGTCCTGATAGAAGACTAGCATAGCATCTTTCTGTTTGGTGGTTACAGTTTCTCTTCTGCTGACTTTATAAGATAGTTAAGTTATAACAAGTAATAATTATGTCTGTTCTAAACCCACTTTTCTGTTTTAGATCTCACTGGGTGTGCAGCAGGTAAAGGTTTCAGACTTCACACTACTCCCAGCCTTGGCCTGTACCAGTGATCTGCAAAGCTCTCCAGCTGGTCCTGGCCTGTACCAGTGATCTGCAAAGCTCTCCAGCTGGTCCTGGCCTGTACCAGTGATCTGCAAAGCTCTCCAGCTGGTCCTGGCCTGTACCAGTGATCTGCAAAGCTCTCCAGCTGGTCCTGGCCTGTACCAGTGATCTGCAAAGATGGATGTGTTTATGTCAATGCAATAAAATTAATAATAACTGATCTACAAATCTCCTTTTTGTTCCTTTACATTTTAAACTTTCAACTTGTGTTTATCATTTTAAATTTATGTTACAAAATTAAAATCATTGCATGAAAAAGCACGTACTCATCAGTGTACATTATGTTCTGTCACATTTGAAAGTGTAAAAACTGTTCTTAAATCCAGTTGTCCTGGTCTTATGGGCATTACACATACAGTGACGTCACAGATACAGATGTAAACTGTATGGTCAATCTAACATGCTGGTTAGGAAGTCTAACATGTGTTCTGTGAATGTAAAAACCTCCTTGTTCCAGTCTTTTTGGGCTCCTTTATTCACAGACCAACTGTGGCGGAGCTACAGCAGTCAGTCTGCAGAGGTTAACAGTTTCCTATGACTCAATGAGGATGCTGCTGAAGATCCCAGACACAGTCGTCCAGTCAGATGTTTGCTGAGTGCAGGGTGCGCTCCTTTCCTACGTCACTGCTACTATCGGTTTATGTGTAGAGTCATGATGGTACCTAATAGTATTGTACAGTCCCTGGTTTGCCCTTACATAAGCTCAGTCAGGTTCACTTCTAAACTTTGGAGTCACTGGCTTCTTTGTATGTGTGACTTGCTGTAAATATGTGATTATGTGTCTTTTTAACACAGCTTTTTTTTTTTTTTTGTTCTTTCATTCTTAGCTCTGGATCCTGTGCTTGCATGTAAGTCCTTTAGTAAAGTCTAAATAAAATTGGACCCATGTTGCTGCTGAAAGGAAGTCTGAGGTGTAAGTTGTTCTGTAAAGGTACATTCAAATACACAACTTGTCATTTTGCAGTCTTGTTTAGTTAATGTCATTTCCTAATTCATAAATCTATTGATACATTCTCCACTAATAGTTTAGTATTTGTTTTAACGGGTTTTCCATTGCGATTCAACACAATTTAGAAAAAAAATGTACAGAATTGTGTCCAAGTGTGTTTTAATTTGGGAACAAACTAATCAAAAATATTTACACTGGAACAGACACACAGATTTACATACATGATGCATTTAGTCTTTGGCCTTCATAATTTGCCAAAACACAACAAGCTGTGATTCCTGAGCCTCGGGAGACAGAATCCCTCTTGAATGTTGCAATAAAATTATTCCAGGAAAAAGAGATGGAGCAGCAATAGTTTTAAGGCGGCTGATATGTAAAAAAAAAATATGTATGTATATATTGGGCAGGAACATGATCCATGTTTAATGAATACATTTACTCAGAATACCTTTCTGTGAGCCACTTCAAAAAGTTTGCTTTCGTGATTAACCACTGTATCAAAAAGAAGGGACATGACTCACCTGAATGTTTTAGAAGCATTCTATCGCTGTATCTGCAAAGTCTTCCAACGCACCCATCATTTAGTTCATCTCCACCGCTACTCCACTGTTTACCTGCGGGGTGCGCACTTGCGAATCACTTGGGATTCTTGTATTTCAAATGGAATTCGCAAACAGTAATTTAAATCCGTGTACCCTTCGATCATTAGTTATTCCGTTTCAAAACAAAATCAGAAAAACAAATTTTCCATTCGTTTATTGTTATTTTCCTTTTCTAAATCAAATTGGAAAATCAAAACATTCTAAATGAAATATTCACCCATTTCTTTGTTATGCAGTGGAAACAAACACTACTAAAACAACTTCCATTATTTTGTTTGATATGCTACCGGAAATGATGAGTGGTGAGAGACGGAAACAACTGCAAGCTGCACTCAACTCAACTCAACTACACGACAACAACTCGCGCTGTTGTTGAGCTCGCCCCCAGGCCCGAGCTCCAGGGGCAAAATGCTTACAGCACCTGGTATTCCCAGGCGGTCTCCCATCCAAGTACTATGGGGAAAACTTTGTGGGCGCTGCTCTCAAACAGAGAGAGCCGGCTTTCTCCATTCATTCTGGATTACACACGCACTCGGTAAGTCTCCTCTGATAAACACAATGTTTTTGTGCTCGTTCTTTATGTTTCACTCCATAAATCTCTCATATTGTGCGTAGATCGTTCACACACGTGTGTAGTTTAAATCTCGAGTGTGTAGTGCGCTGTTTATGATTGTTTACCTCCGTGTCATATGTTTGTTGCTGCTGCTGCTGCTGCTCGTAGATCTCTCTGTTTGGATCAATATTGTAAAGAAAACACTTTCTCTGCGTTGTCAAACAATCTGTATTCACTGTATTCTACTGTATACAGTAATGCAGTTTGTTTACGTCTGGTTGTAGTAGTATTTCCAGCGCTAGCTAATTATTATTAGCTAATTATTGTTGATGTGTACTATCTATATGTATTTCACATTTCTATAGTTCAGCAACACATTGAGTTGAAAATGAATTAAATGCAGTTAGTTTACGACAATGTATTAGTGTTTTACCAGTTCATATTTTCCTTCTATAACTGTACTTACTGTATCCCAGAGCCTCATGCTGCTAATGTCCAGATGTAAACATACAACTGTATATGTCTTCTCTAGATTATACAGGATTCATGCTTCTTTATAATGCTAAATTTAATTATTTTATTCTTTATTATGCTAAAGATATATACATTATACATACTTCTCTATCATGCTATAGCTAGATATTTTATGATCTTTTTTTGTTGTTGCAGACAATATGAAGACATTTTCATTCTTTCCTGGCCGCGTCACTGTGATTTTTCGCAGGGGCCCACGTGGATTCCTGCTGCAGGACCCTTCGGAGGAGGCGAGGAAGATGAGGGACGACCCGTCCATGAGGGAGTGCGGTGCTCCTCTGAGGGAGGAGGTGGTGAGGGAGAACGCCCTCACTCTGGTGCGAGTGAGAGGAGGTGATGCCTCAGACAAGGCTGAAGTGCTGGGGGAGTACATCGCTCACAGCAGGCAGTAAGACCAGCACAGTGCCTGCTGTCACTCTAATGTCACTGCTGTCTGAGGAGGCCATAGAGAAGGTTGTGCAGCGGATCTTGGAAAAGCAGCAGCAGCCTCCAGCAAATAAACCCCACACAAAGAAATGCCTGTCTTGTGGCCAGCCAAAATCCAAATATGAGGGCGATGGCAGCTCCATCCACGAGTTTTACCAGCCGGGTCCTACCAGGTATTTCTATTGCTCCACCAAGGTCTATAACACCTATCGCACAGAGGGTTTGACCAACTCCAGGATGCCATTCCGAGACTTTATGGACACTGAGTTCTACCAGAGAGAGCTGGAGGCCACGCAGCAGAGAGTGAATGAGCGGCAGGAGAAGAAAAGGAAGAGAGATGAGTCTCCTGCCACTGGGAGAAAGTGCGGGTTCTGCAAACTGCAGCTGAAGCAGGGACCAAACAGTCCTCACATTCATACACAATTCCCTGGTCTGTCAGGAAAATACATCTACTGCCCTGCCAAAGTATTCTCCCTGTACAAGGACCAGGGGATGGAGACGCAGATGTTCCAGCAGTCTCCTTTTTATGACCGGAAGAGGGAAAGGTGGCGTGTAAATAAATGAGCTATCTTCTGTCTATTGGTGCTATTGTATATAGTTACTATATTATACCTGTGTGTTCATAAATGTTTATAAATATTCTAATTATTATGTAAATATATACTTAATATTGATTATATCTAATTATATAATTTCATTTGTAAAGTCTGCATCTACAGTTCTGTATAGTCAGCTCTCAGCCGTCACAGTCACAGGGCTCATCACACAAATACTAGTTTAAGAAGGTAAAGATAGCATGTTGTTGTTTTTCTTCTAAGTGTATTTCTTAAATTTGTAAATATCTCTTTTTTCATCTGTTCACAATAAATATATTATAATGTCATACATTATTGAAGTCTTTCTTTTTATTGATCATATTTCAGGGCAAACAGTAGTATTTGACAAAACAATCTGTATAGAAAATAGAGTTCAGTGCCAATCAACGATATGCCCACTATACGCGGCTGGCCCCCGCGGCCCGACCTTGCCTAGCTTCCGAGATCAGACGAGATCGGGCATTCTCAAGGTGGTATGGCCGTAAGCACGGGGGTATGGAGCCGCGTGCCTCCTGACCCTGCTGCTGCGGTCCTCTCCTCCCCCAGAATGAGCGCTCAGGCCTGGGTCTGAGCGGGAGCAAAGCCCTCCCCGGTGATAGTCCAGAACCGGAGGAGTGCGTGGGTGAAAACCCCGTGTCTCTAGCACCGAGGTTCTCCTCCCCCAAAATGAGCGCTCTTGGGCGGATGGCAGACGCGCGGTCCCCCGGTGGTTCCCAAGGGCCATAACTTTCTGGTCCTTTATCCCCCGCGCGTCAAATTCACACCGCGGGTAGGACCAGGGGAGTCCCACCCCCGCGTCTGTAGCCCCCCTTCCGCGAGGTCTCTTCTCTCTTCCGGTGTCGTAAATAATAATAAAACGAAATAATAGTAATGCCATAATTCTTTTGAGAATTTTAAACAACTAGAGCCAAAACAAACACATTGATATTGAAGCATAAAGGATTTGATTTTCCAATTTGATTTAGAAAACGAAAATACCAATAAACGAATGGAAAATTTGTTTTTCTGATTTTATTTTGAAACGGAATAACTAATGATCGAAGGGTACACGAATCCGTGTACCCTTCGATCATTAGTTATTCCGTTTCAAAATAAAATCAGAAAATCAAAATTTCCATTCGTTTATTGTTTTTTTCCTTTTCTAAACTTGAATTAAAAAATAAATCCTTTATGCTTCAATTTCAATGTGTTTGTTTTGGCTCTAGTTGTTTAAAACTCTCAAAAGAATTATGGCATTACTATTATTTCGTTTTATTATTATTTGCGACACCGGAAGAGAGAAGAGACCTCGCGGAAGGAAGCTCCGCGTTCGGGGCTCCTCAAAGCCAAGCCAGGGGGGCTACAGACGCGGGGGTGGGACCCAGGGACTCCCCTGGTCCCGGGCTACCCGCGGTGTGAATTTGACGCGCGGGGGACAAAGGACCAGAAATTTATGACTCTTGGAAACCACCGGGGGACCGCGCACCTGCCATCCGCCCAAGAGCGCTCATTCTGGGGGAGGAGAGGAACGCAGCAGCAGGGTCAGGAGGCACGCTGCTCCATGCCCCCGTGCTTACGGCCATACCACCTTGAGAATGCCCGATCTTGTCTGATCTCGGAAGCTAGGCAAGGTTGGGCCTCGGGGGCCAGCCGCGTATAGTGGGCATATCGTGCCAGCCAATCAGAATGAGCCTGTCAGCCATGTGCCTTTGTGATGAAGTCCAACCAATCAAAATGCAGGGATATTTACAGACGCTAGTTCAAAACCCGTCCCACCCCAAATAGATCAAACTTATTTAAAAGTTTAAAGTTAATAACTGGATCTCATTTTGACCTTAACAGCCACATTACCTTTCAAGTACATAAATGTAACTATTAGAGAGCTTCTTTGAAATGTAAAACTTGAAATGATCAGTGAATTGACAGTAATATTAACAGCAATGTCATGAAACCTTTTGACCTGCACAAAGTGTGAGTGTTTGAAAATCACAGAGGCTTTTCTATACAGATTGTTTTGTCAAATACTACTGTTTGCCCTGAAATATGATCAATAAAAATAAAGACTTCAATAATGTATGACATTATAATATATTTATTGTGAACAGATGAAAAAAGAGATATTTACAAATTTAAGAAATACACTTAGCATGTTGTTGTTTTTCTTCTATCTTTATCTTCTTAAACTAGTATTTGTGTGATGAGCCCTGTGACTGTGACGGCTGAGAGCTGACTATACAGAACTGTAGATGCAGACTTTACAAATGAAATGATATAATTAGATATAATCAATATTAAGTATATATTTATATAATAATTAGAATATTTATAAACATTTATGAACAGACAGGTATAATATAGTAACTATATAAAATAGCACCAATAGACAGCAGATAGCTCATTTATTTACACGCCACCTTTCCCTCTCCCGGTCATAAAAAGGAGACTGCTGGAACATCTGCGTCTCCATCCCCTGGTCCTTGTACAGGGAGAATACTTTGGCAGGGCAGTAGATGTATTTTCCTGACAGACCAGGGAATTGTGTATGAATGTGAGGACTGTTTGGTCCCTGCTTCAGCTGCAGTTTGCAGAACCCGCACTTTCTCCCAGTGGCAGGAGACTCATCTCTCTTCCTTTTCTTCTCCTGCCGCTCATTCACTCTCTGCTGCGTGGCCTCCAGCTCTCTCTGGCAGAACTCAGTGTACATAAAGTCTCGGAATGGCATCCTGGAGTTGGTCAAACCCTCTGTGCGATAGGTGTTATAGACCTTGGTGGAGCAATAGAAATACCTGGTAGGACCCGGCTGGTAAAACTCGTGGATGGAGCTGCCATCGCCCTCATATTTGGATTTTGGCTGGCCACAAGACAGGCATTTCTTTGTGTGGGGTTTATTTGCTGGAGGCTGCTGCTGCTTTTCCAAGATCCGCTGCACAACCTTCTCTATGGCCTCCTCAGACAGCAGTGACATTAGAGTGACAGCAGGCGCTGTGCTGGTCTTACTGCCTGCTGTGAGCGAACGATGTACTCCCCCAGCACTTCAGCCTTGTCTGAGGCATCACCTCCTCTCACTCGCACCAGAGTGAGGGCGTTCTCCCTCACCACCTCCTCCCTCAGAGGAGCACCGCACTCCCTCATGGACGGGTCGTCCCTGATCTTCCTCGCCTCCTCCGAAGGGTCCTGCAGCAGGAATCCATGTGGGCCCTTGCCAAAAATCACAGTGACGCGGCCAGGAAAGAATGAAAATGTCTTCATATTGTCTGCAACAACAAAAAATTATCATAAAATATCTAGCTATAGCATGATAGAGAAGTATGTATAATGTATATATCTTTAGCATAATAAAGAATAAAATAATTAAATTTAGCATTATAAAGAAGCATGAATCCTGTATAATCTAGAGAAGACATATACAGTTGTATGTTTACATCTGGACATTAGCTGCATGAGGCTCTGGGTTACAGTAAGTACAGTTATAGAAGGAAAATATGAACTGGTAAAACACTAATACATTGTCGTAAACTAACTGCATATAATTCATTTTCAACTCAATGTGTTGCTGAACTATAGAAATGTGAAATACATATAGATAGTACACACATCAACAATAGTTAGCTAATAATAATTAGCTAGCGCTGGAAATACTACTACAACCAGACGTAAACAAACTGCATACTGTATACAGTAGAATACAGTGAATACAGATTGTTTGACAACGCAGAGAAAGTGTTTTCTTTACAATATTGATCCAAACAGAGAGATCTACGAGCAGCAGCAGCAGCAGCAACAAACATATGACACGGAGGTAAACAATCATAAACAGCGCACTACACACTCGAGATTTAAACTACAGACGTGTGTGAACGATCTACGCACAATATGAGAGATTTATGAAGTGAAACATAAAGAACGAGCACAAAAACATTGTGTTTATCAGAGGAGACTTACCGAGTGCGTGTGTAATCCAGAATGAATGGAGAAAGCCGGCTCTCTCTGTTTGAGAGCAGCGCCCACAAAGTTTTCCCCATAGTACTTGGATGGGAGACCGCCTGGGAATACCAGGTGCTGTAAGCATTTTGCCCCTGGAGCTCGGGCCTAGGGGCGAGCTCAACAACAGCGCGAGTTGTTGTCGTGTAGTTGAGTTGAGTTGAGTGCAGCTTGCAGTTGTTTCCGTCTCTCACCACTCATCATTTCCGGTAGCATATCAAACAAAATAATGGAAGTTGTTTTAGTAGTGTTTGTTTCCACTGCATAACAAAGAAATGGGTGAATATTTCATTTAGAATGTTTTGATTTTCCAATTTAATTTAGAAAATGGAAATACAGTAAAACAACCACGTAATTTTTTTTTCTGATTTTGTTTTGAAACGGAATAACTAATGATTGAAGGGTACACTGATTTACACGGATTACACGGATTAATTTAGACGATCATTATTGGTTCACTGCATTTTCGTTTTAATTGGATCCACAGAAAACCAAAAACAAACTGATATTTCAATATTGCATTAAATTCAAATATTGAGAATCAAAAACATCCCTCGTTATTCGTTTTTTCAATGTTGGTTTTATTTAGAAAATCAAAAGAACGAATGATACACGGATTGTAGTGCCACATTGTTTTCCAGCGATTACATTTGCTAAACATTCCTCTTGATCCGGCTTCAATTTCTTGATAGAACCAGACCAGATTACTTTACTATCGCATTTTTCGCCATTACCAAACTACAACCTGCCCGTTCGACCCACAACTAACAACGCCTGCCTTCCGCGCTCTCTGAATGGTAGGTCGAAATTCAACCGATTGTATTTGCTAACATGGGGACCAGTATCCTGGCAAGAGCCAGATTGATGATTGTGTAGAACTCTAATGCGTTCTCCACAATATCAATCTGGGACTTCTGCAGGAGAATCTTTCGGGGAAAGGAGGGATAAGCAGCAGAATACTTCAAGCTGATTGGGCAAAGTGACGCTGTGTGTCCGCTTACCAAGGTTGCCGTACAGAAATGCACAAAGCGCCTCTCGCTGTTCATCTTTCAAAAAAGAAATTGGGGATTCTGCTAAAACTGACTTGATAGCCTCAGCTACGCGTCCGTCCTCCTGCGTAGCCATGCTTGTTTTGCTTCGGCCCGGCACTTCTTGCTTTCGTCAAACCCGGATATCCCGCCCTAAACCCACAGACTGGCGCGTGATTGGCTTGAACACCTAGATGTTCGACTCGAAAAGGGTTGGCGGGAGCGGGACAAGATGTATTCTCGAGTGTTTGTGAACTCACAAATACCGCAAGAATTCAGCTTGCAGGCAAGGTTAGGGGACCAGACCCAGACGTTACATGCAGTGAAATGATGACTGAACGGAGTGCACGGATGGCTAAGGCCAGGTTACCAATGACTCAACCACATGTGAATCAGGCAGTCAATGTCAGTGGAATGAGCAGGAAGAACAATTATATGTTTTTTCATTATATTGTTTTTCTTGTCAAATCCAGGGCCAAGTGGGTTCCATTAATTTGTACGCTGTCATTGTAACACTCTAGATTTGACGTTGAATTCATATCTGCAGGTTATTGTGCCGATAACGAGACGTTTTGTAAGCTCTGAGTGTTTCATTGCCAACATTCTGGTCACGCACAAGGACATCAGGAGTGAAGAGACTCAGTGAAGCGCAAGGTCTCAATAAGAAATAAAACCAGGTTAGCCAGGTCAGACAGGCTTTTTAACAGAACATTTTTAAATTAATTGTCCCTCACCCGGGCTGGATTTAGAAAACTAATATTAAGAGATCTTTTATTCATCCCACAGTGGGCAAATGTCAGTGTTGCATCACAAGTTACAGAACAGTAGGAATGAGGTGAAGAAGAACGCTGCAGGGACTGTCTCCTGGGGGTCAAACGAGCAGTCCCTGGTTTTCACAAACTGTGTCTATGAGGTAGTCCAGGATCCCCTCAGACAGGTTACAGTCCACTCTAGCTGTCAGTAAATGTATCCATTGTGAGATCAATAAAGTTTATCTTATATTGTCCCTGAGAACCCACGGCTGGATTGTTCAAGATCCTCACATCAGAGCCGTGCTTCTCCAGGTGGGACAGCGAGCGGTGGAGGAGGGAGATGATTGCGTTCTCCATTCTGATGCCCGGCTGGTAGGCATATTACGGTGGGTCCATCGCTGCTTTCACCGGGGAGTGGAGGGTCACCAGGACTAGTGACTTATCAGGTGGGATATCTGTACCTGATGCCAGGTACGTAAAAACAAACTCTCTGGTCTTAAAGGAACAATACCCGATTTATTTTCTAATGAGTTCATAAAAATGTGTATTACTGTATACAAGTCGTTTTAAAATCCGTTATATAATTGAAAAATCAAGCTCATAGATTCAGCTTGTGTATAAATTCAGGCCATGCCAAGTGCTGAGTAGAAACTTTGCGTGACGCTAGCAGCTATACCTCCTCTGGCTGTAACTGCATACACAGCAACACAGCCCAAACAACGCAAATGTGAGGAAGAGAAGAGGGAACTAAAGTGGAAAAATGATCAATAATCACCAGAAATCAAGCCCGGTTGAATATGTAGCTTACTACATCTAATTGAAGATAAAATGCACTTTGTTCGGAAAAGGTTGTAAAACCTTGAACCATGCAGATATTGAATTCCGTCCCCGTTTCCATTGCCTGAAGCCTGTGCTCCCCTCTTTCTGTATTGTTCCTTCATAAAGTCATATTTGAATTATTATATGCTTCAATCTTTATACATTTGTGTTAGGCAGTGTATTAATGAACAGCAGTATGCGTTAATCCCCCCCCCCCCCCCCCCCCATCCAAGAAGATGGATGGATCGATGGAGTATCTGTAAATACATCAGATTACAGATTCTAGCTTTTTGTGGCAAATTTCCATCTGTAGTCCTACCGTTACATTCATAAACACACTCTTAGTCATACTTAACCACTTGTTTTTAAAGGAGGACATCTGTGCAGAGAGAACATGCAAACTCTGCACAGAAAAGCGCTATCTGGAGGTGGAATCAAACCCAGGACCTTTTAGCTGTACCACCATGTGTTGGTCCGGGGAATCTGACAAATCTCACTTACAGCCATTAATCACTGGGAAAAAAAAAGGTCATTAGGATTGTGTCTTAAGTCCACTAGGGGCATCAATCTCATCCACTGTTCATAGACTTAAAATAAAAATAAAAAACAGCTCAAATAGTGTTCAAGGTTTTGGAAACTCTCTGATAGAGAAGTTCACCGTAATTACAGACAAAGTAAACAGGAAAAGTGCTTACATTAAGAATTCTTTAAAAGAGTGTGGTAGGTGTACATGAAGGAAGGAGAGAGGTGTAGGGCCAGAGAGGGTTTGGGCCTTTTTGTGTCTCATGACAATGCTCCTGTAGGTATTGTCTTGTCATGTCTTATACTCGAGTCTATAGTTTTGAATCATCTTGTTTCGAGTGGGTAAGCAAGTGTTGCCACAATCCATCCCTGTTCTGTTAGTACTGTCAAATTGTTTTAGTATGTGCAGGTTTTAAATAAACAATTTAACTAACTGACTTCAGAGTTTGAATAAAGAAGAATGCACCCTTCATGCAAAATCACAATAAAAAAACAATTATCAAAAAAAAATTGGACAAACCTTCAAACCAAAATGACCTTCCCTTTACTGGTCTATTATCAGTCTAAGGGGTAAGTGAAGGAGACTGCTCACATTGATTGAATACAGAAGAGATCAAGGCAGAAAGTGTATGCTTTCCAGATGATTTGATGCGGAAGGACATAGTGGCATTGTTTTTCTTCTTCCCACTCCATTTCGAGCTCATGGAGCAATTTGTGTATAATAACAAGGCCTATGTGAATTTGTCAAGCATATTGTTGTTTTATTTGTATTTTGTTTTTCTCTGTGCACGGGTGCATTAGTGATGTGGGTTGTATTTGTTGGTGTGGTCAGCCCACTGATGCACCATTGTGCATTTGGAAACTTGTGTGTACAAATGTGTACTGTCATGGGCTTGGAAGGAACAAAAAAATGAAATGCGTAACTGACAGATATTAAATATGGTGATGATTCATAGTAACAGTCATTGTGAAAATCACAGTTATTCATTATTGCTGTATAATATTCACATACATAACTGTAGCAGACAAATTACTGTATTTTTCATATGAGGCCAATTTCAGGATTTAGCATCTCATTTTAGACCCAGACATACATTGTTGTATGTTCAAAAGTATAAAATGTGTGTGCGTGTGTGTCTTTATGTAAGCTATGGGTTTGAAGTATGGTCACCTAGAGAAAATAAACCTTTGAGACAGGAATGTCCATTGAATACCGCAAACAGAAAGTAGTGACCATCTTTGCTTGTTTCTTTTCCATAAACAGAGCTTAGCATAAGAATAGCCTCTGTCATATAATCATTGCCGCATTTTAGGAACATTGAATATCTTTAATTTTGAGCATTATAAATATTAAAAAAGTGTGTGTTGAATATATGAAGTATTTGCACCTCCCCCACTATTATCACAATTGGTCAGGGGCCTTTTAGAAAGACTGGGTTTGAACAATCTGTTCTCTCTTTTAGAGGCGCTTACATTCGGAACAGTATCCCCGACACTCTACGAGAACTCCCTGCTTATAACACTTTTAAAAAGCAACGGAAAATCTGCCTTAAATCCACCCAACATTGTACTCACTAGAATATGAGCTTATTTGAACCACATGTATATTGTCTTTGTTCCCATCTTGAGCTTTAGATGAGCCTGTGTCTGTCTCTGAATATTGTCTTGTATCCCAAATGTCACCATGTCTTATGTGCTGCTTTGACTGTTTTATTTTAGTTTACCAATGTCTATGGAGGAGGCAAATTTTCCAAATAATAAATAAATAAATGTCACAATCTGCAAATATTTGATAAGATAACACTGAAATTATGAGATCAAAAAATTAAATACGTTTTTGTTTTCAAAACTAAGTACAATTATTATCAATATTAACACAAAGAAGAGCTTTGATAAAGCTTTATCATTTTCTGTCAGAATTAATTTATTTCCTTGTTCATTCATTGGTTAATATCTTAAAGAAATGTTATTATTACTGTATATAACTGCAGTTTTGTGCCCGAAGGGGAAATTAATGCATTTATTTCTTTAATTACGTCTTGGTATTTAGGGCAACTGAGCAGTTGGTAGAGCATTGGCCTTAAGGCCAGAAGGTCGTGGGTTCAATTCCCACCTCTCCACCGACTCCCACTGATGACTGCTGTCGTTGTGTCCTTGGGCAAGACACTTAACCCCACTTTGCCCAAAGCTCCCACTGAAAGATCAAGGCTGTGCTCACACTCAGTGAGCAGCCGTCCTCCTGTGGACTCACCACCTGCAGAGGGTCAGTGAGGGGCTGGTGCTATGAGACTTGGGTGGCATCTCTGACTGCCACCCCCCTGACCCAGAAATGGATTAAAGGGTAGAAAATGGATGGATGGATGGATGTGTTGGTATTTATCAGATAATCTATAAAAAAAGGAAATCAATGAAGATATGAAGAAAATAAATATATGCAGAAAGAAGATAAAGAAGAGGATTTACTATTTCCTTTGGGGATAGAACTGTTTATTTATATATAAATATAACTTTTGAATGAACAAGGAAATAAATAAATACTGACAGAATATAGTAAAGATTTATTTAATTTTAACCAAAAAACGTTATATTGATAATAATTTGCAGACTGTGCCACTTTCATGTATTCATTTATGTATCATTTTGACAGTTTTAGTTCTTCATACATGTGTTTCAATGGCATCTTTACATCTTGCATGAGACTACAGCCTAAAACCCAGATTTTTGGTTAAAACTGGGATTATTGTTTCTGTTCAAATTTTAAAAAACACAATTTACAAATGAGAAAAACATAAAAGAGAATGTAAAAGATTCCTCAAGAACATGCCTGTATCCACGCTCTAACCACTGCTTTGGGCGTCCTGGCTTAGTTTTTTCTTCTGGTGCCTTCTCTTTCATTGTCTCCACACTCCAGCAGGTTTTTTTTTTTTTTTTACCAATGAGAGTTTTTGGGCAACATTTTTTGAATTTCTAATGAGGAAAAAGATTAGGGTTGTATTACTAAACTACCAAGTTTCCCAAAAAAATCTCAGGAACCCACAATGCTGCATTCTTGATTAGAAAAACTAGTGGTGTGGCCATGACAGTGTAGGCTTTAGTCTCAGGAGCATCCGTCAGCAGAAAACCAGCTGAGATCACAGTTTTTCAGAAGCTCTTCACAGGGGGCCATGTTTGATCAGTGCATACATAAGGTCAAGGTTTGGTCATAAAGAAGAAGGAAGCACACTGTGTTTATCCAGGAGGTGCTGATGCAGAAAAGCTGACGTTGGTCCAAAGTGGATGATGTTTGGATGGAGTAATAGAGGTTAAGGCGACAGAGCAGTGATATACAATGCGGATACAAGCTGCTGCATTCTAATACCACATTATACCAAATGGAAACGTGTTTTCTTACAATATCGATTTGCATCTCAAAGAGGGAGCAAGAAAGAAAACTGATGCTGCTATTTCTAGATCTCACTAGAAGATAAAGTAATCGAAGATTAAGATGAAGAGATCCTATATTCGACATTTCAGTGTTGCATCGATTTAAAGAAAACCGAAGGATTTAAGAAGAAAAAAAGTTCAGGATACACAAAAACTTCAGGGACACAAAAACTTTCTGAAAGCTGTAGGCTCTCTTTCAGCTGAGGTCGAGCTGTTTTAATTTACATTGTGTTTTATGGGACTTTTTTCTGGGAAGCCCTCGTGAATTTAGTCTGCAGTACCTCAGGCGCCCTCTGTGCCCGTAGGTGGGACAGCTGTAAGCTAGTAATACCTTATGCAGTTATTATTATAGATCCATGCTTCGAACGCATCTGGGCGCTAGCTGCGGGGCTACTAAAAGTATTTTTTTCCTCTGAGATTTTTTTTCCCGCCATTTCTCGCAATAAACCTTGATACATATGAGCACAAATCAATAATATAATCTGTATATGACAACAAACTGTTTAAATTTTTATTTACACTATTTGACATGCGCAAACTGAACTTCTAGACGAATCCGGTTTCCGGGACGAATCCAGCAGTCACACTCCTTGTGGTTGTTGCTGGTTATGGAAGATTTTTTGTGTCATCAGATTTTGAATTTTTTTTTAGCTTGAATTTTTTCATTTGAAATTTTTAACCCTGAAAAAGCATGTTTGAATATTTTTATCTTTGCATTTCAATCACTAAAAATTCAGATTACAAATTTCAATGTGATTAAAATTTCAAAATGACATATTCACCTTCAAAATATTCAAAACAAATGTTTTCAATGAAAAAAAAAGACGGATTATTTGTTCCATCAGAAATTGAATTTTAAATGGACCTGAATTCATCTATTTGAATGTTTTTAACATATTGAATATTTTTTTCTGTGAATTTCAGTCACAGATTATCAATTTCATAATGTTAAATTCAACAGTCAAAATTCAACGAGAAAAAATTCAGTGGTGAAAAATGCACATGACACATCCGGTGTTCTGACGAGTTACATCTATCACTGATGAAATGATAACAAAGCAATGCACAACAACAAAATATACAGTACAATAACTGAAAGATTACAGCTAGTTTTGCGTCCAAAGTTAGTCCGAGGCTGTCGTGCGGACAGCCTCGGTCTCTCCAGAGGACACAATAGCGAACTATCTAAATGACGTCACTAAGACACGCCCCCGCCGCCTGTCAACTCCCGCCCACATGTTTCGGACAAACACTGCTGAAATGAATCAAATACCTCTTGTCACTTTAGACGAAAATGATATACCAGGAGCCAAATTCCACCATCAAACCATCTGGGATCATAGTGTAGACCAATTAAAACGTTGGCTTGAATGTTGTGGTCTACAGTAACTGGTAGAAAGTTTGAGTTGATAAAAAGGTAATGGTGAGGATTATGCTAACATTATCTTGTCATTTAAATTGCAATGCTAGCGCCTTCTTTGTTTATTTTGCTGTGATTAACTTCCATTTATCAAGTTTTTTTTTGCACTGTCCACTTTGTAATTAGTTTGATCATATAGTTAGCTACTGTCAGCCGATATTATAATAGATCCATGGGGTCACAACGGGCTACGTCACTGTCTCTGCAGAGAGAAACTATCGGAGCTAGCCACACTCAATAAACGCAAATGACAATCAATCAACACATTTAAATGTTAATGGGAGAATATATTATACATACATTTGTAACACACGTGCGCAGAGGTTTTCAGAATTTTCTGTTCACGTTTTCATGAAAAAACACTTTTTTAATGCGACAATATGCGACCGCGGTAAACCTGGATGTAACGATAAGTAAGGGACTGAGGGGTCTGCTTCCGCCCTGAAGGTACTTATTTTCCGATAATGACCTGCGTAATATACGTTATCCCGCTTATTGTACGGCTTTATACCAACAGAACACACAACATAAACTTCAGTCCACTTTTAGGTTTAAGTGTTGCCATGTGTAAATGGATCTATAGCTTTTTAACTGACAGATCTCAGAGAGTGAAAATCAATGACTGTTTTTCAGATCTTGTTTCTGTGAGCACTGGTTCTCCTCAGGGATGTATTTTGAGTCCTTTACTTTTTACATTGTACACTCATGATTGTGTGTCTTCCTCAGACTCTAACCTGATCCTTAAATATGCTGATGACACCACCATCATCAGTCTCATCAGTAATAACGATGAATCGTCTTATAGAGCCGAGATCCAAAACGTGGTTCAGTGGAGTAAGGCTAACAACCTCCAGCTGAACGCATCCAAAACATGTGAACTGGTCTTTGATTTTAGTCGCAATAGTTCTCACTTGCCTGTCGCAATCGACAACTCCCAGGTGCAGATTGTAGAGGAGTGTAAGTTTCTGGGTCTAACTCTGTCTAATGACCTGAAATGGGTTAAAAACACTGACCGGGTCGTAAAGAAAGCTCGTCAGCGTCTCTACTTCCTGCGGAAACTTAGAGAATTTACCACTAACTCTAAGATTCTGCTGAACTTTTATCGCTGCACCATTGAGAGTTTACTTGTTGGTTCTGTGTCTGTGTGGTTCGGTAACATCACAGATAAAGAAAAGAGAGCTTTAAACAAGGTGCTCCGCTCTGCAGAGAGGACCGTGGGCTGCGAGCTTCCTGTTCTGGAGGTTCTTTATCAATCCAGACTTTTTAACAGTGCCCTGAGAATTATCAGAGACTCTTCTGGCCACCCAGGAAAAGCCTTGTTCCAGCTTCTTCCCTCTGGCAGAAGATACTGTTCTCTGAGATGCAGGACATCTCGTTATGCTAATAGTTTTTTTCCACGAGCTGTTATCAGTTTGAATAGAGCACTTTAATGTTTTTGCACTTGTATAGATCTGTTTTAGTTGGTCAACTTCACAGTGACATTTGTTTACTGTTTTTAAAATTTGTTTTATTTTTGTCTTTTAATGTTGTTTTATGTCTGTACTTGTCCTGTGCACACTGGGAACTTTTACTAATGTATTCCAATGTAGTGTTACTGCAAATGGCGAATAAAATGAATCTGAATCGGAATCGGAATGCCAAAAGGTTTATTTAATGACAGAAAAAAAAATAGTTCCCAAAGGTTTTCCCATGGCTATGCTAGCAACAGTTAGGCTGGCAACTTCCAAACTAGAACTCTCTGGAACTGCATGAAAACTGAACAAAGAATTCTGAACATCAGCGGTGAGTGACTCATACATAAACCTAACCTAAATCCATAATTCGATCCTCGGCAAATGTGTCCGAAAATGTGCCGGTATCTTAAAATGTGCCGGTATCTACTTCCGGGTTTTTCGGGATCGCCTTTTCTCGCATTACATCAGTGTTTTTGTCATGAAAACGTAAACGGAAAATTCTGAAAACTTCCGTGCACTTGTATTAAGACTGGATATCTATAAATTACTCTCCGATTAACATTTCATTGCGTTGATTGATTGGCATTTGCGTTTATTGAGCGGCCGGAACTACTTCCGGGTTTTTCACAATCGCTTTTTGACGCAGAGAAATAGTATTTTTGTCATGATGACAAGACCAGAAAAATCTGAAAATTTCCGTGCACGTGTGTGAAGAATGTATATGTATAAGTATTCTCCGATTAACATTTAAGTGTGTTGATTGAGCGTGGCTAGCTCCGGAGTGGCCGGAACTACTTGCGGAGTTATCCACGCATTTGAAAGACAAGCAGAGAGAGCGCTGCCATGGGCAGCGGTCATTATTGTTTTGAGAGGTCCGTTATAGAAAATAATGACCGGTAGAACGTTTTGAAATTACATTCAAATCAATGGAGCGTTCTACTGCTGCTGTGAGGAGCCGTATAATAAACATTAATAATACATTTTAGGACGCATTTCCAGAAGATCTGATTCATGAATTTAGGTTGAGTATATATTTGGGTCACTAACTGCTGAAGTTTCAAATTCTCTGTTCGGTTTTCATGTAGTTCGAGAGAGTTCTAGTTTTGAACGTCCAGTTATAGATAGCTAGCAGGGCTGTTACTCGCCGAGGTTGTCCTCCAGTATGGCTGCCGTGGCTGCTAGTCACGTGACCGTAGGATCCCTCTATAGAGTGTAATTGGGTGATTCTCACGAAATCCAGATTTAAGACAATTCCAACTTCAAAATTTTCAAAAGGCATTTGAAGACTAATTTTCTTTTTTGCACTTTAGATGAATGTCTGAACTTACTAAACACATTATTTTTCTACATCATTTTTGATTTTTTTAGTTGAATTACAGGTATTTTAGATATTGAGTGCCAAAAAAATCTCATTACCGCAACATGAAATCACATCACATTTATTGTTAAAATAAAAAAAATTGGGAAATTTTAAAAGTAGCTCATTAACACTTATGCCAAGAGGAATGTATCAGTCAGGAAACATTACTTCGTTATATTTATAAATTTGAAAATATTTATAATTTGTCTCATTACCGCATTTACATCTAGTTTTTTTAGGATATTCCTTTGAAAACTGACATAAATATATATTTTTTGTGATTGGGATATAAAAAGTAGTACTACAAATTGTGTCAACACAATTGCTAAAAAAAAACAAATTATTAAATCATTTGCAAATGAACACGTTACGGTAATGAGAATGGTGTTTCGGAAATGAAATTCAATGTTTCGGAAATGAGATTTAGTGCAACATAGGTTAGAAATTATTCACATTTAACACCCAATGATATTTTAATGGTCAAAAGCATTTCATTTCATCATAGTAGTAGTAACAAAAGAATTCATTTATAACAAATAACAGTATTCATTTATTACATAGTAAGGTGGATGACAAATATAGCCTGACTCTGGCCAGACCCATGTAGTTCGCTGCACTTCACACATGAGTCTGGTACTGAGCCATAGTGGTTGGATTTCAGAAGGCAGGGCCTTGTAAAAAAATCCTTGTATGTGATTGGATAGACCACTTGTCCGTTATCTTGAATGAAGTCTGCTTTCAACCACTCACATGGAAGCACACGGCTCCCATAGGTTGCCAAATCCCAGCAAGATTTTCCGACCCAAAATTCGCGAGAATACCCACACACAAAAAAACTCAGAATGATTTTTTGGATAAAAACGTAATATAATCAACTTGGGCTATCATGATTCTGTTTATTGTCTTTCTGTTTATTTAATACCTACAAGTCTCTTGGAAAAAAATATGCGGGAACCACCGAACCTGGCAACCCTGCTGCATAGTGTGTAAACAGGAACACTGAACCAGTGCTTCAACCAAACTTTACAGGAACATTTGACTCTTAAAACACACATTTATCAACATAGAACCATCAACATCTCGCCTCAAATTGCATTAAAAGTGACGTCCGTGTCTTAATTTTATCGTATTTACTCTTTTAAAAAGATTCATTGACTTTACGTCCGCCATCTTGGATTCCTCTCGCTGCTGCATGAGAGAAGCTTGAGAAGGCAGTGCAAACCCCACGTAACACCGGCAATCCTGATTGGTCGATTAAAAAATAATCTGGGGAAGTTGTTCGCTATGGCGTCGATACCAGACCCATGTGGTTCAGCCAAACGCCTCTGGTGGAGCATGGCGGAACTACAAGGGTCTGGCATAGCCAGGCTATGACAAATAAGCCCTGAAAACACCTTTTTTTTAATTCTAAACTGCATTAAGGAAATTTAGCAGAAATTAATATTAGTGTAAGAGGTACACATAAGTATCATTTATGGATGGCCCTCAGCAGAGGACCCTGTACTCCCGGAGAACCCCCCAAAGGACACCCCGGGGAACACGGTCGAACGCCTTCTCCAAGTCCACAAAGCACATGTGGACAGGTTGGGCGAACTCCCATGAACCCTCGAGTATCCGATTGAGAGTATAGAGCTGGTCCAGTGTTCCACGGCCGGGACCACACTGCTCCTCCTGAATCCGAGATTCAACCATCGGTCGTAGTCTCCTCTCCAGTACCTTGGAGTAGACCTTACCAGGGAGGCTGAGGAGTGTGATCCCACGATAATTGGAACACACCCTCCGGTCCCCCTTCTTGTAGAGAGGGACCACCACCCCCGGTCTGCCGCCCCCGATTGCCTTGCGATATTGCAAAGACGTGTCAGCCAAGACACTCCTACAACATCCAGAGACTTTAGATTGTCAGGACGGATCTCATCCACTCCCGGAGCCTTGCCACTAAGGAGGCTGCCAACCACCTTGGTGACCTCAGCCAGGGAGATGGAAGAATCCGCCCCGACATCCTCAGCCTCTGCCCCCAATTCAATACAATTTATTCTTGTATAGCCCTAAATCACAACAGAAGTAATCTCAGAGGACTTAATAAAAATAGAACACATGTTGAAAAATGTCCATACTTGTTCTAGAATGTTAAAGTCGTCACGTCCTGGATCATCACCACAGTCCTTCTAGTTGGACACTAACTGCCCAACAGACCCTCCTGCATTGGCAAGGAAAAACTCATAAGAAAACTCCCCTCCGGTCCAGAGGACGTGACGAGGCACCTCTTTACTCTCCGAACTCCTCCCAGTCCCGGGTTTTTGCCTCTGCAACAGCCCGGGCCGCAGAACACTTGGCCTGCCGGTACTGGACAGCTGCCTCAGGAGTCCCACAGACCATCATGGCTTGATAGGACTCCTTCTTCATCCTGACGCATCCCTTACTGCCGGTGTCCACCACCGGGTTTAGGGTCTGCTGCCGGGACCAGCACCAGAGACCTTGAGAACACAGCTGCGAGCTGCAGCATCGGTGATAGATGCGGAGAACATAGTCCACTCAGACTCAATGTCCCCCTCCTCCGCCGGGACCTGGGAGAAGCTCTCCCAGTGAGTTGTGTGAGTTAAAAGTCCGTCTGACAGGGGGCTCAGCGAGACGTTCCCAGCAGACCCTCACTACACGCTTGGGTCTGCCAGGTCTGACCGGCTTCCTCCTCTGCCAGCGGATCCAACTCACGACCAGGTGGTGATCGGTTGACAGCTCCGCCCCTCTCTTCACCCGAGTGTCCGAGACACGCGGTCGAAGGTCAGATGATATGAAAACAAAGTCGACCATCGACCTCCGGCCTAGGGTGTCCTGGTGCCACATGCACTGGTGGACACCCTTGTGCTGGAACATGGTGTTTGTGATGGACAAACTGTAACTAGCACAGAAGTCCAACAACTGAACACCGCTCGGGTTCAGATCAGGGGGGCCGTTCTTCCCAATCACCCCTCTCCAAGTGTCACTGGCATTTCCCACATGGGCGTTGAAGTCCCCCAGGAGAATAACGGAGTCCCCGGGCGGTACACCGTCCAGTACACCTCCCAAGGACTCCAAGAAGGGCGGGTACTCTGCACTGCTGTTAGGCCCGTAGGCCGTCACAACAGTGAGAGACTTGTCCCCCACCCGGAGGCGGAGGGACGCGACCCTCTCATTAACCGGGGAGAACTCCAACACGTGGAGCTGAGATGGGGGGGCAATGAGAATGGCCACCCCAGCTCGCCGCCTCTCCCCGCGAGAAACACCAGAAAAGTGGAGCGTCCAACCCCTCTCGAGGATTTGGATTGCGGTGCCC
Source organism: Knipowitschia caucasica (assembly GCA_964034765.1). Lineage (NCBI taxonomy): Eukaryota > Metazoa > Chordata > Actinopteri > Gobiiformes > Gobiidae > Knipowitschia > Knipowitschia caucasica. Next base: position 9,409,250 of record OZ035825.1, read on the forward strand.
GAGCTGTGTGTCACCCCCAGTGAGGTGACGTTCCACGTCCCAAGAGCCAGATGCTGTGTGCGTGGACTGGGTCATTGAGGTCACCGCCTTCGACTGCTGCCCAGTCCTCTCAGCACCTCTCCACCACGGATCCCTCTGTGGGTGGTGGGTCCAAAGGAGGGCCTGCCCATGTCATCCCTTTGGGCTGAGCCCGGCCGGGCCCCGTGGGCTAAGGCCCACCAGACTCTCGCATACAAGCCCCAACCCCAGGCCTGGCTCCAGGGTGGGGCCCCGGCTGCGCCATGCCGGGCGACGTCACGGTTCTCAATAACATGCTATACATGGTGGGTTTTGGACTGCGCTTCGTCTGACTCATCAGCTGAGACCTGTTTGCCATGGGAGACCCTACCATGAAGCCCCAGACAACATAGCTCCCAGGATCATCAGAGTACTCCAACTTCCTTACCATGTTAAGGTGGTAGTCCAGGGGGGCATAATCCATCCATCCATTTTCTTCCGCTTTATCCGTTGCCGGGTCGCGGGGGCAGCAGTCTAAGCAGAGACGCCCAGACTTCCCTATCCACACACACCTCCTCCAGCTCGTCCGGGGGGACCCCAAGGCGTTCCCAGGCCAGCTGAGAGACATAGTCTCTCCAGCGTGTCCTGGGTCTTCCCCGGGGCCTCCTCCCGGTGGGACGTGCCCGGAACACCTCCCCAGGAAGGCGTCCAGGACGCATCCTGAACAGATGCCCGAGCCACCTCAACTGGTTCCTCTCGACGTGGAGAAGCAGCGGCTCTACTCCGAGCTCCTCCCGTGTGACCGAGCTCCTCACCCTGTCTCTAAGGGAGCGCCCAGCCACTCTGCGGAGGAAGCTCATTTCGACCGCTTGTATCCGCGATCTCGTTCTTTCGGTCATTACCCACAGCTCATGACCATAGGTGAGGGAGGGAACGAAGATTGACCGGTAAATCGAGAGCTTTGCCTTTCGGCTCAGCTCCCTCTTTACCACAACGGTCCGATACAGAGACCGCATCACTGCGCACGCTGCACCGATCCGCCTGTCAATCTCACGCTCCGTCCTTCCCTCACTCGTGAATAAGACCCCGAGATACTTGACCTCCACTTGAGGAAGGACCTCTCCACCCACCTGGAGAGGGCAAGGCACCTTTTTCCGGTCGAGCACCATGGCCTCGGATTTGGAGGTGCTGATTCTCATCCCAGCCGCTTCACACTCGGCTGCAAACCGTCCCAGTGCATGCTGCAGGTCCTGGTTCGTTGGAGCCAGCAGGACGACATCATCCGCAAAAAGTAGAGATGAAATCCTGTGGTTCCCGAACCGGACCCCCTCCGGCCCCTGGCTGCGCCTAGAAATTCTGTCCATAAATACAGTGAACAGAACCGGTGACAAAGGGCAGCCTTGGCGGAGGCCAACATGCACCGGGAACAGGTCTGACTTACTGCCGGCAATGCGAACACAGCTCTGACTCTGGTCATACAGGGACCGGACGGCCCTCAGCAGAGGACCCCGGACCCCGTACTCCCGGAGGACCCCCCAAAGGACACCCCGGGGAACACGGTCGAACGCCTTCTCCAAATCCACAAAGCACATGTGGACAGGTTGGGCGAACTCCCATGAACCCTCGAGTATCCGATGGAGAGTGTAGAGCTGGTCCAGTGTTCCGCGACCGGGACGAAAACCACACTGCTCCTCCTGAATCCGAGATTCGACCATCGGACGTAGCCTCCTCTCCCAGTACCTTGGAGTAGACCAGGGGGGCAAAATATTTTGTAAAATAATCCATCCATTTTCTTCCCCTTAATCTATTCCTGGGTTGGAAAGTGGCCAGAGATGCCACTCATTACACAGAGCACAGCTCTATGGCATAGCCTTAGTCTTTCAGAGGGGCCTTCAGGCAAAGTGGGATAAAGTGTCTTGCCCAAGGATACAACAACAGCAGACATCAGTGGGAGTTGGTGGAGTAGGTCTTGTGGTGGGCTTGAACCCATGACCTCTAGCCTTAAAGGCTAATAATGCTCTACCAACTGAGCCAACTGAAACTAATGACTTCTGCTGGAAGGTTTACAGGGTATACTTTATAATTAAAAGCTATATTATTTTGTTATTTAAGTGTTTTTCATAAATGTGTTAAAAATATCTGTGTTAATTCCTGGTATAACATATCAATTTCTCATTACCGAAACAGTGAATCTCTCTACCGCAACATGCCTTTAACTGTTGCGGTGTATGATAATGCTGTTGCGGAGTATGAGTGACCTTGAAATTTTCCGCTGTCTGCGAAGGCACCACAAGGCTTAGCTAAACTTTAGCTGGCTGTTTATTTTTGGACCACAATGAAGTATATAATAAACAAGAATTTTTAAATAAAAAAAATATATCAATGTTAAAAACGTTGCGTATCGGTAATGAGAAATGAAAAGTCGTGTAGCTGCTGTAATGAACAAACTTTTAACTTTTATCTGGAGAGAAATAAAATGAGGTGCTTACCTGGTAGCTATTTTAAGTGTCACTGGAAATGATGTTCCTCCCTTCAGAATTATTTGATTTTGTAAGTTCCTTGTGGACCTAAACGATTATTGAAAATTGTTGCGGAGGATGAGAAAAATGGTTGTGGACAAAGTTATTTTCCTTAAAACTTTAACTTATTTTATACAAGAATACCTAATATCACATGTTTATTTATTGTAACTGTTTATAGTATAACATGCACTGATGCTTTATACATTTCATATTTTTTTTGTTTAAAAAATTGTATTTCAAAGTTCTCAAATTCAGTAATGGACGCGTTGCGGTAATGAGAAATTTACTATTAAATATGGAAAAAACAATACAAATATTTTTATAATGTTCACTTTAAATCATGTGCAACATAGCCTGTGATGACATGTTTATAAATGTATCATTATAATTTCCATTGCATTTACTTTGGTCATCTTATTCTTCATGCCACCTTGTAAGTCTGATTTCGCGAGAATCACCCGTTTGTACCTAAACACGGATCTCTCAGTCCTTCCAGTCTTCTCCCATTCTTTATTGAAGAAAACCTCGTATCCTACTGTTTAATCCAATCAAGAGAGAGAACCGAAAAAGGGGGTTTCTCTCTCTGCGTGCACGCGCACTCTTCAAAACAAACATAGCGGAGAAGGAAAAGCCGCCTCCAGCGCTGCTGCAGACTAAATAGAGGGATCCTATGGTCACGTGACTAGAAGCCACGGCAGCCATACTGGAGGACAACCTTGGCGAGTAACAGCCCTGCTAGCTATCTATAACCGGACGTTCAAAACTAGAACTCTCTCGAACTACATGAAAACTGAACAGAGAATTTGAAACTTCAGCAGTTAGTGACCCAAATATATACTCAACCTAAATTCATGAATCAGATCCTCTGGAAATGCGTCCTAAAATGTATTATTAATGTTTATCGTTACATCCAGGTTTACCGCGGTCGCATATTGTCGCATTAAAACAGTGTTTTTTCATGAAAACGTGAACAGAAAATTTTGAAAACCTCTGTGCACGTGTATTAAGAATGTATAAACACATTAAATGTTAATCGGAGAATACATTATACTTGTTACGGCTCTTCATAAGACGAGCCCCCAACTTGTTACGGCTGGCTCAGAGCCATAACAAATAGGGAGGCGAAACGGGGGTAAAAAGTGCAAAAAGTAATATATATATATATATAATATTATATATATATATATATATATATTAAAAAGACACACACAACTTAGGCCCTCCGCGGGCGGTTTCTCTCTCTAAGCTCGGGTCCTCTACCAGAGGCCTTGAGGGTTCTGCGCAGTATCTTTGCTGTTCCTAGGACTGCACATTTCTGGACCGAGATTTCCGAGGTTGTTCTTTTTTTCCTGATGTTACGATCGCTTGGAATTGCCACGTCCAACACCACGCCTTTCTTCACCTACCATTATAACTAATTAAGGCAGTGATTCCAAACTTTTTCTGCTGGGCCCCACTTTGGTTCATAACATGTGTTCGCGCCCCCCCCCCCCAAAAAAGGATATACATACAGATTTTGTTTGGCCCTCGATACTTTGGCTTATCTAGGCAGGCAGATAACCAATACAATAACCACACAGGTGTCTCCTTTTCCAGGCTTTATTCAATGTGGTACTGTTCTGTAATACATAGAGAAAAACAGTCTTAATTTAAAGTTGTGCATTCAAACAACATAATATAAACATGTAACACTGTCAAGGTGCTGCCGAACAATTACAAGGCTAAGGGTAATGTTAGTGGTAGCATGTAAACTGCGCTAGCATTCAGTGTTAGCAAAATGCGCTAGCATTCGGGGTTAAACACAACTCCCGGAACAAACAATGTGGGAAAAAATAACCGCAAGCTTAACTCTGTCAGCATCAAGTGCTAACAAGCAAACAATACTAACCCACAGGCTGTGCCGGCTCAAACACAGCTATGTGGTCTGGGTCTGAAACTGGAGCTGAACCATGTCACCTGGGTGGACTATATGTTGACAATTCAGGCTAATGTGCATTTACCGCCACCCTCTGGACTGGAGTGTGATCCAGTATATTTGATTCTCTATATTTGTTCGATTAGTTTAGTTTTAACTAAATACTTGATGATTTATCTACCTATCGTAGATGTTGAGTGAAAACCTAAGTCCGAGTCCAGGTACAAATAGTAGTTTTTTGAACTACGTGCAATAAGAGCATTTACAGATGTATACAACAAGTATATTGAAAAAGCTACATCCTTAGCGCATCTAGTGAGTGTTAGTGCTCTTGAAAAAAAAAATCTCATAACAACGATAACATTTCATTGCATGACTCAACTTTATGATTACGGGCCCTTACTGTCCAGAAGAGGGTGCTGTCTAGGTTTGCCAGCCTTCTCTGCCGTCTCCTCCGTGCAGGTCCACACCTGCACCATGTCACACCCCCTCATCTTTGGACCTTTTCACCTGTGAGCTGAGAGCTGCTCACTCTCTCCTGTACTGACGTCTCGTTTGTCCTGGTGGGCTCTGCCAAGAGCCACCATGCTCATTCCTTATTTGCACATTTGAGTTTGTCTTTTGTTTTATGCACCACATTCACTGCACACCACACACTGGCTTTCATTGCACTCACACACCTGCACCACACTACCGATTACTACATGCTCACACCTCATACCTTGTTTTTGTTCATGTTATACTCGTCTTATGTTATAATTAAATATACTTTTTGCACTTTTTACCCCCGTTTCACCTCCCTATTTATTATGGCTCTGAGCCAGCCGTAACAAGTTGGGGGCTCGTCTTATGAAGAGCCGTAACAAGTTGGGGGCTTCGTCCTAAAAAACAGCGTTTGTTTAAGGTAAATTTCATTTTGAATTAGCCGTGGTATTTTTGTAAACTAGTTTTGTTTGTGAGCGCTTTGGTTAGTCTTGTGTCAGCTCTTGTTGTTTTGCTCAGTGGGGTTTCCCTGTGACGTCATTTGGACAGAAGTGCGCTTTGTGGGAGACGTGCGAAAGGTTTTTGGTCTTCATAATTTTGTGCTGTGTAAGAACAGGACAAAAACTTCATCCTGGTTTTGGTCAGTCGTAGCTGTTGTAAAGACCCAGAAGGTAAGTGTATAATTTTGTAATGTGTGCTGAAAGTTGAGGAATCCCTTTTATGCTTAGCGGTGTTTCCCAATAGGGGGTTCACTGCATTTTTGTGTGTGCTTTAGTGTGGAAGTTAAAGGCGCTATACCCGTTTCTGCAATGTTTGAATGTTTAGCACCGCCCCCCAACTCGCTCAATGGCTTCTCATTTCCCCTACGCTATCATAACACAGAGCCACCTAGTTTTATTTGCGATCTGATACATATGCTAACATTAGCATTAGCGCAACTTCTTGTAAGCTGTACAACAATCACTGATGAAATGGCACTAAAGCAACGCACTGCTAACACAATATATAAGTAAAAGAATACCGCTAGTTTCGCGTCCGAATGTATTAATTTAAAACCTTAGAATATATTCTAATATTTAATTATAATTTGTTATAGAGCTCCTCAAAGCAGCAGCAGCAATTCTTCCGATCATTTTTTCTTGATAACAGAACTCTCAAACCAATAATGACCGAAGCCCCAATGCAACCTCTGTTTGTGATTCAGGTGTGTAAAATACTGCCATTACTCTGCAAGTACAACAAGCTATCAGCACCTGTCACTACACACTCGTCTGTGTAGAGAAGCCAACGGAGCTAGCGGAGCTAGCCACGCTCAATAAATCCAATCCAATCCAATCCAATTTATTTATAACGCACTAATAAAAACAACACAGTTGACCAAAGTGCCGTACAAAAATAAAAATATAAAAAACAATCAAATATACACATATACAGTGGCATAAGTGGACGATTTGAACAGTAAAAGTCAACTTCCAAACTAGTTAAAAGCCAAAGAGAACAAATGCGTCTTAAGGCGTGATTTAAAAACAGGAAGGGAGTCAGCCTGTCTAATGCACAGAGGCAGCTCATTCCACAGTTTGGGACCAACCACAGAAAAAGCTCGGTCTCCTCTGAGTTTGTGGTGAGTCCGAGGAACCATAAGCAGTGATTGGTCCACCGATCGTAGCGAACGTGTCGGAGAGTATGACACGAGCAGGTCGGACAGATAACTCGGAGCAAGACCGTTGAGGCATTTAAACACAAATAAAAGAATTTTAAAATCAATTCTGTATTTGATTGGAAGCCAGTGAAGGGAAGACAAAACAGGTGAAATGTGATCATGCTTTCGTGAGCCAGTTAAAAGACGCGCTGCGGCGTTCTGAACCAGCTGCAAGCGTGCGAGCGAGGACTGGCTAATGCCGGTGTACAGACCGTTACAGTAGTCTAGCCGCGTGGTACAGTAACAAAAGCATGAATCAACATTTCAAAGTGGTGACTAGAAAGTGAGGACTTTATTTTTGCAAGCTGCCTCAGATGGAAAAAACTGGCCTTCACCACAGCACTAACCTGCTTGTCAAATTTAAAATCCTGATCCATTTTAACACCAAGGTTTGGCACAGTGGGTTTAACAAACTGTGTCAAGGGTCCCAGGTTTGCAGAGGCAACTCTACCATTGCTAGGCCCAACTAGTAGAACCTCTGTCTTTTTATCATTGAAATGCAGAAAGTTAGCGGACATCCAGGATTTGATTTCATCAATGCACTCTAAAAGTTGAGTGGCACTGAACGCATTCTCACGCTTAAGGGGCACATAGATTTGGCTGTCATCAGCATATAAGTGAAATGACACCCCAAATCTACGGAGAACAGATCCCAACGGAAGCAGATACAATGAAAACAAAAGTGGTCCTAGAATGGACCCTTGTGGTACACCACATGACAGGGGAGCTGTGGAGGACACACAGTCACCAATTTTAACACAAAAACTCCTCTTTGTTAAGTAGGATCTGAACCATTTCAGAGCATAACCCTGAACGCCGACCGAATTTTCAAGACGACACAGGAGGATTTCATGGTCCACTGTGTCGAACGCAGCTGTCAGGTCCAACAGCACCAATGCCACAGTGTGGCCAGAGTCCGTAGACATAAAAAGATCATTTAAAACCCTAAGCAAAGCTGACTCAGTGTTGTGACGGCTCTTATAACCAGACTGAAAAACCTCGGAAATCTCATGCTCATCCAGGAATGCCTTCAGCTGGTTAAAAACAATTTTTTCCAAAATTTTGGACAGCAGTGGAAGCTTGGAAATCGGGCGAAAGTTAGACAGATCATTAGGATCAAGGCCAGGTTTTTTTGTTAATGGCTGGACAACAGCATGTTTGAAACTTCCAGGCACTACTCCATTCATCAAGCTTCCATTAACACAATGCAAAACAAAGGGTGCTAATGTGGAAAACACGTCTTTGAACAGGCGTGGAGAGATGGGATCAAAAGGTGAACCAGCGGGCTTCATCTGACTGACAACCTTTTCCAAACAGGAGAGTGTCACAGGCTCAAAATGATCAAATAAGGCTGAGCATGTGACAGAGTCAGACACGGCAACAGATGGGGTGCTGATAAGGGCCCTAGTGGTGACAACCTTATTTATGAAAAAGTTCAGAAAGTTTTCACACAATGCAGGTGAGGCGTCAAGGACATGTGATTGAGGAAATTAAGCGCAGCATTCACCAAATTAAAAAGAACCCGAGGGTTGTTCCTGTTATTTGTAACCATATCAGCAAAATACATCATCTTAGCAGTTTTAACAATTGTCTGATAGTTATGCAAACTGTCCTTTAACATTTGAAAGGAAACTTGCAACTTATCCCTTTTCCACCTTCGCTCAGCTCTCCTACACTGACGTCGAGCAGTGCGAGTGGACTCATTAAGCCACGGATCAGGTCTAGGTTTGGGTCGCCTAGCTTTTAACGGAGCCACATTGTCCAAAATTGACAGACAAGTTGAGTCAAAATGTAAGGAAAACTCTTCCAAATCACAGTCAAAGCAAGATTGATCATTTGCCAACAATGACCGGTTAAAGGCCGCGGAGAACTGAGCAGCAGTGGACGAGTTGATTACACGAGAGCGGCGCGCATTACCGCACGGTTCAACATTACGCACAAGAGGCACATCAAAGAGAATCGGCATATGGTCTGAAAACACCCCATCACAAACCTCCAAATTACACACTGAAAGACCATATGTTAAAACAAGGTCCAATGTATGTCCATGTTCCTGTGTGGGTCCAGAAACAGACTGTACAAAGTTATAAGATTCAACAAGATCCAAAAAGTCCTTGACCATAGGTTTCTCGGTGCAGCATACATGGATATTAAAGTCACCCACAATAAGTATGCGGTCAAATTTCAGCAATATGTCAGCTAAGAATCTGGAGAAGTCACTTAAGAAGTCTTTGTTGTATTTGGGTGGCCTATATACAACAGCACACAACACGGGGGGATCAGAAGCCAAAACAAACACGTTTATCTCAAAGCTCGACGCAGAAACATTCAAAGCAAACGGTGTACATTTAAAGTTTTTCTTGTAAACAGTCGCTACTCCACCTCCACGCCCCGTTGTTCTTGGTGTGGAAAGATAGGTAAAGTCAACAGGCAAGAGTTCAGCAAAAGCACTAGACTCACCGACGTTGATCCACGTCTCCGTTATGCACAAGAAATCCAACCCGTGAGACATAATGAAGTCCTGTAGAATGAAGGTTTTGTTCACCAGCGATCTAGCGTTTACCAGCGCTATCCTGGCTGGAGCCACAGTACTGCTAGCCTTCCTGGTAGCCTCGCAGAACGTCCGATCAAGCGAGCGTAAGTTGTGAACATTCACTCCGCGTAACTGGCCACGGGACAAGGGAGGATGACAGGTCAGTGTCCTCTCATCATCCAAACCGACCACAGGAACAAGGTATCTGGTCGGACCATAACGCCTCGAGTCGAAACTGCTGCGCTCCCGGGCAGCAAGCAACAAACCGGCCTTTAGCTTCACCAGCCTTCCACTGCGTTTCCCCCGGCGTCTACGACGCGCTCTGTGCGAGGGTAGAGCCGGACAGCGGAGGTGAGCCGGTATCCCGGACAGGAATGGTGGGCAAGAACTTCCATGCTCCCCCCACTCGATATTCACCAAGTCCAGGCTAAAAAGTCGAAGATCCAGTAATGTTTGGCGATCATAGACCAGCAGAGAATTGACTTTTACTGCAGCAAATGTCAGGATTGCCACAAACAAAAACAGAGTGCGAATTGACAGACGGCGAGCCAAACACACTGGCGCCATCTTGATGAGACTAAATCTAACTTGAATAAACAACTAAATATCTATCAATCAACACCATTAAACGTCAATCAGACAGTACAGTATACATATACATCCTTAACACACATGCACGGATGATTTCAGAATTTGCTGTTAACGTTTTCATGACAAAAATGCTGTTTCAATGTGACAAAAAGCGATTTCGAAAAACCCGGAAGTTACCATGAAACAGCTAGCTAGCTTAGCTGTTACCTGCCTAGCACGTCCCGGTGAAACCTTTGGGAGCTAACTATTTTATTTGCAGTCATTAAATACATTTCGAATTACAAGGGTTTTCTAATATTTGTTCACATTTTTTTATTCAATTATTTTGTTCATCATTTTTTATTTTAGAATTATATTCGAATTTTGAAGTCGAAGCCCTGGTGTTAAAGCTGCACTAACTGACTTTATTTTTGTATTCATTACGAAAATGCTATCCATGTCCATGTAGTGCATTGGGATATACATCATTTTGAAGAAAAAGTAGCGCAGATTTGTGCTGGCGTGACATTATATTTTAGATCGAGTTTTGATGAAACAAGGAAGAGAATGTGTTTCGGGTCGCGGATTGTGACCAATAGCAGCGCACCACTAGCCCCCACTTTCGTGAGAAATCTACAAGTCCGTTAGCATAGACGGCTGAGTTAGCACAACAAGACGAGGAGCTAACCTGAAACTTCGTGTGTCTTCGTCACCGGTTACTGCTTACACAGCGAGACAGCCATCCAAAAGAAAGTCCCGTTCCTCCGCGCTTCCCGGTTCTATCGTTTTATGGTCACGCCATCCACATGCAAATCCATATTCGTGTATTATCCATATTGGGAGACACTAACTCCGTCCCAACAGTGAGTGTGTGTGGGGGGCGATAGCTTCGTGGGTGCGGGGAGGGGAGCAGAGAGAGAGAGGCCAGCGGGTCTGCGGCTTCAAAATCCCAAAGTCAGTTAGTGCAGCTTTAAGCAGCGCTGTAGAGGCTAGAGGCACAGGCTGTTCCCTGCTCGTTCTGTGAGCGGAGGAGAACGAGCGTCCCGTTTAGACTCTACTCAGCACTTTTCACTGCTTGTAATTCTTATACAGCTGAATCCATTACCTCAAGTTTTCAATTAAATGATGTATTATGATACAACTTGTATGTAGTAAAAAGCATTTTTATGAACTACTTAGAAAAAAAAATCGGGTATAGCTTCTTTAAGAGCAGGTCGTAGCTTCCCATTTTTCCTTTTCCCTACATCGGCTCGGGAGGGCGCCGTGGTTACTTGATTGCCAGCTGTGTCGTCTTGTTTACCATCTGTATCGGGCGCATAAGAACCCATCGCCACGCTTCACAAAGACTAGGGTTGAGTTTGTAAGCTTTTGGTTAGGTAGTTAGCGGGGTATTCTTAGCTTTGCAGTGTACATTAATAAGTTATCGCTTAAGCTTCCGGGGGTCTTTTTTGTTATCATGAATGGAGTGGTTGAAGATTTTTTTGGAGGCACCATGTGAGAGTAGTTTGGAGCTCTGCACTAAAAGGCATTTAATATGCAATTGCAGACTGTTACAAGGTTGATATTAGGAATTCAACTGTACTGAAGGGTGTTCTTAAAAGCAATTTAAAGGAAAATTGATTTGGAATGGGGCGACAGTAGCTCAGTTGGTAGAGCATTGGCCTTTGGGCCTGAAGGTTGTGGGTTCGAGCCCACCGTAAGACCTACTTCACGACTCCCACTGATGACTGCTGTCGTTGTGTCCTTGGGCAAGACACTTAACCCTACTTTGCCCAAAGCCCCAACTGAAAGATCTCGGCTCCTGTGGACTCACCACCTGCAGGAGGATCAGTGAGGGGCTGGTGCTCTGTGTCCTGGGTGCAGCTCTGACTGCCACCCCCCGACCCAGAAATGGATTAAGGGGAAGAAAATGGATGGATGGATGGATGATTTGGAATGGGCATTTTGAGAGCAGAGGAGCAACCGACAGGCTTGGTTTGACCTGTGGGTGAGACTTGTTTAACTTTTGAGCAGCAGAAATAGTTGCTCTTGTTAAGATTGGACGCTGAAATGGAGTGTGAGAAGATGAGGCAGAGGGTTGAATTGGCTAAACTTGACATTGAGCGGCAGAAACTGGATTTGAAGAGACAGGAAATGCAGAGTAGTCCTGGACCTTAACATACGGAGGATGAACTTGTTCCGGAGGTTTACGGACGGCGTTTTTGTTGCTGGAAACAGGTTTATATTGCATTTAGCCGGGTCTGGGCTGATGTGCCTCCTCCAGTCCAGATGGCCGAGACTTCTGTGTTATGTAGTAACCCTGGTGAAACTGAGAAGTTTTCTGAAGAGTCCTCTCTGTGGAAAATTGTGTGCTCAAAACAGTTGGAAGAGGATGACGTTTTTGCTTCTGTTCCCAACGATGTTGATGTTTCAGTGCCAGTTCTTCCCTGTTCGGTGACACACTACATCCTGGTGGTGGAACAGAAGTCTGTTGCCCTGGAGGGATTAGTGGGGGATCCTGTGCACCTGGTGGTGGTTTCTTTAAATTGTAGTGATGCTGTGTTACACATCTGTCACAACCAGAGGAGCCATCGTGGGATCAGGAACACTTATGGCCATAGCTGGTTTATTTCTGTCATTCCACACTCAAGTCTAGAGCTAAATGCCAAAGAGATGCTAGGCTCCGAGGTGTTTGTGACTGGTCCTGTTGAGAGTGCAGAGGTTTATCTACAACTTGGACTTTCTCTACTGCATTTTGGTTTTCTTTTCTTGGTCAGTGTTCAACAGTGTTCAACGCCTGTGGCATCCTGGAGAATGTAAGCTGCTGGAGAACGAAGTAGAGTATGGTGGTGTTGCTGTTTCTTCTCACTCTAGCTGGGCTTCACAATAATTGCTGGTGCCAAGTTCAGATGAAGCGACTGGAGACTGCAGGGACTGTTGTGGTCTGGAAGCTGGTGCCAGGTCCATTCTGGTGGGAGCGTGGATGCTTCAGCCCCACCGTGCAAGCGTCACTGGGACGGCACGGTGGAGACCAAGTCCCAGGGCCAACACTTTTTGTAAGGTACATTGCTTGACACCATTTTTATTCCGATATATCTGCCAAACATTTAAGATGCCCAGTTACTCTATGGTTGCAACGTCCTCTGGGCTGCTCAGAATGTTTTAGTTTGATAGATAGATTTGATTAATTTGAGCCCAAACAATATGTTCATAAGTAATTTTTTTTGTAGTTATTCAGCATTTACATTGTTTTAATTTTCAAAAGTGAAATAAAGGTTTGCCTCCCTCAAATACAGTATAAATTTATATACACACACGTCCTCAAATAGGCTATCCCTCTTTGGGACTCGCCGAAACAACTTATCTGCTGAGATGGTATGTGCGACCGCTGAATGTGCAACGGCCAATCAATGGGGAATATACCAGTCTGATTCAGCCGCTTCGAAACATGGACGAACAGATGCATTTTGCCTACTTCAGGATGTTGGCAAGAAAGTTTGATTTGGCACATCGACTGAGACCCCATATTCGCCACCAGATTACACACAGGTATCCGATTACCTTGCACGAACGGCTGTGACTCCGAGGTTCTTGGCTAGTGGAAGTACCCAGCAGGCATTGTAGCTACAAGTAGCTACAAGATGGCTTGTTTCACAGCCTCCAGGATTGCGACGGAGACATGTGAGGCATTGTGGAAGGCACTGCAGGAAGATTTTCTGCCATCTCCGACTAGCAGTGGCAGACTATCGCTGCCGATTTCAGGAGACTATCGAACTTTCCTAATTGTTTCGGGAGTTTGGATGGCAAACAAGTGAACATTCGTGCTGGAAGCAACTATTTCAATTACAAGGGAGGCCATTCCATTTTTCTGATGGCCACGTGCGACGCGAGGTACAGGTTCACGACGGTGGCTGTTGGAGCATATGGTCGAGAGAGTGACGGAGGAGTGTTAAGGGAGAGCGTCTTTGGATCCATGCTGCTGAACCACGAGGCCAACCTCCCCCCGCCTGCCATTCTTCCTGGTACAACAGTCCAGTTTCCCCACGTCCTCGTCGGTGGTGCCACCTTACTTCTCCGCAATAATCTGATGCGGGCATACCCTGGTAGGTCCATTTACATTTGTTGTATGTTCTGCTTCTTACATGGTATGCTGCAAAAGTGGTGTTGAAAGTTAATTCATGAGAGGTTTGTATTGGAAAAAAAAAACCATTGCATGTAGTGATAACTGTCTTAAGTAATTGCAGGGGCAGCCCTATCTGAGGAGAAGGTATTCAACTACCGCTGGTCAAGAGCCAGGAGGATCACTGAGAACACTTTTGGGATTTTGGCGGCGAGATGGCGAATCCTTGGACGGCCCCTCAAATGCTTTCCAAACAAAGCCATAACAATTGTGAAGGCCTGTGTGGTGCTGCACAACTACCTCGCCTACACCGATGAGGGCAACACTGAACCCTGCTGCTACATCACACCCTCATTTGTGGATGTGGACACAGTGGGACAGCTGCAAGAGGGTGAGTGGCGAAGAGTGACTGCAGGAAGCCTGGAGGACCTCGCCCCCTACCAGCTAACCCGTGCAGGGTCCACACGAGCAGCCAGGGCTGTGCGCACAGATCTGACAACCTTTTTCACCTCTAACATTGGCATGGTGGCATGGCAGTATGACGTCGTACGGCGAGGACTGCTCAATCATGTAGAGCATTAGCATGTGTTTACACATCCCGCGCATGGACCAATTGATTGTATTGAATTTTCACCTTATGCACAATAAAGACTGTTAGTAAAAATATCTGGTGAGGTTTTTTTCTGAGCTCTACACTACCATGCATTGTTGACTAGTGTAGACTTAATGATCGATTCAAACACCTGCATACCATTTTTGATACTCACCTGTCTTGATGATAACAAACACATCTTTTGATTTTATATATATATATTATATATTTACGTTTTCAAAAATTACTTTGGGTCATTCATTAATTTAATTAGTTACGTTACGTAAAAATTTGACCTGAATCTAGTATATTTTACTCTAGCAGGCAAAGTATTGGCTTCACTACAACTATAGAGCTCCATCCCTTTCACGTTAACCGGAAGAAAAATACATCATGGTCGTTCTGTGACAACCAACACTTTTGTATAATATTCTGATTTTGCATTTTTGAGTATTGAACTTTTGTCTGGCGTTGTGACGACGTACATCCAAATATACTTCGGTAGTGCTGGTTAGCATGCTAGTTAGCATGGTAACAAGCATGGTAGCCAGCATCACACTTTTTGCCTATCGCGTAAACCAACAGATCTTAAAATAGCTTACCGTAACATTTGTGGAGGTCTGTCACTCTCGATGCCTCACGTGTGGCAATAACCACGACAGACTATAATATAACCTGGACACTTTCTGTCAGTCGCCGGCATCCCCACTTCGTCCGACCATCTTCTTTTGAGATGCACAAATTTGTCCCGCACCAGTTTCCACCTTCGTTGGCACTCCGCCACATCCATGCCCAACGTCTGGGAGATTTCTCTCCATGAATTGATGGTCATCTGGGCGTCTTTGTAGTCGGGGGAGTTGGCGTCGTAGATATCCTCCTCGCACAGCCTCTCCTCGACTTGGTCCATGGTGATTTAAAAATGGCGCTCAAAGTGCAGAGCTAGATGGCGCCCAGCAAAAACACGTCATCAAACACGGGCCAATCACAGTAGAGCTTAGAAAATTTTGATGCTGCGCGGCAGGCTACGTAAGAGCCTTGCGATGATCCACACGTTGCGCAAGTGACGTCACCACCTTAAGCTCCGCGCCGCGTGACTATACACTAGGCTTAAGAGTCCACAAGCCCACCCATCTCTACGTGATCAGCAGCGCACCGGCCTGTGCTCTGAAGTGGATGCGCCCGTCGGCTTTGTTCCATAACCCTGTCCACGTAATCTCTTTGCCCCGACAGCTTTAATAGTTGGAGATTCTATTATCAGGCACGTCCGGGTTTTTTATGCTGTCACCCACTGCATCCCTGGTGCCACTGTGCCAGATCTAATACTAAGGCTCCCCACACTGCTCAAAGTCAGAAATAACGAAGAAAACCTTCGTAGATCTTTCGCCTGCTCCACTCATCTGGACTGTCAATCTTCATCTCTGGCCCAATCCCTACAATAAACCGGGGCGACTGTTTTTATAGCAAAGTTGTAGCGCTGGATCTGTGGTTACAGTCAGTGTGCAGCTTGTTTAATGCAGTCTTTGTGGACAACTTCGGACTCTTCTGGAAGCAACATATTGCCTATCGACCTGATGGCCTGCATCCAAACAAGTATGGCACTGGATTGTTGATGGACTATTTACGTCACATGGTGTAATGGACCCCTAAAAGAAAGTGACTTGTTGAAACTACTATCCAGCTGCCCCAGTTGGCCCCGCCCTCAGAGCGTTTCCCCTCTTCATTACCAGTATTCGGTGTGTACATCGAAGGGGACACTGACCCCTCTCTGCGTGGAAAGGGCGCTACATCACCTCCCACTAAACTCTACCGGTCTGCAAAATGTTAATCACATTCCATGCATTATTAGACCAAGACGGGAAGTGAATAACAAAATAGGAAACTGTCTATTCAGAAAATCCTTATTACTGTCCCTATTTCAACTGAAATTGATCATAAACTTGCTGTTTTTAAAGTTCAGATTTCTATGCAATAAGTCCTTTTTAATTAATAGTTTTATTAGCTCAAATAATCTTGATTGTATATTTTTTACTGACGTGTGGCTTGATAAAAATACAGGCAATACAGTCCTAATTGAATCAGCTCCACCACATTTTAAATTTGAGTTTAAGGCACGTAACAATAAAAGAGGAGGTGTATGTGCCCTGCTTAGGGACTCAATCCCTACCCATAGGCTGTAACTGGGTGAATTTCCATCATTTGAGTACGTATCCCTTAAAATGGAGCTAAAACCTTCACCATCTATACTTTTTATAGTTATTTACAAACCTCCTCAGCACTGTTTTAAAGATATTATTGGTGATTTTACTGAAATGCTCTCGGTCATCTGTTTAGACTTTGATTGCTTAGTTATCTCAGGTGATTTTGATATACACATGGATAATGTGGATGATAGAAAAGTCAAGGAGTTTAATTCTGTCTTAGATATATTTGGTCTGACGCAACATGTGAAAAGCCCCACCCATAATAGAGGGCATGTTCTTGATTTACTCATCACTAAGGGAGTCAATATCTTACCTATAGTAGTTGATGCTGCACTGTTCAATCATTTTTATGTTTTCTTGAACTTGTCTGTCATTCCAAAACCACCTGCCGGCCAAACAATCATTCAACAATCACACAACAAAATAATTGCGCTAAAAAAATCTTCTCTACGTTGATTTTTCAAATCCAATGCGCTGTTTTAATGCAGAGAAATCCATTGAATCCAATGCACTGCAAGCGCCGAGAAAAGCGCTTAGGGAGCGTCAACAAATGTCCAGACCAGCTTTGTAAACAAACAATAGCTTTTACTGAAGCCATGTGCACGCACAAAACTCTCAGATAAAATAAATAATGGCCATAACTAACTGCTTTGATTTCAACAATTCTGACTTGTTTTTTTTTTTTTATGAATACATGTTTCTTTTTTTAATTGCTTTAACAGTAAATAATGTTTGTTACAGCATTTGTTTTTTTATATTTATTACTAAGAATGCATTAAGTCCTTAACCAGCCTAAGAGTTCCACCTGTTTATTAAATTTCATTTTTGACTAAGGATTTGCTTTACATATGTAAATAAATGTCAATAAATTCCATTCCAAAAAACTGATTATGAAATTCCATGATTCCTGTGTAGATTGAAATTAGGACTAAAAAGAGCTCAACCCGATCCACCCAAATGGTGTCCCTTATTTTTTTGTTCTCAAGTTGGCAACCCCATGCAAACACCTAATGATTTTTACAAGAACACTTTATAAAAACACTTGATGATTAATCATTAGTATAAAATATTCCATTATTAAATAAGGAATTTTATATTTTCATAGATGTTGATACACGGATGACAGAAAAAGAAAAGGAATCCGTGTATCATTCGTTCATTTGATTTTCCATTGGAAACCAACATAAGAAAAACGGATAACCACTTGTTTTTTTTAAACTAATTCGAAAATGTGATACGTTTTTGTTTTTGTTATTTTATCCCTCAACTAAACCAAGTGTGTAAAACATGAATAACAGGCATCCTAACTTATTTTTTTCAAATTCGTTTGATGCGCGGAGTTCACCCGGAAGTAGTTTTACGTGAGCTTGCAGGTAAACAAACGTAGAAGAAGACCGGAGGCCCGGGAGGAAGGCCCGGGAGAATTAAGACGCACAATGGCAGGTTTAGAGGCTTTTGCTGACATAATAACACGTTGTTTTGAAAGCGGCCAAACGCATGCCGAAATATCAACCTCCTTACAGAAACTCGGTCTGTCAAAATGTTCCGTAATGTCCGTAAGAAGGTTCTGTTTGAACCACCAGCTGCAACGAAAACGACATGTGACAGACGCTCAGCTTGAAATTGCGATCACGTCGTCCATAGAGAAGGTATTGCTGATTTTTGCTCCACATGTGTGTTTCACATTTTAATATAGCTAATTTACATGGGTTAAATAATTAAATTGTCTGGGGTGTTGATAGACAGGCCCATCCTATGCACGCAAGTTCATGACCGGCTATCTGTCATCAGTTGGGGTGAGAACAGGTGAGAGTCGGGTGGGCAAGATTCTGAGGGAGGTACACCAGCCATACAACGAGTTACATCGTCGGGTAAGCCTCTAATAACTTTATTTAAATACATAGATAAATAAACACAGACGTGTTTATTCAGATTCAGATTCATTTTATTCGCCATTTGCAGTATGTATACACCACATTGGAATATATTTGTAAAAGTTCCCCGTGTGCACAGGACAAGTACAGACACAAAACAACATTAAAAGACAAAAATAAAACAAATTTTAAAAACAGTAAACAAATGTCACAACAAATGTCACCGTGAAGTTGACCAACTTAAAACAGATCTTTTAAGATCTTTTAGATTGTATTTTGTTATATAATTGTGACTGTAGGGGGCAAAGTTGAGCATTTACACTTATTTGGCAATGAGCAGAACTTTGTAGTAGTGAGTAGAACAGTACTACCCAGATATGAATTTATGTGCATGCATATAGAAGCTAAATATTTTCGTCCAAACTGTACACTGTAGTACATTAAAATGCAGCGCCCCTGCAGTCACAACCTTTCATCTTGTGTAAAAATACTACAGTAAATATATTTTTTAACTGATGACATGTGTTATGTTGTATCTGTTTAGGGTGCAAGAAATTTAAATCCTGTTCCATATTATACTGGATATATGGGACACAAATTGCATATAGATCAAAATGAAAAACTAGGAATGTTTGGAGCAACACATGTTGTGGCAATTGATGGTTTCAGCAGTAAAATTGTTGCTCAAGCCACAATGCCTGTGAAGAACAACCTAGTAATTTATGACCAGGTTTACAGTTTAATTTAACAAATCTACATTACATTTTTACAAAGGCCAGATGGAGTCACAGTTGTTAATGCGTTAAAATGCCAACAGGTTTACAGACAGCTCAAAAAGTGCAAGTAGTAGTAGTATATTGTAAATGTATATTAAACACCATTGTTTTTCAGAGCGGCAGTTGAAACCCATGGGATGTGGGACCAACTCAGAGTGGATCATGGTCGTGAATTTCCCCTCACTCTTTATGTGCAAGACAAGCTTTCACGACACAGATACAACAGAAGCAGACCACCTTATGTACAAACAACCTCTTCAAGGGTAAACACAGTTATATTCAATGACCCTTGTGCAAGTTTTCATAATCTGGTGAAGTTCAGTTTAGTTCTGACTTAATCCTGGTTTAGACCTTGTTTTGTCCTGGTTTAGCCCAGGTTAGTCCTGTTCAAGACCAGGTTTCAATTCAATTCAATTATTTTATTTGAGCAATAAATTATGTTATATTATGAAATGTTATTAACATATGAACATAATTTCCAAAATGTTACATTCATTATACGGACTCAAAGGTTTAGTAACTTACTCTTAACTAATTTAGACCCTGTTCTAGTTTGGAACTGGTTTAGACCCGGTGTAGAGCATAGTGGTCTGACTTTGTGTGTATGACATAAAATGTTTTTATTTTGAACAGAATCTTCGTGTGGAAAGAATCTAGCCAGAGGTCAATAACTGAGTGAACTATCCACTTAAAAGAGTATTGGTTCACCTTCAGGACCAAGAGATGCTGAGTTTGGAGGATAATACAACAAAATGTTGTGTGTCCAACCTGGTATGTCAAGTGAGCCAAATTGGATTGGGCAGAGTCGTACAGTCCTGGAATGCCCATAGAATACCAGGTATGATATTAAGCAATAGCATGTAACATATCGAACTGACTCATTTACTATGTAAATATCAAATTGAATTTTAGGCAGAGGGATACCGAACCAACTTGCAGCAGCTGGCTGCCCCTCTAGAATCCCAATCGAGTTGATGGCTGATGCTTCTGAGGCAGCACACATGTATGAGCAGGAACTGGGGTCTTCTCTCACCTGGGTATCTTCCTTCGGACAAGATCCATTTTCATCTGAGCAAGATAGATGCCATGCAGAGCAACTATTTGGACAAACCTTTCCTGACATCGCTGTACTGTTTGATGTCGCTGTTAACTACGAAACACAGACAATTTCAAGAGGCGCTGTTTTATCTTATAAATGTAACAGACAGGTATGCTTAAGTAAGTGCCATTGAATGATCATTAAATATGAATGTACTTGTTCAATTATTTGCTTTAGTTTTCTATCGATCACTTTTTAAACAGTAATTTGAACATTCAATAATCTATGTCACTTTAAAATAGGCAACTAAGCTTTTCAAGTGGTGCGAGTGCTTGATCCAGTCCTGCCACATCATGAATACTGCTCTCCAAGTCATCAGCTCGACACTTTGGGCAGTAATCATGGCTCTGCTTCCACTCCTCAACACATCTACTGCAACCAATGAAGCTTCTGCAGCATGTTGAGAAGACTGGTTTGTTCAGAGGACCTTTAAATAAATACATGTTAAACAGACTTAATTTACTGTAATCCTGTACAGCAACAGATTGTAGTCAGCATTTACAAACCTTTGCAGATCAAACAGGAAAATCCAGCCCTTATAGATGCTATTTCAGTCTCTGATAGGGTCAATGTTGTTGTAAGAGTGGCATGTGCCTGACCACTCAAATCCTTGATCATTTTAGAAACGTCCTTCAGTCCTTGCGCTGCTTCAATTATCTCCTCTATGTCAGACATGACATCTTGAAATCCCATCTCCTCCCTTCGACTGCAAAATAAATAAAAAATATACATAATTGTGTATGTATAAATGAAAGATACATAAATTACAATGACTACTGCAATTACCTTACTCGCCTCCTTTTACTGCCCTGTAGTGTTGCTACTTGTTCCTCTGGCACTGCAAAAACTTTCCTTGAATTTTGCTTCCAGAAAGTTGACCCTGCGATAGATTTTTTCTTTCATGAAATATTTACAATAAAATGCACATAAATGTAAATTATATGTGAACTTAATTATCAATTAAATGTGTAATGCACTCTATGTAATGATTACTGTAACAAAAAAGTAACCAATCTTACCTCTAGTGCCTTCGGAGTCAATAATCTTCATGCCCTGGCTATCAGTCAATGTGATTGACTCCTGCTGACCAAGAGCCTCTTTCACTTTACTGAGGATCGTTGACACGCAAGCCTCAAACTCTGAAAAGCACACGGTGACCATCTTGCTGGTCTCCAACTTTCCACTCATTACCTCGGCAATATAGATATTCCTTGATAAAATAAAGTAAAATACAGTCAGTTGACATAAACAAGAGAAATAGACATGTTATGGCACAAATAGTTTTTTAGATAAGAAGAGATGGTTTAGAACTGGTTGCGACCCAGTTTAACCCTTTTTAGATCAAGTTTTGACCATGCTGAGACTACTTTCTATAGTTCTAGTTTAGTTGTGATTCCCCACAGGTAAATGCAATGTTACAAAAATGATTATTTTTACTCATTCACACACAATGCTGTATTCTGCTTACATAAAATGTTTGTGTGTTACAATTGTTCCAATGGGCTCCAAAGCAGTGACTGAAATGTGAAAATACTTCACTTTATAAAAAAATATATTAATGCTTACCTCACATAAGTTTTAGCAGATGTAGCTCGTGGAGTCGTAGAGGATGCGCTAGCAGGGGTGCTGGGAGGACGGTGAAAAGCAAAACGCACTGGATGGTCCGAGTGTGGCTGGGCCGTGGTGTTTTCTATGGTGGTGTCACCGTGAACTGCTGACCATGTCATAGCAGTTGAAGTCACCATCGGATCGTGGAAATATGGCAACATTATTGTCATCAGTGAGATAGACACTATCTCTTTGCACCTACAAACATTAAAAAGTATTAGAAAAGGATATTTTGATGACAAGCAAATGGCAGCCATAGCCACACTATGCTAAGCTAACTGAGCTAAGCATCATGCTATACAGTTACAACGTTGTTGTGAAAAGAAATAATTAAGGCATAGAATCCGTGTACCCTTCGATCATTAGTTATTCCGTTTCAAAACAAAATCAGAAAAACAAATTACGTGGTTGTTTTATTGTATTTCCATTACCTAAATTAAATTGGAAAATCAAAACATTCTAAATGAAATATTCACCCATTTCTTTGCTATGCAGTGGAAACAAACACTACTAAAACAACTTCCATTATTTTGTTTTATATGCTACCGGAAATGATGAGTGGTGAGAGACGGAAACAACTGCAAGCTGCACTCAACTCAACTCAACTACACGACAACAACTCGCGCTGTTGTTGAGCTCGCCCCTAGGCCCGAGCTCCAGGGGCAAAATGCTTACAGCACCTGGTAAAGCTGATCCTAAGGTTGAGCGATCTCAGGATAGGTACCTGGGGGGGTCATGAGCCATTCCCAGGCAGTCTCCCATCCAAGTACTATGGGGAAAACTTTGTGGGCGCTGCTCTCAAATAGAGAGAGCCGGCTATCCCCATTCATTCTGGATTACACACGCACTCGGTAAGTCTCCTCTGATAAACACAATGTTTTTGTGCTCGTTCTTTATGTTTCACTCCATAAATCTCTCATATTGTGCGTAGATCGTTCACACACGTCTGTAGTTTAAATCTCGAGTATGTAGTGCGCTGTTTATGATTGTTTACCTCCGTGTCAAATGTTTGTTGCTGCTGCTGCTCGTAGATCTCTCTGTTTGGATCAATATTGTAAAGAAAACACTTTCTCTGCGTTGTCAAACAATCTGTATTCACTGTATTCTACTGTATACAGTAATGCAGTTTGTTTACGTCTGGTTGTAGTAGTATTTCCAGCGCTAGCTAATTATGATTAGATAATTATTGTTGATGTGTACTATCTATATGTATTTCACATTTCTATAGTTCAGCAACACATTGAGTTGAAAATGAATTATATGCAGTTAGTTTACGACAATGTATTAGTGTTTTACCAGTTCATATTTTCCTTCTATAACTGTACTTACTGTATCCCAGAGCCTCATGCTGCTAATGTCCAGATGTAAACATACAACTGTATATTGTATTTGAATATTGTAGACACATATTTTCGTCATTTGAATATGTGTCTTTTAAAATACAACAAAAACAATCTCCTCCAATACTCTTCGTTGTCCTATACAAGCCACCGCAGTCATGTCACAGTTTTATTGATAATTTTACCGAGTTGCTTTCAGTTGTATGCACAGATTTTGATAGTTTGGTTATTACAGGTGATTTTAATATTCATGTGGATAATGTTGATGACAGAAATGCAAATGAGCTGAGTTCTGTACTTGAATCCTTTGATCTCACTCAGCACGTAAGTGGCCCCACCCACAGCAGAGGGCACACTCTAGATCTGTTAGTTACAAAGGGGGTGATTATTTCAAATGTAAACGTGGTCGATGTTGCTCTTTCGGATCATTTCTGTGTTTTTTTTGACATGTGTTTCACTAACAAACCACCAGTGGACTCTGCAACTGTTCGAAGAAGGCGCATAAATGAAAATACGAGTGAACTATTTATGGAAATGATAAACTTTGAGAATGCATCGTATTCTACTGTAGATGAACTGTTTAACTCTGTCACCTCTAGTGTTTTGAATGTTCTGGATACCGTTGCCCCTGTGAAGGTTAAAATAGTGAAAAATAAGCAGAAGGCGCCGTGGGCTAAAGCAGACTCGGTCAGGGCACAAAAGAGAAAGTGCTGGAGGGCCGAGCGGAAGTGGCGCAAGTCCAACCTCCAGGTAGATTACGAGATCTTCAAAGATAAGTTGTGCGAGTTTAACCGGGTGCTACGTAGTACGAGAGAAAGGTATTTTTCTGAAATGATTGAAGGCTGCAGCAACAATCTGCGTGTTCTGTTCTCAACAGTTAATAGATTAACAAACCCCCCTGTTCAAATGCCATTAGAGCTTACTTCCAAACGTAAATGCAATGAGTTTGCTAATTTTTTCAATGACAAGGTTCAAGGCATCAAAAACGCCATTGTCTCCAATCCACAGATAACCATCCAACAGCCAGAAAGGCTCTCTGAGCTAACTCACTTTGCACCTGTAGATGATAAAAATGTCCAAGAGATAATCTCCAGTTTGAGCTCCTCCACATGCAGCAGTCTGTTACCTTCACTCACACAGATAGTAAACATGTCCCTTCATTCTGGAATATTCCCAAAGGCCCTGAAAACTGCAGTCATCAGGCCCCTGCTAAAAAAGAGCAGTCTCGATGCTACGGTACTTAACAACTATCGTCCCATCTCAAATCTGCCATTTATGGGGAAAGTCCTTGAGAAAGTTGTCTACCTACAGCTTACTAGATTTCTTATAATCAACAACTCATTTGATATGTTTCAGTCCGGCTTTAGACCCCACCACAGCACTGAGACTGCTCTCGTTAAGGTTACAAACGATATCCGGCTGAACACTGACGCAGGCAAAGTCTCAATCTTAATCTTGTTAGATCTAAGTGCTGCCTTTGACACCGTCGACCATGAGATCCTCTTACAGAGACTAGAGGACTGGGTTGGCGTCACTGGCACCGCCCTAAGTTGGTTTAGGTCTTACCTTGAAGACAGGAAGTACTTTGTGGAGATTGGAAACTGTGTCTCAGATCATATGGCCCTGACCTGTGGAGTCCCACAGGGGTCGATCCTGGGACCTCTTCTGTTCAATCTCTACATGCTGCCGTTAGGTCAGTTAATACGCAGAAACGAAGTGTCCTATCACAACTATGCAGACGACACTCAGATCTATGTCTCACTGACTGCAGGAGAACATGGACCAGTGGACTCACTCCTTCACTGTATCCAACAGATCAGTGAGTGGATGCAAAACAACTTCCTTCAGCTAAACGCAGACAAAACTGAAATGATTGTCTTTGGTCCCCAGAAACAAAGAGAGAGCGTCATCTGTCACCTACAGTCTCTCTCCCTAAAACCTTCAAACAAGGTCAGAAATCTAGGGGTAATACTGGACTCAGACTTAAATTTTAATAGCCACATCAAATCAGTAACATCAGCAGCTTTTTACCATCTAAAAAACATTGCCAGGATCAAGAACATAGTGTCTAAAGCAGACCTGGAGATTCTTATCCATGCATTTGTCTCCAGTAGGTTAGACTACTGCAATGGCCTGCTCACAGGTCTGTCCAAACAGGCTGTAAAACAGCTGCAGTACATTCAAAATGCAGCAGCTCGAGTCCTGACTAGAACCAGGAAGTACGACCACATTAGTCCAGTTCTCAGGCTTCCTGTGTCTCAGAGAATAGACTTTAAAACACCTCTGCTTGTGTACAAGTCTCTCCATAGCCTCGCACCAAAATATATTAGTGACATGTTAGTCCCATATGAACCAGCCCGGACTCTGAGGAGCACAGGGACTGGACTCCTGTTAGTGCCCAGAGTCAGAACTAAACATGGGGAGGCTGCTTTTCAGATTCATGCTGCTAAAATCTGGAACAGTCTTCCTGAAGATGTGAGACAGGCCTCCTCTCTGACAATGTTTAAAACCAGGTTAAAGACAGTTCTGTTTAACTGTGCATACAACTGAAGGATTTTATATTTTTATCTTTCTTTTTAATGTTCTGTGATAATTTATGATTTTAATGCTTTCTTGTTTTGTTCAGCACTTTGAATTGCCTTGTGTATGAATTGTGCTATATAAATAAACTTGCCTTGCCTTGCCTTATGTCTTCTCTAGATTATACAGGATTCATGCTTCTTTATAATGCTAAATTTAATTATTGTATTCTTTATTATGCTAAAGATATATACATTATACATACTTCTCTATCATGCTATAGCTAGATATTTTATGATCTTTTTTTGTTGTTGCAGACAATATGAAGACATTTTCATTCTTTCCTGGCCGCGTCACTGTGATTTTTGGCAAGGGCCCACGTGGATTCCTGCTGCAGGACCCTTCGGAGGAGGCGAGGAAGATCAGGGACGACCCGTCCATGAGGGAGTGCGGTGCTCCTCTGAGGGAGGAGGTGGTGAGGGAGAACGCCCTCACTCTGGTGCGAGTGAGAGGAGGTGATGCCTCAGACAAAGCTGAAGTGCTGGGGGAGTACATCGCTCACAGCAGGCAGTAAGACCAGCACAGTGCCTGCTGTCACTCTAATGTCACTGCTGTCTGAGGAGGCCATAGAGAAGGTTGTGCAGCGGATCTTGGAAAAGCAGCAGCAGCCTCCAGCAAATAAACCCCACACAAAGAAATGCCTGTCTTGTGGCCAGCCAAAATCCAAATATGAGGGCGATGGCAGCTCCATCCACGAGTTTTACCAGCCGGGTCCTACCAGGTATTTCTATTGCTCCACCAAGGTCTATAACACTTCGCGAAAATTCACTGTGGTAGACCCAGCCGCTGCTGCCAGATCTACAAGCCTGCTCATCCTCTACTCATTACACCAGCAACGCCCACATCTAATCCACCAATAACCACCAGGACAGCAAGTTTAAAGCCGGAGACGCCCACTTCCCGGCCTTCTGAAGTCTGCAAGTGTATGTCAGCGTAATGCAACTGTCCACCATGCAGTCTTCACCCCGTGCTCGTGCGTCCCCGTCTGCTTCGGGCTCGTCGCCTAGCTCTCTGAATGATTTGTTCATTTCCCCCTCGCCTGTGCCCGACCGGTCCCGGAGGAGCGCGCGCCTGGCGTCCCAGGAGGCTGGGTCCGTCCGCACCTTCCTCGCGGCCCGTGGCGTCGTGCCAGGTCCGGATGCAACCCCGCTGCAGCTCCAGCGCCTCGTGGAGCAGCTGTCAGCGGATTCTGCCTCCCCCCCCCCCTGCTCCGGACTCCCCTCCTCGCAAGCGCCGTCGCAAGGCCAATCACCTGCAGCCAACGTGCGCCTGCCCCCCTTCCTCTGCGCTCAACGGGCCCCTGCTTCCCCCGGCTTCGTCGGCCTGCTCCGTGCCCGCCCCAGCGCCTTGCCCCATCGACGTCTCCCGGGCCGCCCCTGCGGCTCCCGGTTTGCCCCCTCCCCAGCCGGATCCTTTCGCTGCAGCCTTCGCGGCCCACGTGGCAGCTGCCGCTCAGGACCGTGAATTCCTCTGCGCGCGCACGGACGCCGTCCTGTCGGCGGTGTCATCTCTCCAGAGCTCCGTGGCCGCAGTGTCCGGCCGGCTCCGCGTCGTGGAAACCCAACCTCCCACCCCCGCCGTGGCTCCGGTGGCCGTTCCTGCCGCTGCGCCTCCCGGCGGCTCCCTAAACATCGGTTTCTCCCTCTCCACTGCTGTGGCTACTACGGCGTCCGGTAGGCCCTTTATCAATGCCTACTCCAACGTCTCCCCGCGGCTGCGGTCTAAAATTTTGCTAGGACGCTACATTAATTTAGTTTCCCTCATCCTCCCCTCCCCCGAGTGTGACAGGCAGGTGGCGGCCTCCTCCCTGGTCACCGCGGTCATAAAGACTGCTCATCCCCGCCTATTGCGGGAGCTATCCATCTGCCCTCCGCTACGGCGGTTCAATTTTCTACCGCTACCATCGGGCCTTCGCTGCCAAGGCCGCGGCCCTCATTTCCCAGGCTAATGTCAAAGTGGACTGGGCGGTCCTGGATACGGAGGTCTTGCTGCTGTCCGTTGGAGGTGCCCCCGCGGTCTCCTGCTCCCGGTGCGGCGCGGCCGGCCACAGCTCTCCCCTCTGCCCCTCCATTCCGTTCGACGCCGCCGCTGGTCATTCTCCTAGGCCCCGCGCGCCTTCATTTCCCAAAGCGGAGGCATATGATCAAAGCAATGTGTGCCGCTTGTTCAACGCTGGCGTGTGTACTTTTCCATCATGCAATTACCTCCACGTTTGCAGTGTGTGCAGGGAGGCCCATCCACGTTCCGTGTGCCCCCATCGCCCCCGCCAGGGCCGCCGTTCCGGGGGGCCTTCGTACGGGCCCTGATCACCACCCACCTCTCAACCCCAGTCTCCGTGCCCGCGCTGGCCCGCGCGCTCGCGCCCCATCCTGATCGGGCCTTCGTTGCCTTTCTCCTGACAGGCCTGGCTCGGGGCTTCCATGTTGGCGTGGCAGCTCTCCCCTTGGCGTCCTACGTGTCCCGCAACCTGCAATCTGCTCTCCGCGAGCCTCTCGTGGTCACGCAGCTCCTCGCGCGGGAGGTGCGCAAGGGCTACATCATCGGCCCCTTTTCCAGGCCCTCCTTTTCCTCGTTTCGCTCCAGCCCGCTGGGAGTTGCCACACGCAAGTATTCCGGGAAGAAGCGCCTAATTTTTGATTTATCCCACCCCCGCTTCGGGCCCGTTCCGAGTATTAACAGTCTCATCCCTCTTGAGCCCTTCTCCCTGCAGTACGCCACCGTGGATCACGCAATCCGGCTGGTGAAGGCCTTCGGCCCTGGGGCCTGGCTGTCTAAAGCGGACATCACGGACGCTTTCAAGCTGCTGCCCATTCACCCCGATCACTGGCACCTGTTTGGAGTAAAGTGGCGTTCCAGTTTTTATTTTGCTGCGCACCTCACGTTTGGCTGCAGGAGCAGTCCTTCTTTATTTAATAACCTTTCTGAGGCCTTGTGCTGGATTTTGTTAGACAATGTCCGTCTCCCCTCTGTCCTTCATCTCCTAGACGACTTTCTCCTCGTCGACCCCCCCGCGGACGGCTCCGGGGACTCGCTCCGTAGGCTGAAATCGGCCTTCTCGGCCTTCGGGGTCCCCCTGTCCGAGGAGAAAACCGTGGGCCCTGCCACCGCCCTGGAGTTTCTCGGCATCCGCCTCGACACGCGCGCCATGGAGGCCTCCCTCCCGCTGGAGAAGCACCTGCCCGTGCGCGCCGTGTCACAATCTGCCCTGTCCTCTCCCTCCATCACAAAACGTGAGCTGCTCTCCCTGCTCGGGCACCTCAATTATGCCATCCGCATCATTCCCCAGGGCCGCTCTTTTATTTCGCGTCTTCTCACCCTCGCGGGTTCGGTTCCCTCCCTGCACGACACGGTCACCCTAGACGACGGGTGCCGCTCCGACCTAGACTTCTGGTCGCGCTTGCTGGACCGCTGGAACGGCGTTTCGTTCTTCTACGACGATATCGTCCGGTCCTCCGACGATCTCCGCTTCTACACGGACGCTGCCCCGTCCGTGGGTTTTGGGGGATTCTTCCAGGACCAGTGGTTCGCCGGGCCGTGGCCCGCTACTTTTCCCCGGAGCATCTCCTCTCCCCGGAGAATCTCCGTAATGTGTGACAATCTCGATGTAGTGGAAGCACTAAACAATGGGCGCTCTTCTTCGCCTAACATAATGTCCTTTCTCAGACGCATCACATGGTTTTCCGTTTTAAATAATTTCATCATCACTGCACGCCACGTCCCCGGTCACCTTAATCAAATTGCTGACTGTCTTTCTCGCTTTAAATTTCAGGAGTTCCGGCGCCTCTGCCCCTCAGCCTGCACGGAGCCACGCGCAGTTCCTACCATGGACCTACTAACCCTGGACTAGTCTCACCTTCCCTCTCACACCTCCTCTCCTCTGCTTCATCCTATATGAAAAAGGGCCTCTCCCCCTCTACTCTATCTACGTACAGCTCCGCTTGGAGAACCTATTCCCTCTTCTGCCACGCTCACAACATCCCTTCGTTACCTCCATCCGTATCTACTATCATGGCTTTCATAGTTCACTGCTCAGACAATCTCCATCATAAAAACACTTACATTCGTACGCTGCTCTCTGGCATTCAGTTTCAGGCCCGCTGTCACAACCCCGCCTTCTCCTCTCTATTCTCTGAACCCTCAATTAAACTCCTCATCAAAGGCATCCACAAATGTACTCCCCACTCTTCTGATCACCGGCTCCCCATCACGCTGCCCATCCTGGAACAGCTCTGCACCACACTGAACTCCGGCTCTTCTTCCAAGTACACGTCTGCCCTCCTTCGCAGCGCGTTCCTGCTCGCCTTTTATGGCTTTCTCCGCATAAGCGAGTTCACCACTGCTCACTCAACGTTCAATGCGGCCCTAGACATTGCTTTTTCCGATCTGGCCTATTACCCTGACCATTTCAACCTTCGTCTAAAACATTCAAAAATCAAAGGAGCCTGCAATATAGTAATAGCACGCTCGGACACATCTCTCTGCCCCTACAAATCCATGATGCGTTACACTCGCCTCCGCTGCAAAAAAGGAGATTTTAACGGACCTCTATTTCTCACTCCAGACAATCTTCCCATGACAGCAACCTGGTTCAGAGCTCAGCTAAGATCCCTACTGCTCCTCTGTAAATTGTCTCCCCAGCTCTACACAGCTCACTCCTTCAGAAAGGCGCTGCCACGCGCGCAGCCTCGCTGGGGCTCCCCCAGGCTTCTCTGCAACAGCTGGGGCGCTGGTCCTCTTCGGCTTTCTCCGCCTACATCAGGCCAGACGCGTCCGCTATCCTGGCTGCACAACGGCTACTGGCTTCCTCGTAAGCTCCCAGCAAAGCAATACGAAGCAAGTAAGTGAACCAATAAGATTCTGGTGGCGGCACGCACTTTTCTCAAAGATAACTCTGCTGCAGCGTCCGGTTGATCGTGATGCGAGCGCTCACGTCCCGGCGCTCAAAGATAACTCTGCTGCAGCGTCCGGTTGATCGTGATGCGAGCGCTCACGTCCCGGCGCTCAAAGATAACTCTGCTGCAGTGTCTGGTCGAACGTGATGCAAGCGCTCACGTTCCCAGCGCTCAAATATAACTCTGCTGCAGCGTCCGGTTGATCGTGATGCGAGCGCTCACGTCCCGGCGCTCAAAGATAACTCTGCCCGTTTTTGGGGATTATGCGCGCGAGCAAGCGCCGCGCTCAACAGCATCTCTCCCGGGCCTAGGGCGCCAAACATGCTTAATCAATAACTTCTAACTGCATTTTCCCTCAGGGGTCTTTCCAAAGTGAAATACATCTACTGCCCTGCCAAAGTATTCTCCCTGTACAAGGACCAGGGGATGAAGACGCAGATGTTCCAGCAGTCTCCTTTTTATGACCGGGAGAGGGAAAGGTGGCGTGTAAATAAATGAGCTATCTGCTGTATATTGGTGCTATTGTATATAGTTACTATATTATACCTGTCTGTTCATAAATGTTTATAAATATTCTAATTATTATGTAAATATATACTTAATATTGATTATATCTAATTATATAATTTCATTTGTAAAGTCTGCATCTACAGTTCTGTATAGTCAGCTCTCAGCCGTCACAGTCACAGGGCTCATCACACAAATACTAGTTTAAGAAGATAAAGATAGCATGTTGTTGTTTTTCTTCTAAGTGTATTTCTTAAATTTGTAAATATCTTTTTTCATCTGTTCACAATAAATATATTATAATGTCATACATTATTGAAGTCTTTCTTTTTATTGATCATATTTCAGGGCAAACAGTAGTATTTGACAAAACAATCTGTATAGAAAATAGAGTTCAGTGCCAATCAACGATATGCCCACTAAACGCGGCTGGCCCCCGCGGCCCGACCTTGCCTAGCTTCCGAGATCAGACGAGATCGGGCATTCTCAAGGTGGTATGGCCGTAAGCACGGGGGTATGGAGCAGCGTGCCTCCTGACCCTGCTGCTGCGGTCCTCTCCTCCCCCAGAATGAGCGCTCAGGCCTGGGTCTGAGCGGGAGCAAAGCCCTCCCCGGTGATAGTCCAGAACCGGAAGAGTGCGTGGGTGAAAACCCCGTGTCTCTAGCACCCCTGGTTCGTTTTTGACAAGCCCTGGAAGCCGAGGTTTTCCTCCCCCAAAATGAGCGCTCTTGGGCGGATGGCAGACGCGCGGTCCCCCGGTGGTTTCCAAGGGCCATAACTTTCTGGTCCTTTATCCCCCGCGCGTCAAATTCACACCGCGGGTAGGACCAGGGGAGTCCCACCCCCGCGTCTGTAGCCCCCCTTCCGCGAGGTCTCTTCTCTCTTCCGGTGTCGCAAATAATAATAAAACGAAATAATAGTAATGCCATAATTCTTTTGAGAATTTTAAACAACTAGAGCCAAAACAAACACATTGATATTCAAGCATAAAGGATTTGATTTTCCAATTTGATTTAGAAAACGAAAATACCAATAAACGAATGGAAAATTTGTTTTTCTGATTTTATTTTGAAACGGAATAACTCATGATCGAAGGGTACACAATCCGTGTAATCCGTGTACCCTTCAAAAATCAAATCCTTTATGCTTCAATATCAATGTGTTTGTTTTGGCTCTAGTTGTTCAAACTCTCAAAAGAATTATGGCATTACTATTATTTCGTTTTATTATTATTTGCGACACCGGAAGAGAGAAGAGACCTCGCGGAAGGGGGGCTACAGACGCGGGGGTGGGACTCCCCTGGTCCTACCCGCGGTGTGAATTTGACGCGCGGGGGATAAAGGACCAGAAAGTTATGGCCCTTGGAAACCACCGGGGGACCGCGCGTCTGCCATCCGCCCAAGAGCGCTCATTTTGGGGGAGGAGAAGCTCGGCTTCCAGGGCTTGTCAAAAACAAACCAGGGGTGCTAGAGACACAGGGTTTTCACCCACGCACTCCTCCGGTTCTGGACTATCACCGGGGAGGGCTTTGCTCCCGCTCAGACCCAGGCCTGAGCGCTCATTCTGGGGGAGGAGAGGACCGCAGCAGCAGGGTCAGGAGGCACGCTGCTCCATACCCCCGTGCTTACGGCCATACCACCTTGAGAATGCCCGATCTCGTCTGATCTCGGAAGCTAGGCAAGGTCGGGCCGCGGGGGCCAGCCGCGTATAGTGGGCATATCGTTGATTGGCACTGAACTCTATTTTCTATACAGATTGTTTTGTCAAATACTACTGTTTGCCCTGAAATATGATCAATAAAAAGAAAGACTTCAATAATGTATGACATTATAATATATTTATTGTGAACAGATGAAAAAAAGAGATATTTACAAATTTAAGAAATACACTTAGAAGAAAAACAACAACATGCTATCTTTATCTTCTTAAACTAGTATTTGTGTGATGAGCCCTGTGACTGTGACGGCTGAGAGCTGACTATACAGAACTGTAGATGCAGACTTTACAAATGAAATTATATAATTAGATATAATCAATATTAAGTATATATTTACATAATAATTAGAATATTTATAAACATTTATGAACACACAGGTATAATATAGTAACTAGATACAATAGCACCAATAGACAGCAGATAGCTCATTTATTTA
Source organism: Knipowitschia caucasica (assembly GCA_964034765.1). Lineage (NCBI taxonomy): Eukaryota > Metazoa > Chordata > Actinopteri > Gobiiformes > Gobiidae > Knipowitschia > Knipowitschia caucasica. The sequence goes on from OZ035825.1 coordinate 9,442,690, forward strand.
CACGCCACCTTTCCCTCTCCCGGTCATAAAAAGGAGACTGCTGGAACATCTGCGTCTCCATCCCCTGGTCCTTGTACAGGGAGAATACTTTGGCAGGGCAGTAGATGTATTTTCCTGACAGACCAGGGAATTGTGTATGAATGTGAGGACTGTTTGGTCCCTGCTTCAGCTGCAGTTTGCAGAACCCGCACTTTCTCCCAGTGGCAGGAGACTCATCTCTCTTCCTTTTCTTCTCCTGCCGCTCATTCACTCTCTGCTGCGTGGCCTCCAGCTCTCTCTGGCAGAACTCAGTGTCCATAAAGTCTCGGAATGGCATCCTGGAGTTGGTCAAACCCTCTGTGCGATAGGTGTTATAGACCTTGGTGGAGCAATAGAAATACCTGGTAGGACCCGGCTGGTAAAACTCGTGGATGGAGCTGCCATCGCCCTCATATTTGGATTTTGGCTGGCCACAAGACAGACATTTCTTTGTGTGGGGTTTATTTGCTGGAGGCTGCTGCTGCTTTTCCAAGATCTGCTGCACAACCTTCTCTATGGCCTCCTCAGACAGCGGTGACATGAGAGTCTGAGCAGGAGGAGCGGGGTTCACTGCTGCAGGGGGCATGGTGACAACAGGCGCTGTGCGGGTCTTACTGCCTGCTGTGAGCGATGTCCTCCCCCAGCACTTCAGCCTTGTCTGAGGCATCACCTCCTCTCACTCGCACCAGAGTGAGGGCGTTCTCCCTCACCACCTCCTCCCTCAGAGGAGCACCGCACTCCCTCATGGACGGGTCGTCCCTGATCTTCCTCGCCTCCTCCGAAGGGTCCTGCAGCAGGAATCCACGTGGGCCCTTGCGAAAAATCACAGTGACGCAGCCAGGAAAGAATGAAAATGTCTTCATATTGTCTGCAACAACAAAAAAAGATCATAAAATATCTAGCTATAGCATGATAGAGAAGTATGTATAATGTATATATCTTTAGCATAATAAAAAATAAAATAATTAAATTTAGCATTATAAAGAAGCATGAATCCTGTATAATCTAGAGAAGACATATACAGTTGTATGTTTACATCTGGACCTTAGCAGCATGAGGCTCTGGGATACAGTAAGTACAGTTATAGAAGGAAAATATGAACTGGTAAAACACTAATACATTGTCGTAAACTAACTGCATATAATTCATTTTCAACTCAATGTGTTGCTGAACTATAGAAATGTGAAATACATATAGATAGTACACATCAACAATAATTATCTAATCATAATTAGCTAGCGCTGGAAATACTACTACAACCAGACGTAAACAAACTGCATTACTGTATACAGTAGAATACAGTGAATACAGATTGTTTGACAACGCAGAGAAAGTGTTTTCTTTACAATATTGATCCAAACAGAGATCTACGAGCAGCAGCAGCAACAAACATTTGACACGGAGGTAAACAATCATAAACAGCGCACTACACACTCGAGATTTAAACTACAGACGTGTGTGAACGATCTACGCACAATATGAGAGATTTATGAAGTGAAACAAAAAGAACGAGCACAAAAACATTGTGTTTATCAGAGGAGACTTACCGAGTGCGTGTGTAATCCAGAATGAATGGAGAAAGCCGGCTCTCTCTATTTGAGAGCAGCGCCCACAAAGTTTTCCCCATAGTCCTTGGATGGGAGACCGCCTGGGAATACCAGGTGCTGTAAGCATTTTGCCCCTGGAGCTCGGGCCTAGGGGCGAGCTCAACAACAGCGCGAGTTGTTGTCGTGTAGTTGAGTTGAGTTGAGTGCAGCTTGCAGTTGTTTCCGTCTCTCACCACTCATCATTTCCGGTAGCATATCAAACAAAATAATGGAAGTTGTTTTAGTAGTGTTTGTTTCCACTGCATAGCAAAGAAATGGGTGAATATTTCATTTAGAATGTTTTGATTTTCCAATTTAATTTAGGTAATGGAAATACAATAAAACAACCACGTAATTTGTTTTTCTGATTTTGTTTTGAAACGGAATAACTAATGATCGAAGGGTACACGGATTGTACACGGATTATAAACTAATGGAAATTTTGATTTTCTGATTTTATTTTGAAACGGAATAACTAATGATCGAAGGGTACACTGATTGCATAGCTACTTACCTGAAATATGTTGGAAATGTTCTCCGTTGTCATGTCTTCTGACCTAAGAGTTAGCCTTTTGCCTTCTCGGAAAAGTACGAAGCAATCCATCGTGTGTGCCCACGGCCCACAGACACGCCGGAGAATCATTTCGCTAACTAGCTTACTACTTCCGGGTAACTCTGCGTATCAAACAAATTCGCAAAAACTGAGTTTATACGCTTGTTATCCGTTTGATAATTTTTCTTTTAATTGACAAATTATAAATTCAAAAAACTGAGCGTTATTCAAGTTTTCGTTTTTGTTTTAAAGCACGAAAAACAAAAAAAAACAGTGGTTATCCGTTTTTCTTATGTTGGTTTCAAATGGAAAATCAAATGAACGAACGGTACACGGATTAATAAGTATCGACGTGTGCTGCATTTCTGAAATCTGCGACAATGTATGGAGTTCTGTATTTATGTGAAATGTTGAAAATGCTAGCTTCAAAATTATTGTGGTTTGTATTTGCTAATGTCGTGTAGAAGTGCACTGTCACTATGGCGCTTAGCTAACCACTCAAACCATTCAATGACTGTCGGGTGTTGTCTTAGCATGGCTTCAGTTCTATTACCCCGCAGCCTCCAAACATTTTCTTTACAATGCCAGAACCTCTCAATGTGTTGCGTTTGGGCACCGTTTTCTGAGTTAACAAATTCAACACTGTGATTCACAGTCTATAATGTCCATAACCCAGCCAAGGTAGTTGGCGATATGCTATCCGCTCATCGCTTATAGTTGTTAATTCAGCCCTTGCATGGTGCACTATCAGTGGCACAAGGTCTTGTCTGACTCTCGGGGAGACCCATAGTTTGAGAAAGGGATCCGCTCCACACGGACGGACGGGCTATAAATCCAGGACCTAAGCTACAGAACGAGGACCAGTGGCCGTTGAACGCGGACAGGTCCGGTGCAGGACTGAAGCACTCCCAGGCGGGTCAGGCAGGGCAAGTCTGCAGGTGCAGATGAAGGAGGCCAGGTTCAGAGGTCCCGTCATCGTACCATGAAACTTCACAACATAAAAGGTTCATGAGCATAAACGTGCATGGTGCACACACATACTGGAATCTAGGTGTCGTTAAGATTAACGGAACAATGCCAGTTGAGGAAGTGAAAAAGTTGGTTGACTCTCTGCTTCAAAGATTCAAGCTTGACATAGAGGAAAATATTGTGTGCTGAACTACTGATGGAGCATCAGTGATGGTGAAGTTTGGCAGACTGATCTCCGGCTGTGCTATGCCCATGTTGTTCACCTGGCTGTCACAGATGGGCTCTACCGCCGTGGTCACCGAGAAGAGCTGGCGTTGTGTTGAGGATGGAGACTATTGGTCAGTCGGGGTGAGAGAAGAAATCTACAAGAGCGTGGAGCAAATTTTGCCAGGCATTTCCACAAGTCACCTGTCAGTAATGACAAGCTGAGAGAATGCACCAACACCAAACGAGATCATGGGAAAGAGTTAGTTCTCATTTTGGATTGCCTTAACCGCTGGAACAGCCTGGCTGAAATGTTGGATCGCTACACTGTACTCCATAGACCAGTGTCCAAGACCCCCATTGACATAAGTCCTGCATCAATAATTACAAACGAGCAGCTCGCGCTTGTAAAACAACTGAGCTCCTGCTTGAAACCGGTGAGGATGGGAGTCAAATCTCTTTGTAAGCGAGACACCACTCTCATTAAGGCAGATGGATTTTTTATTTTCATGATGGATCAGCTGAGTAAGCAGGAGACTCCACTGAGCCAAGAGATGAGAGATGCAATTCATCCAGCGAAGACAGAAGAACCTAGTGTCTTTGTAATGGTAGGCCTTCTACGTAAGCCTTAATTATTTATTAAATAGTGATTTTCAATATGCTCCTTTTAATAACAATATTTTTGTCAGGTACCTTCTTGTGAAAAAAACTAGTCACATTTCAACAACATAATCTCTTTAATACATGTTGTCAGCGCTAGTTCAAACTACAGTTTATCTGGACATAAGCACACACACAGACATGTTACAGACTACAGTCTGGGTCTCGGCAGATGTAAAAGCAAAAGACAAAGAATGGGGGAAGACTCAGAGCGTCGTTGATTGGTCAAATCACAGGAAGAAGAGCCTTCCTCAATTGCCTAACCAAAAGCAGATGTCTTCGGCTTCCTGCTTATTGGTGTTTCACTCATGGGGGATGGGAGAATGCTGATGATGCGTCCCATCACACACGTAGGTTAACCCAAAGTTGTCTAAACTTTGAATATATTCTAATTCACTTCAATGAAAATCCAACAACTCCACTATCACTTCTGGATCCTGGTGCTTTAGTCGCACAAGCACCAAGGCCCACTGAAATTTTTGCCATGCCATCAAGACAGATGCTGGTGAGGACTGCTAATGGTGCTTTCAGACCGCCAACGCTGAAACGCTGAAGCCCCGCTCACCAGATGCGCATTCTCTAGTTTTCAGACGCAGGGGTCTTCACACCGAGATGTCCTGACGCGCGCCGGAAGTAGCCGACAGGCTCTGATGCTAACAGAGTTTAGCTAGCGGCTTCTTATGTACAGATCTTCTCCAATGTGCAGCTTTGCAGCGTGTCTTTGAACAGAGACTTTCCACGGGCTTTATACAACAGTAGTACGTGTTCACGGAGGTGCGCCATACGTTTTTTCATATTATTAAACGGTATTTCCACATCGGCGAACACACTCGAAGCAGTTGCATAAGGTCACGGGAGCATGACAACGCTAGCCTGGTTGTACCACACCTTAGTACAAATTACATTTCATACTAAGGTCTGGATTTGCTCCATTGAGCTCCGTGAACAGGTGGGAGGGGTTAACTCCTTTTGCAGATTGAAACGATTGGATCTGAGTTTACCGTGACGTATGTAATGCGCCCGAGCGTGTTGTTAGCATTTCGCCAAGCCTAGCCATCTCCTTTGCCGCTAACGGAGCCTGTGGGGAGTAGCGCCACAATCTTGACCGGCGAAACATTCCTCTTGCTCCTGCTTCAATTTCTTGATAGAACCAGACCGGATTACTTTACTATCGCATTCTTCGCCATTGCCAAACTACAACCTGCCCGTTCGGCGCAAACTCTTGACGTCACCGGCACCGACCTACGACACCCGCCTTCCGCGCTCTCTGAGTAGCCGGTCGAAATACGACCGATTGTAATCGCTAACACAGGGACCAGACCCAGACGTTACATGCAGTGAAATGATGATTGAGCGGAGTGTACGGATGGCTAAGGCCAGGCAATGACAACGCATATTTTTACAAGCACACAGTCCCCCATTGTCAACCCTGGTTTGAGTTCTGGTGAAGTCTGGTGTGGGTCCTGTTTTGGCTGTTTACGAGTATTTTCAGTCTGCTCGCTCAGTCCGCTTACGTCCCCGTGACCACTTTGCAGCTCTCTGATTGGTTGTCACACGAACGTCCCAAGGAAAGGATGAGCAGAATCCATCTCCTGTGGGCGTCGATTTTGATCATCATTGAGTGCACAAAGGGAAGCCCCGAATCCGACTGAAGAGGTCTCGACTCAGTATGAAGGGGACCTAGCATTAGATCTGCAACAGGCCATTTCAATGACCACCAAGCCAGCCTCAGAGGAAACAAACGACCGATTTCATGAAAATTCTAAAAGGGTTCTCCCTCTTCAAAGCCACCAACAGGAGGCCACCCCCCGCAACAGTTATTTGAATCACTCACCACTATTCAAGCTACACCTATGGAGGCAGAGAGAGTATTCTCTATCTGTGGTCATTTTGTAACAGAACGGTGAACGCGCTCTGCTTCTTAACTCACTGACTGCCAGGCATTTTCAGATTTGAGAAGTGCGTTCTGCCAGCGTTTTCAGGGGATTTGACAAATTTTGAAGAGCCACAGAATAGTCATTTTTTAGAGTATGTCAACACCAAGGGCACCAAATTAAAGGTTAATCTCTCTGCTGTGCTCTGAAAAAAACAGTTTGTTTCTACCTTTTACCGTTCTTGCACAATCTGCCATAGAACATAGCATACTTTCACCCATAACACCTGGTCTGAGCAAGAAAACAGAGAAAACGAGCTGTATGTAAACAGGAACATATCAAGCAGAAAAGTGACTTTTAGGTGCATTTTTTTGCTTTAGTGACACCTCATACATCTTCACACTTGTTCCCTTATATAAATGATAAAAACATGACTCTGAAAAAATACTTTTGATGGCAAATTGTTGGCAATTTATTCAGATACCATTCTTCTATACCATCAACAAACTTCAAACAACAACAACACAAAAATCAATAAAACTATAAATGTATAAAATAGAACAAAGTGTGGTGTAAAGTTGAGTGTGTGAGGGCTTTTTTCACTCCTCCCAATAGTTCAGCTTCGAGTGGTAGGAGGTGAAACACTGTCCTGTGTGTAACGGAACACGACACGCCGCGCACCACTTGTTGGTCTCCCTGCGAAGACCCCTCCTGAAACAGACCCGACATCTTCTGGTCGGTCTCTCCTTATTGCTAGTGGCCATCAGGTGTTCCATTTTGTGCCTCCTTAGTTGCCCATCCAGCCGGCTCTCTGGGTCAACCATAGGAGCCCTGGCGTTGTGTGGTCCCAAGACAGCAGCACTCTCCTCATCATCTCCTCCTGCCTCCTCCTGCCTCCTTGACGTCCACGACCTTGACACACTCTTGAGGAACTGTAGGAGGTGTTTGCACTCTCCTCTGGGGTGTCTGGCTCTATAGAGGACAAAAGCATTGAACATTGCCAGCTGGATAAGATAGGCCACGAATTTCTTGGACCAATTTGTGGACCGTCTGATGAATGGATAGTAGGCCACGTTTTGGTCCAACTTATCCACTCCATTCATACACTTGTTGTACTCCACAACACACGCTGGCTTCCACTGTGGCACCTTCTGCTTCGCTCCCTTCTGCCACACTTCCACCTTCTCCATAGTGTTATGGTGACAGGTCGTCACCATTTTCACCAGTCTTTTATCCTGCCATGCCACCACCATCACCTTCCCGTTGTGTCTGACAATCCTGTCTCCAACCTGCATTTTTGTGACCTCTTTTATTATTTTTGGTTCACCTCTATTCTTCCTTAGAGTTCCACACACATTTGTGTTTTTCCTCAGTAAATGTTCACTGAGTGAAACAGAGTTATAAAAATTATCCATAAAAAGTGTGTGACCTCGGCCTTGGAGACGACCCAGAAGACAGTGTCCTCCAGTGTGGAGCTTGTCCCAACATAAGGCAGCATATTGTGGCAGCAGCCTGTGGCTGAGTCACACAGAATATAGGACTTGATGCCATATTTCACTGGCTTTTGAGGGTTGTAGACCCTAAAAGCCAGACGCCCCCGCCACATCATCATTCCCTCATTGATGCAGATGTTCTTCCCTGGACTGTACATGTCCTTGAATTTATTTACCAGGTAGTCCAAAACAGGCCGGACTTTGTAAATTTTGTCACCTACATCATGTGACCTATTGTTATTGAAATGAAGAAACTTCCAGATGAGCTGGTACCTGTTCCTAGACATTACTTTTGCAAAATATAGGGTTGCATCCATCTCATCTGTAGACCAGTACATCTCAACTGTTGGTTTTTTCAGGTAACCAGTGAGGAAACTGAGTCCCAAGAACCTTTTGAGCTCAGGGACAGAGAGCTCTTTCCACCTGTTACTCCTGCTGTGTGGCAAAGGCTCAGTGTTAGTCTCCAAATACTGGCTGGCATAAAGGTTCGTCTGATCCACAATTTGTTGGAGCAGTTCCTCCGTCAGGAAGAGTTCCAGAAAGTCAGCTGGATCAGATGAATCCAGCTCCGCAGCAGGTCCCTGAGGTCCAGGTGCTCCAGTGTGGCAACTGACTCGGCTCCCACTCATCCTCCTGTCAGCCATCTTCCCCAGAGCCTCTGCGTGATGCACGGGCTGCAAAGTGGATACATACAATTACTATATTATACAGTGACTTTGTTACAAAAATCAATACATAAAATACAATGTATACGTATCTTCCCACATTGACCGACTATTTTTGGACCAAAACAATACAGTAGTTGCATGAATGAAAGTTGTACATTCATTCATGTATGAATGAATAATGTACAAAAGCAAAATACATAAAATAATATAACATACTAATAGTATAGTATAGTATACTATATTATATATTATTGCCATGTGATGTGCAAGAATAGAAATTAGTTTATTTACCTCTCTTTGCACAGGAACCGCCTCTTGCTGCACCACCTGTAAATAGGAATATGTATCATTCATTCATTCATTCATGTATATAGAATCTATATACTAGGAGAATATACAAACACAAATATATATAATGGTATGAGGAGGATTTACCTCTTCTCCTTGCTCTGCCAACCCCAAAGGGGGAGGGCTCTCTACTTTTATCAGAACCTGTGAATGTAGAACACATTTCATTTAGTCAGAGCTATTGGCAACAAGATGTACAAGTAAAACATAACGAAACAAATAAATATATAATAAATACTACAATGATAAAAAAAAATATAAGTGGCATGTACTAAAGAAGCAGTAGGGATATGAGCGCTGTGTTACTCATAGCAAGTTTCCGCGCCTTTCCCTCCTTTCAAGTTAGCATATTCTAGGTAACATAGCAAGTTCTTAATCGGGATCAGGTTCGCTGAAGTCATCAGAGTCATCAGTTACAGCAGGTGAAACGCTGCGAGAGGCGGCAGGCTGCTACGCGCTCTCCCTCTGCGCAAAGTTGGCTGCCGCGATGATGGACCCTCGCCGGGGTCTACACTCGCTCCCCTCTCTCCCTGACTCACTGATCGACGAGCCAAACTCTCAAGCAGTGTCAACTGCTTATAACTCGCCATCACTCTCACCTATATAATCTCAACTATCGCTAAATTCGCTACTCGCTATGCTACTCTCTCGCTATACTACCGCCACTCACCACGCTCTCCAAACACTCCCACACTCCTTCTCCTCTCCACTGGCTTTTAAGCTCTCCTGTGGCGCGACACTGCATCCTACTGGTGTTGATTTATCATTACAGGTACATTTGTACAATGTATCAGTATTGTGGGTCATGCATAAGGTGCGCCAGACATTACTGTAGCCTCCCGTGTAATAACATGAAAAACTCGTCAAACTCGTCATGGGCAGTGAGCGTTACTATTCAACATGACGAGTTTTGTCGTCATGGGCAGTGAATGAGTTAACAACTGACATTTGTAGATACACAGCTGAAAATAAAGCAGTTGTCAAAATTCAAGTTGTAAACATGGACTGTGTGATACAACCTGGGCACAAAGCTGCCATAGAGGACAAACTGGGTTTAAAATCAACATGAGGCTCAGGCTATGTTGTTCAGTTTATTCATACTAAGAAAAGTCAGTCTCGTTTGAGGTTTGCTCTATTCTGGGAGCAGATCTTTTCTCCTGCTGAGAAGATTCGCTCTGCGGGGGGATACAAAAAAGAGATCTTACTAGGTTTGACAGTGTGGGAAAACGCCCCTCATTTTCTCTCCCCCAGCTGAGAAGGTCACCCCTTTTGGCTGTTGGTGCCTCTGTGAAGAACATCTTAACATCCAGGTCTTCAAGTCGCACCCACTCCTACGGTTTCAGGTCAAAGTAGTGCTTGCCACTTGGTGTTACCTCTGGATCAGAGTTGAATTGACTGGCCAGCGCTGCTCCAGGAGTCTCGCCACCATGTAATAAGTTCTATTCCATCGCGTACTGACCTCCTGGATCAGCTCGTGCTCTGGGGTGTTCATTTGCTGCTGCTCCTTCTTCAGTTTTGAATTTGTCAGCTCACTTCTTACTAGGGATGTACCGAATCCAGGATTCGGTTTCGGCCGAATATTAGTGTTTTTTACAGGGTTCGGTTTCTGGCCAAACCTTAGATTTTTTTCCCCACCGAACTGAACACTATGCGCGCTACGCCACCCCCAGACTGAGGTCGAGGGATGCGTCCCTCCGGGGTATAACTCCCTTCTTGTTTGACCCTCACTATCAAAGTGTGGTGCGGATTCAAGGACACTCCGGACTGTTGCTCAAGACTCAAGTGAGCTTACTCCCAAAAACAGCATGTCAATCATATCATACACACGTTCCATGTCTTGCTCCGGTCCCACACTCGCTCCCGCACTTTTCCCTCTCGCACTGTTTCTGTCTACTTCCGACACACACACACACACACACACACACACACACACGTTGCATCAGCATAGTGGCCCGTTAGAAAGCAGCAACTAGCTAGCTTGTGACTATGGAACTCGTGAGCAGAAAGAGTTTTGTTTGGAAGTACTTTAAGTCAAAAGAGGGTGATTCTAGTCGAGCTATATGTACAATTTGCAATACCGAATTGTCCCGTGGTGGCAAGGACCCGAAACAGTACACTACTTCGCCGCTGCTAAAGCATTTGCGGATGAAACATTTGAAAGAATATGAGTTGAGCATTAAGGAATCTACAGACAGGAGCCAAAATGCAGTACACATAACTTCAGCAAAGGAAGGAGAGTCACAGCTAAAAACGTGTTTTAGCCAGACAACCATCACCAGCTTTGCCAGTCCTACTCCTACACTGAACAAACAGTGGGCCTCAGATCACCAACGAGCCAAAGCCATTCATGCAGCAATTGGGAAAATGATAGCCATTGACTTGCAGCCTTATAGCATAGTGGAAGACACCGGATTCAATGAGCTACTACATCTGCTAGAACCACGATACAAAATCCCCTCCAGATGCTTTTTTGCTGAGAAAATAATCCCTGAAATGCACGAGTCCATCACTTCCCGCATACAAGCACATATTACCAAAGCACAGGCTTTTGCATTTACATATGGACTTGTGAGTACACTACACAGTCCTACATCAGTGTGACCTCACATTGGATTGATGATGATTTTCAACGCACACATGCTATTCTTCGATGTGAAGCATTTGAGGGAAGGCACACCGCATTAAACATTTCTGATGCACTACAAGAAATTATCAGAGCGTGGGACATACCTGTTAACAAGTGTCACCTGGTCTTGAGGGATAATGCTGCAAACATGCGGAAAGCCATGTCCGAGGCAGGGATTCCAAGTGCTGGCTTTTTTGCACACACGCTCCAATTGTGCATTCACGACAGTCTTTTGTCACAACAAAATGTCTCTGACTTGATCGCACTGGCCAGGAAAACTGTTGGTCACTTTAGGCACTCCTCAAGTGCTAAATCCAGGCTTTCCGCTCTACAGCAAGAGTTGGGGCTGCCAAATCACCATTTAATTCAGGACGTGACAACTCGATGGAATTCGACATATCTTATGTTCGACCGTTTAATAGAACAAAAACGTGCCATAAATATCTACTTGTCCGAGACAGATGGGATGCAACATATTCATGCACAGAGGATGTTCTCAAGGTGCTCAGACCATTCGAGGAGTTGACTCGAGAAATAAGCGCAGAAAATGCGTGTATATCCACTGTCCTGCCAGCTGTGATGATGTTGAAGCGCTATATCCACAACGAAAGACGCTCATGGAATCAAGCAGATGAGAACCCGCTTACTGACATCTCTGCAGGATAGGTTTGAGGGAAGCGAGCAGAATAGCCACTTAGTTGTGGCAACAAGTCTGGATCCCAGATACAAGGCGAAATTCTGGGTGAGTGACACGGAACAGTGCTATTCAAAGTTGCTTGTGCAGGAGGCTGTATCCCGTTTGCGTGAATCAGATCAAGGCGCGTCTGCTCGGCCTACAGCAACGGAACAGTCTGAGGAACGAGGCCCGACACTTCGCACTAAACGACACTGTTCAGGAATCTGGAGCGGCTGGGACGATCTCTACCGCAGCAATTCCAAGATAGTCACATCAGGTGCAGACGCGGAGATAAGTGCGTTTTTTGGCGAACCCCTCATTGCCCTCAGAAGTTCCTCTCCAGTGGTGAAAAGCAAACCAGCAGCGTTTTCCTCTGCTGGCTCCAACGGCAAAAATCTATCTCTGTCCGCCACCAACTACTGTGCCCAGTGAGAGACTTTTCAGTACTGCTGGGGACATTCGTTCCCACACTCGCAACCGGCTGTCCCCTCTTAATGCCGAGCGTCTTGTTTTCCTTAAAGGGAACGTTCATTTCATGTAGGTGTGTAATAAAAGGCCTACAATTTTGTGTTATAGCTTTTATGTTATTTGGCTACTGTTAATCATACTTTAGCTGTAAAACAACAGCAGTTTTTTGAGTTATTGTTGAATAGCCAACAATTTGCCGCTAAACATTGTTTAAAAAAAAACCTTTTTTTTTGCATTGTTGCTTTTGCTTCAACATGTGTCTTCATTGTCTCTGTACATGCCCCAAAAGACGCCCCAAAAGATGGCTGACACAGCTGCTGGTCACAACTCTGCTCCAGTTTTCAAACGCTCTCGCTTGAAACCAGAGATATACAAAACAACTGATGGGAAAACAATTGTTGAAGATGAACTGCTCAATTTCCTTTGTGTAAAAATGAAGATTATGAGCCAGGATGAGATTATTATTCTGGCTGCTAACACATTTGACTCCGAGTGGATTGAGGCCTCCAAGAAGGCCCTCTTTGAGCTCTGCCCTTCTTCGCAAAGGAATGTCACACACAAGGGAGCGCAGAAAGATGCCAACAACATCAAAAGCTGCCTTAAAGTATTAAATGAGTGTGGGGAGAATATTCCCAGATTTGTTTCCTATTATCTGGATGAGCTCCCACCTGTCACGTTTAATAGTCTGGACGTCTCATGTCTATTAACAAAAATGGAGCAGATGGCCGCAGAAGTTGGCGCTTTAAAGCAAATAATGAACTCACAAGTCAGCATTACTAGTGATCTGCGCATTGCTGCGAGCGGGATCTGCAACCGGGTGTGCTCCCTGGAGAGGGAGCGCAATGAGCGGGCCTGGCCCGCTAACGTGGATGTAGCAGCTGTCACGACGCAAGCTATGCCTCTTGTGTCTGCTGTGAAAGAGGTCCTGACCCATGGGGAGAAAAGTGCAGCGGAGACAGCGACTCCGACAGTACCGGCTCCGGAGGTGTATGCAGGGACCGCTGCGGAGAGGAGTTTACGGGGGCAGCAGTCGCCAAAGTGGAGTGAGGTTGTGAAGAGGAGCCGGCGCGCAACAACCGATGAAGCTAATGCAGTACGCACGGGACAGGGGAGGAAGCCACGGGCCACTAAGCCTATCGTTGGCACTGGGACTGTGGGCAGCATCCGAACCATACAGACCAAACTGGTGAGTGTGTTTGCTTCTCGATTTTCACCTGATCTGGAGGATGTAACATTAGCGGAATACTTAAAGAACAAACTCAACCGGGATGTATCATGCCAAAAGATCACCACGGCGCACAATCGATTCAGTTCATTTAAAATATCTGCGGAGTGTAATGACGTAAATGAGATGTATGACCCTGATCTGTGGCCAGAGGGTGCACTCGTTCGGCGGTACTATGAGCCGCGTCGTGTGGGGTACAACAGGGGTGAGCTAGGCGCAGGTGACCCTGTGGGCAGTGCGCGCAATGGCACCGCTGTGGTACCCTAAAATGCAGCTATGGATTTACGTCTTCTGACTTATAACTGTCGGGGCCTACGGCTTGGAAACAGTGCTGCAGATAAAGCTCGTCGCTTGGTTGTCGATGGACTTTTGCAAAATTGCGACATACTGTGTTTGCAAGAGACTTTTTTATCTCAACAAGACTTGCAAAAGCTGAACTCGTTTAATGAGTATTTTCATGGGGCTGGTGAGTCCACTACTGATTTTAACAGGAGTATTGTCATGGGTAGAATAGCAGGGGGTGTGGCAATACTCTGGAGAAAGTCTCTTGATACATGCGTTAAAGTTGTCAGACTTGGAGTTGACTGGTGTATTGGTCTACATTTTACTTGTGATGATAAAGAATTTATAATAGTTAATGTCTACACTCCGTATGAGTGCAAACAAAATGAAGATGTATATTTAGATAAGCTGGCCTTTTTGCATGCGTTTGTTGAAGACAGCCCTGTATCTAGTGTTTACATTGTAGGAGACATGAATGCAGACATTGCAGACATGACTTCCTTATTTGGTAAACATTTGCTACAATTCTGTGAGGATCATGACTATATTCTATCTAGCAGATGTTTACTTCCTATAAAGAGCTACACATATATTAGTGAGGCTTGGCATACAACCTCATGGTTGGACCACTGTATAAGTACAGCTGATGCACATGTCTCCCTGGCATCTATGCAAATACTTTACAGTGTTGTTACTGGAGATCATATTCCTATCTCTTTTAATATACACGTTGACCAGTTACCAGGACTGACAACACACAATGGCCCAGTTAAGCAGGGGAGGCTGGACTGGACAGCTTGTACACAGGAAGACCTCCTGTCCTATTTTACTAGATCTGACAAACTTTTAAGCAGTATACATGTTCCACACAATGCTATTAGATGTACTGACACTAATTGTGTTGAAGTGGACCATAAAATGGATATCTGTAGTTTTTATGATAATATTATCAGTGTTTTGTCTAAAAGTAGTGAATGTTTTTATAAAAAAGTTCAACATAATCACAAAAAGCGACCAGGCTGGAATATGTATGTAGCTGGGTATTACGAGGAAGCACGGGAAGCTACAAGAGAATGGACTGTAGCAGGGAGACCGAGACATGGCACTATTTTTGAGAATAAAAAGATTACCAATGCCAGATACAAATATGCTATTCGATTTATCTCAAGAAATGAAAAAGTATGAGGTCAGATTCATTGGCCAGTAAACTTACATCCAGCAATATTATGGATTTTTGGAAAGAGGTGCGAAATCTCAACAGTAGTAAAACATCTCTACCTTGCACTGTAGATGGATCTCTGGCTCAGAAAACATAGTTGGATGCTGGAAACGACATTATTATAATCTGTTCAATTGTGTCCACAGTGATATGTTTAATGCTGGCACAATTGACCAAAGTGAATATGTACCCATAAGTGCCCATGAGGTGTATCAAGCAATTCAAAAGTTACCGGCTAATAAGTCCTGTGGTGCTGATAACATTTATGCTGAGCACCTGATACATGCCAGCAAAAGACTTTGTCCTCTGCTGGCCATTTGCTTCTCTAGCTGTTTGACACATGGAATTCTCCCAGACTCACTTCTCTCTGTCACGCTTGTCCCAGTCTTAAAGGATAAAGCTGGTAGAATGGGTAGTTTGGACAATTATAGACCAATCGCACTGGCAAGCATATTGTCTAAAGTCTTGGAGAAAATACTGTTATCTCGATTACAAGATTATATCTGCTCCACAGACAACCAGTTTGGCTTTAAATCTAAACATGGTACAGATTTATGCATATTTGCTCTCAAGGAAATAATAAGAAAATATAAAAGTCAAACATCATCTGTTCTTCTGTGTTTTATCGATGCATCTAAAGCATTTGATCGGGTAAATCACTGGAAATTATTCTCAAAGCTGAACGAGAGAGGGGTGCCTCGTTATATTGTGAGAGTTTTAGTATACTGGTATGCCCATCAGGTAATGCAGGTGAGATGGGGTAGATCCATGTCGGATCCATTCTCTGTTAGTAATGGTGTCCGGCAAGGAGGAATTCTCTCTCCTGTTTTATTCTCCCTGTATATGAATGATCTGTCCTTAGAGTTAAGTGCATGTAAAACGGGCTGTATGATTGGGCCAATCCAGGTGAATCATCTGTTGTATGCGGATGACCTTGCTGTATTCAGCCCTAGTAGTGCAGGTCTACAGGACCTTCTCAATGTCTGCTCTAAGCATGGTGTAGAGTATGATGTAAGGTATAATGCAAGCAAAAGTATGATAATGTTATGTAGAACTAAAGATGATGTAAATGTAAACTTTCCCCAATTTAAATTGTGTGGTGTTGAACTAAGTGTATGTTCCAAATATAAATACTTAGGCCATTTTATTTGTGATGATCTGTCTGATGATGAGGACATTCTCAGGCAATGTCGTATGTTGTACGTTCAGGCGAACATGCTGGTGCGCAAGTTTGGTGCCTGTACAGCGCAGGTGAAAAAGACACTTTTTAAAGCATACTGTACGTCATTATACACGGCACATTTATGGACCAAATACAAAAAAGCAACCATCCGCAAACTCAATGTGGCATACAATGACTGTCTGAGGATTTTATTGAAAAAGCCACGATGGGAAAGTGCAAGTACTTTGTTTGTGTCAGCTGGAATAAGGACATTCCAGGCCGCCATGCGATGTTTGATGTACAGTTTTATTTGTCGGCTCAATGAAAGCCAGAATTGTATTGTCATAAGCCTGACAAATGTCAAATTCAGTGCCATGCGGTACCAGTCAGATCTGTGGAGACACTGGTACAGCTGTTTGCTCTGAGAAGTGAGGCTTATTGTTGTGATTACATGTGTTGTTTTGTGTTTTTATGTGATGTGTGTTATGTGTTATGTGTCTTATCCTGGACCCTGAATCTGTAATAAAGTTTGATATGATATGATATGATATGTACAGATCCTCCCTTTACCAAGCCTCCTGCGGTGAACTGCCAGTACCATCCACGCTCAACCCCATTCTTGTTGACTGTTTGGTAAAGTGAAAGCTTGCAAGCTTGAAGAACTCTGTCTTCAGATGCTTCTTTTCCAAAACTGCCCATAGAAGACAAATTGAGACGTCACTTTGTTGTTTTCCTTGAGGTTCACCGGGTCTCAGTGTTCATATTGAGGTGGCGACCAGAGACTAATTCAGTGAGGAAAGAAAATCTGAATGTCCCATGTGCTTGTTTTAACAACTCGACAAAGAAAAATGTTCATATAATTTATAGATGTTAGCCAAATTTATAAATTTGGCTTATTTTTTATTTTTACTGCTACAGGACACCTGAATTTCTCCTATGGGGATATCAATAAAGTATCTATCTTTCTGTCTATCTCTCCCCCTTTAGCCTGCTCCTCTCCCCCTTTGGCCTGCTCTCTCCCTCCATGACCTTCTCCTCTCCCTCTTTCATTGTGTTCAAGTTTTGCTGACTGTGGGAAGCATTTTGCATCCCATGAGCTTCACAATGCATATTGGAGCTAGCCTGACTCTCGCCAGACCCTTGTAGATTGCTGCGCTTCTCACAGGGGTCTGGATCTGAGCCATAGCGGTTGGATTTCAGAAGGCGGGGCCTTGTTAAAAAAAAAAAAAAAACCTAATATGTGAGTGGATAAACCACTTGTCAGTTATCTTGAATGACATCTTACTTCAACCACTCACATTGAAGCACACGATTCCCAAGGATTGCCAAATGCCGGCATTTTTTCCAGCCCAAAACCCGCGAGAATGCCCAAAAAAAAAAACAAAAAAAAACAGAATGATTTTTTGGCTAAAAACGTAATTTAATCAACTTGGGCTGTCATGATTCTGTATATTGTCTTTCTGTTTATTTATTACCTACAAGTCTCTTGAAAAAAAAGTATGCGAGAAACCACCCAACCTGCTGCTTATTGTTGTAAACAGGAACACCTAAACCAGTACTTAAAGTAGTACTAGAATTTAATATGCTGCTATCCAGAATATATAACTACAATATGTGTTTATAATATTTCGGGTGTTCATTTTGACATGTTTAGATGAATTATGTTAAAAAAACGGCTTTCAAGTGGCACCTTTATAAAAACGCTAGGGGGCGCCAAAATGGCGGCGATGACGTAGGGGAAGGGCATCTCACAGCAGCAGCAGTCTTGGCTGAATCTGTAGGAGGTTTCACTGTCATCTGAACAAGGTATAAACATATTTTCATCAGTTTTGTACATAATAGTGTGCAACTCTTTTAATCTTTTAGCCTTATTTGTGAGATTCAAGCTAATTAGTGTTGGGCAAGTTAGCTAACTCTACTTGATATCATAAAACATGCTAACAAGGCTAATATTCGTTTTTACATTATGCCAGTCTCACTGCTGTTGCCTTGAATTTATTTACCACAATGTACATTGTAATATTCATAAATTAAACCGTTAATAGGCGTTAGCATTTATGGATATTACAATGTACATTGTGGTAAATAAATCTAAGGCAACCACAGTGAGCCTGGCATAATGTAAAAACGAATATTAGCCTTGTTAGCATGTTTTATGATATCAAGTAGAGTTAGCTAACTTGCCCAACACTAATTAGCTTGAATCTCACAAATAAGGCTAAAAGGTTAAAAGAGTTGCACACTATTATGTACAAAACGGATGAAAATATGTTTATACCTTGTTCAGATGACAGTGAAACCTCCTACAGTTTCCAGCCCAGACTGCTGCTGCTGCTGTGAGATACCCTTCTCCTACGTCATCGCCGCCATTTTGGCCCCCCCTAGCGTTTCAATGCGGAAGTGAAAAAGTGCCACTCGAAAGCCGTTTTTTTAACATAATTCATCTGAACATGTCAAAATGAACACCCGAAATATTATAAACACATATTGTAGTTATATATTCTGGATAGCAGCATATTAAATTCTAGTATTACTTTAAACCAAACTTTACACGAACATATGGACTCTTAAACACATATATTAACACGGAACCGTTAACATCTCGCCTAATATTGCATTAAAAGTGACATCCGTGTCTTAATTCATTCGTACTTACACTTTTTTTTAAATTCACGGACTTTATGTCCGCCATCTTGGATTTCTTTGCTGCTGTGTGAGACACACTTGGGAAGGCGGTGCAAACCCAGCGTAACACCGGCGATCCTGATTGGTCAATTATTTTCAGAAGGAGTTTGATATGCGCTCAATACAGACCCTTGTCTGTATCAAAATGTGAGTTTGGAGAAAAATGGGATGGGTTTTGTGAACAGTGTGCAGGTGAATGGTGTTTTTGATTTTCTGATCTGTGTTGGTGATTTCTATGATTTTGTTAAGTCCTCTGAGAGGACTGCTGTTGTGATTTAGGGCTATACAAAAATAAATTGTATTTTATTGTATTGTATCTCAAGATGAGTATCTCGAGATACTATCGAGAGATTTTTCTTTTTTTACCATCATAAAAAAATAAAAACATAAACATCTCTACTATACCCCCTCCTTTATCAGACTATTGTACGAAAAGTGCTTTATAATAGGCCTTGGCCGATTCTATCATTTCATATATGTCTAATATATACAGTAAATGTAGTATGGGATTTTGCATTATAAATACAATCTATTTTATATCAATACATAAAACAGGTGTTAGCACTATGGTTAGCAAACTATAGCTGCTGTGTCCATGAAAACGTTTGTTTTCTCTGTGTAGCTTCAATATTTAATCTGTACACCCGAAATATTATAAACACATATTGTAGTTATATATTCTGGATAGCAGCATATTAAATTCTAGTATTACTTTAAACCAAACTTTACACGAACATATGGACTCTTAAACACATATATTAACACGGAACCGTTAACATCTCGCCTAATATTGCATTAAAAGTGACATCCGTGTCTTAATTCATTCGTACTTACACTTTTTTTTAAATTCACGGACTTTATGTCCGTGAATGGACATAAAGTGGGGTTGTTTATGTGGGGTTGTTTCTCCCTAAAGATAAAAAGAATATTATTCTAGCGTTAGCCTTAGCTTAGTTTTTCGGGACAAACTTGAGTTTAATCACGGCAGATAACAAGGTTTCAAACAAACGTCTGAGGCAGATCTAACGTATGACGTATATAACGTATCATAACAGTCGTGTTCATAACTCCACAGTAAAGCATAATGCAGGTACGTAACATGGACACATGTTATGGAGGACCAAAAATTACTAAAGTATAAATAAATAAATAAATACAGGAATATATTAATAAATACATTCATTTTGGACAATAAAAACTAAATATTTACATTGATGTGTTAAATATTACTATGAAATCAAATAAATATACTTTTATTTAGGTTATTTATCAAAATCTACATTTTTTCCTTTATTTATTTATCCATTTATTGCATATATTTATTTATGTATTTCTACATTTCTTCATTTATTTATTTATGTATTTCTTCATTTATTTATTTATGTATTTCTGTGTCGCTACATTTCTTAATTTATTTATTTATGTATTTCTACATTTCTTCATTTATTTATTTATGTATTTCTACATTTCTTCATTTATTTATTTATGCATTTCTGTGTTGCCGTATGCTAATTAGGCGGGCGGTGCTGAACTCAATCTAGAACAGGATTGGTGGGCAGTAGGTCAGCCAGGGCAACCAGACAGAAGCAAAGTTAAGCCTAGCGTACATCGACAGAGAAACTGGAGACAAGTTGCAAGGCGGCTTTTGGCAACTGAGAGGAGATGATGGAGATGATCAGTTGAAATCGGTCGATGTGCGCTCTCTTACAACTGGAGATGAACAGTCGGTCTCCAGTTTCAGTCAGTTGCCCGTGTTCTACTTTTCGGCAACTAGTTGTCCTCAGTTTTCGAGATATGACCCGATGTGCGCGCTCCATGCGCCGCTCCGACAACGTGTGTGTATTGCGTGTATTGCGCGCCCGCAACAGTTTATGTCAGAAAACACACTGTAGTTGAGGCCAGTTGCTGTCGATGTACGCGCTGTTATTCCCGAGACTGGTCTGCTACTGGGAGTTGCCCGTTTTCGTCAGATTGTCGATGTGTGCGGGGCAGCAACTCATATGCGACGGATATAATCAGTTGCCAGTCCGATGTACGCTAGGCTTTAGCCTTCTCGGTTTGTGAGAGGATGTGAAGCTGCTGCTTGTTGAAGAGCGTCCAGCACAGTTGCATCAAAGTCTACCTCTGGGTCAGCACTGTGATGAACTAAAACATCTAATAGTCTTTCCAGCCAAAAGAGTAGATAGTCCTCAGGTGCATTATGCTCAACATCATTAACATCATTTGCTAATGCTCTTAATTGATGAGCAATGGCTCCTAAAAAACTTACATTCGAAACTGCCATCATACCACACAAAAGTGCACAGAGGATCTCTAGCTAGCTAACAGAGTACCGTAATGTGAGGCAGTAATGATCGAGACCAGAGTTCACGCAATCCTAACCAATCCTGTTCTAGATTGAGTTCAGCACCGCCCACCTAATTAGCATACAGGAACACAAAAATACATAAATAAATAAATGAAGAAATGTAGAAATACATAAATAAATAAATGAAGAAATGTAGAAATACATAAATAAATAAATGAAGAAATGTAGAAATACATAAATAAATAAATGAAGAAATGTAGAAATACATAAATAAATAAATGAAGAAATGTAGAAATACATAAATAAATATATGCAATAAATGGATAAATAAATAAAGGAAAAAATGTAGATTTTGATAAATAACCTAAATAAAAGTATATTTATTTGATTTCATAGTAATATTTAACACATCAATGTAAATATTTATTTTTTATTGTCCAAAATGAATGTATTTATTAATATACTCCTGTATTTATTTATTTATTTATTTATTTATACTTTAGTCATTTTTGGTCCTCCATAACATGTTACGTGTTCGCTCTGGGTCCAAGGTGAGTGGATGTTTACAAGCTAACATGAGTTCTGCGCATTCACTGCCGTGGCTCGGGGAAAAAAAGCATTCATCCAAATTGTCTTCAAATATCTTCATAAGTTTTGTCCGTGTTCATATTTGAACTTTTATTCACGGACTTCATGTCCGCCGTCTTGGATTGCTTTTGCTGCCGCTTGAGAAGGCAGAGCAAACCCGACGTAACACCGGCGATCCTGATTGGTCGATTATTTTCTGATCTGCTGAAGGAGTTTGCTATGCTTGATACCAGACCCTTGTGTGAAGGGAAACGCCTCTACTGGAGCATGGCAGAACTACAAGGGTCTGGCGACAGTCAGGCTACATTTTTCTGGGTAGCCCACGTCAATTTAGTCTGCAGTACCACGGTGCCCCTGTGCCCATAGGTGGGACAGCTATAAGCTAGTAATACCCTATCCAGATATTATTATAGATCCATGATAAAACTCAATCCAGATATTACTATAGATCCATGGGCACAACGCATCATGGGAGCTCGTCCACTGTGCAGAACTGATGCCCAAAAATGGGTGAATTCCGCTCATCTTTCGGTCTCCATGTATGTCCCATGCGCTACTAAGCACGAGCCATTCATTTGAATTGGGCGCCATCTTGGATCACCGGGGCCTGGTACCTGCACAGAGGAGGAGAAGGCAGGCAAACCCAAACAGAACCCTCTCCTGGATAGCAAGGGCCTGGCTCGGAACATTGGTCATGTGACACCAGGTGACGTCAAGAGAGCCATCAAAAGTATTAGTATTAAATGTAGTTAAATGAGTATTAGGGCCGGGACTTTAACGCGTTAATTAAGATGAATTAATAACACAAAATTTAGCGCGTTAAAAAAAGGACGCATTTTAATCGTATATTTTTTAGTCTATTGTAATCTGTACCATTGTGCTCAAAAAAATACAATAATAAATGAAACAAAACATTAATATAATGTATGTACTAATTTTATGTACAGTAGTATCACATTCTGCTAAAATGAACCATAATATTCTTGCAATAAGATAACATGAATTTTATTGATCTCATAATGGAGAAATTTACATGTCACATTTGGCATGGATAGAATGTGCAAAAAGACAGACCTGTGCAATATTTTAAGGTTGAAAGTATAGTCTGTGCAGGACATAATTATGTACATTAAAAAGTAGCCCAGAGCGGTGATGGCTTGTTCGCTGATGTCAAGTGTCAATCACAGCTTAGACCTACTGTGGGGGAATTCTTTAGTCTTGTGTGCTAATTTTTTTACATATTATGACATATTACTTGCCAACCAATAAATGCAAATCTAATAACTTCTGTGTTTCTCTTTGAAATGGCTTTGGCAAGTTCGCGGAGGAGAAAAAAACAGCAATGATTGTAATGTGGCACTTATACCCTGAACAAGCCGCCTCTTGAGAGCAGAACACTCAGACGGCATCGTGATGACTCCGATGAACTGGGCCCAGACTTCTTCTTTGGGTTAAACTCCGGGCAACGCCTCAAAGGTCATTATATTCTCACTTTGCTCTATGCTTTTAGGAAGTACTGTGTGCTGCAAAGACCAGACCAATTCCCCAGATTAATTTAAAAAGAGTCCCTGAATACGTCAGACTAGGCTTTCGAGGACGGTCCATCCTCTCGGCGCAATTATTGTGTAATCACATTTGGAAGCTATAATTGAGCAGCTACATGTTATGATAGAAAAAACAGTTTGCAGAGACAAGGGGTCGTGACTCACAAATGACAAAGTGGTCGATGCAAAGGGAATATGCTGGAAGACTACAATCTGCATGCTCAAGGGTAATTTCGACCAGTCTTAACTCTTGAACTCCCAGAGTACAGTATATGTACATATTTTGGATTTCTTTAATTTGTGACTTTTTCTCTATCTATATATATGTAATCTATTGTGTATATATGTAATTGACTGTGAAATTCAAATGTGGCCATTTTTTGATGCTTGGTAACCAGTTGAAGCCCTTGTTTCAAGGTGCTGGTCCTGGACTTGTCTTGGACTGGTTCCAAGCCAGTCAACTTGGTTTTCCACCAGAGAAGACCATAGCAACACACAAGCCAGCAGTTAGCGTTTAGCCTTTCAACAAACTATTGTTGCTGTATTTCAGTTATAGTCACCAGTTTCAGCAAGTTAATAAAGAAAAAAAAAATTACTGCTGAAAACTTCATATCTCTGAGTTCCGTGTCCTCCCGATGTGGACGAGCTCCCATGATGTGTTGCACCAAAAACACGTGTGGCTCTCAGGCACGTTCACAGAGGGGCTCTGCCGTGCTTTGACCAATCAGAGCTGCTGATCAGAGCGGATCTGAAGCGAGTCACAATCGAGCAGAGTTTATCACACTAAACAACCGTGAAAGTCTAGCTGCTGTGGTCAACTGTTTTAACGATGTGAACAATCCATAACTTTCTTCAACTCTATAGTCGCGTTTCCACCGCAGGAACTTTGGGGTAATTTTCCAGGTCCAGCCCCGTCGGTGCGTGTCTCCACTGTACAAACTTTCCCCATAGAGCCATTTACAGGAACTTTACGGGGGCCAACGGAGTCCCTCCTCCATGCTAGGTACTTTGTTGGGCCCTAGTGGGATTTGAGGTTAAAGCGGCGCTGATTGGCTAAAGCCAGCGCAGGCTCTGACGCCTTTTACCAGGAATTCCTGTGGTGGAAAGGCGGCTCATATCTCCAAATCAGAAGTCCTCCTCATCAACATCCCACATCCAAACCCGCCTCAGCCGCCTACAGTATGCTCAAACATCAATCCCTCCACCTGTAACCTCGGTGTCAATTTTGATTCTCACCTTCCGCTCCCACATAAAAAAAAAAATGCACCTCTGCACTTTCTCACAGATTAAACACATTCTCACTCCTCCTGATCTCCATAAAGTAGTTAACGCTCTCATCTTCTACCGCCTCGATTACTGCAACTCCCTCCTCTCCGGTCTTGACTCTAAATCCCTCTCCCGCCTCCAACTGGTTCAGAACGCAGCAGCCAGACTTCTCAATGGTTTTTTACAGAAGGGAGTACATCCTCCTGTTTGATGTGCTCTCTCCACTGGCTGCATTGCTCGTTTAGGTCTGACATCCAGCTATATTTGTGAACTTTTAACCCCCCCGCTCCCCTGCAGCCTTAGACCCTCAGGCAGGTCCCTGTTGACCGTTCCAAGGTCGAGGCTCCGGACGAAGGGTGATCGAGCATTCTCTCTCTGTGTTCCTCGGCTTTAGAACATTTTGCCCGAGGAGATAAGGCTTGCACCATCAGTTATCAAACTACACATGTTGTATTTTACTTTCTTTGATCGTGTTTTGTCTCTCATTTTTCGTCTGCCTGTTTTGTTTTCCTGTATCTACTATTCTATCTAGTTATTTTGACTTTGTATTATCATGAGTGTTTTTGTTGTTTTAATATGCTGACTGTGCAGCGCTTTGTAAACATTATTTTTGAAAAGTGCTTTACAATAAAGATTTATTATTATCGTTATGAAGTGTGGATTTTTTAGTCCTGGTTTTGCGATTATGGAACACAGCGGAGGAAATGAATGGTGATGTCCACATGGAGATGAGCCTGACAGACAGTGCTCAGGGAGGCAGTGTCAATGCTGAACAGGGACACATGAATTAGCCCCAAGCACAACACTCAAGAGCAACACAATGCTGGTCACAATCAGCTATGTGGCCAGGTTTCACATGGGAGAGAACAGATATACATTATTATTCTAATGCTCCAGTTTCTATCAGCAACACTGCATGATGACAGCGTATCAGGCCAGGTTCCTACTGTCATAGTTTAGTAGTCTATATTACTTCAGGTTGATCACAAACTCGCCGCTGTCCATTTTAATGTTATTCCCTCTGGTGTCTGTCTGGTCTCTCTCTCTGGTCTCTGTCTGATCCTGAGCACTCACGACAGTAAAATACTTATTTTGAAACTGGGTATTTTGTTTAGAGCCTTTTATTTTGACATGTCCCTGTTTTCTCCCATACTGAAACGATACAGAGCTGTGTTCATGTGTTCACTAGTCTTAACACATGTCAAAAAGTGTGGCAGTATTTCTCATTACAGCCATTACTACATGTAGCCATACGTATTCATGTAATCAGACTTGTAGATAATATAGCTCACTGGGATAGTTTACACTTAGCCTAAAGAACTGGCTCAAAGATAATCTACTCTGCCGTTATTTATCAGATGTAAAATAAGTGTGTTGTAAATATTGTGTCTCTTTTCACTTAGAGGTGTAATTTAAATGCTAACTAGGCCTTTCTATTTATTAATTCTTTGCTCACTTAAAACCCGCTGTCACTTTGCCTCTGCCCAGGGACTACGGATGAAACAAAACATTTACTGTGTAATGTCCCTGTTGTGGGGTCTTTCCCAAAAAACCAATAGCTAGGTCCAAAAAATACTTCATAAGTGATTTTTTTCTTCCAGCACATCCGGAACAAGTCATCATCTGCTACAACTATCCCCAGCTCAGCCTCCCACTTTTTTTTAATATGTAAAGTTGAATCTTCTTGAGCGCCCCCCCAGAGAACTATAAAATGCAGAAATGACCTTTGTCATTTATTGTCCGTAGAAGTCCATTATCACCCCAAATATGCCAAGTGATTTATTAAATACTGGCAGCCTAATTTGTTTTGTATAGTACTCCCGTACTTGCAAATACCTTAAAAAGTCTTTATTTTCTAAGCCATATTATACCTTAACCTGTTCAAAACGGGTACAGATTGCAGTAATCCCCTTTAGCTCCCATTGTTGAAATGATTGATCAAGTTGCCCTGGTTTAAACGTTTTGTCATACCTAAACCACTTAAAGTGATTGTCTGGATTTGTCAGAAAAAAGAGAGAGAGGGACATGATTTGAAAAAAAAACCACCCAAGCTCCGTCCCCCTTCCTTTCTGATTGGTGTTGAAGCCGCGTCTACTTTTCTGTGCACGCGCCAGAGGAGAGATTATTAATTTAAATATTAGATTATGTAATCATATTGTATTATACAGTTCCTCACAGCAGCAGTAGAACGCTCCATTGATTTGAATGTAATTTCAAAACGTTCTACCGATCATTATTTTTTTATAACAGACTCTTAAACCAATAATGACTGCTGCCCTTTGGCAACGCACTCTGTGCTTGTAATTCAGGTGTGTAAAATACTAAGATTACTCTGGACAGTAGTTCGTACACTTCGTCACAAGAGGCTTTCAGCGCCTGTCACTTATTACTTCTGTCTGTGTGAAAAACTAACAAAGCTAGCCATGGTCAATAACACATATCAATCAATCAACACATTTAAATGTTAATCAGAGAATAAATTATACATATACATTCATCACAGACATGCACAGTGATTTTCAGAATTTTTTGGTAATGTTTTCATGACAAAAATACTGTTTTACTTCGTCAAAAAGCGATCCTTTTTGATGCAGTAAAATCGGAAGTAACTATTATTATTAGTAGGACATTTTAGGGCACATTTGCAGAAGATCTGATTATGGATTTAGGGTAAGTCTATATACTTGGGTCACTCGCCGCTGATGTTCAGAATTCTTTGTAGACTGCTTCTGCCCAGAAGGTACTTATTTTTCCGATAATGACCTGCGTAATATACATTATCCCGCTTGTCATATGGCTTTGTACCAACAGAACACACAACATAAACTTCAATCCACTCTTAGGAACGCCGAAAGGTTTATTTAAAAACAAAAAATAAAATAGTTCCCAAAGGCTTTCCCGTGGCTATGCGAGTAACAGTTAAGCCTTGTGTATACTTGCGCGGCGTGGCTTACGTTAGCGGTTGCGGTGGACCTACGTAAGCACAATTGATGTTATACTGGCGCGTTCCCCTTCCGGAGTTTTGAGGAGAATGTTGTAATCCCACAACAAACCACATCAATCAATCAATCAATCACATTTTATTTATAAAGCGCTTTTCATACAAAAAGTGTAACACAAAGTGCTTTACAGTTTAGTTAAAAACAATCCAACATGCCCAGCCCTAAACCCTCCTCCCCACAGACCCCCCAAAATCACATTTATAATTATATATACAATACACACACCCCCAACACACACACACACACACACACACACACACACACACACACACACACACACACATATACACAAGTATAAAGTCATATCAGGTAAAATAGGTAAAACAATAAAAAGAAATGGGGCTGGGAGCAGATGTAACCGGCTGAAGAAGCGTCATCCAAGGAGCCATCTGCACCAGGAGCAGAGAGCCGGCTGCAGCCACAGGCAACGACACAGGACCCAGAGGAGAGAGGGGCCCCAGACCCCACCAGGCCCAGGACTCAGACCCCATAGGACCCAGAGGAGAGAGGAGGCCCCAGACCCCCACCGGATCCAAGAGCCAGTCCCCCGAAGCCACAGCAGACCCCAGCTCTCAGTGCAGAGGGCTCCTCCAGAGGAAACACTGGGGACACTAAAACAATACAATAATACAATAAAAGTAGAACAATAGAATGTGAAAATAAAAAGAAAAATGGCAGCTGCCTAATATAATAACAATAGTAAATGGGTAGAGACAATAAATAATTAAAAATAGTAAATAATAAAAATAAATAAAAATATAATCCGTCTAAAAACATAAATAGATGTACTAAAAAGCAATAATAGATAATAAATACTAATCAAAAGCTGCTCTAAAAAGGTGCGTCTTGAGCCTACTCTTAAAAATATGAACGTTCTCTGCGGCCCTGAGCTCCTCCGGCAGACTGTTCCAGAGACGGGGGCCGTAGTGCTGGAAAGATGCCTCGCCGTGAGTGTGTGTCCTGACTTTGGGGACGGTTAGGAGTCTGCTGCCGGAGGAGCGCAGGGGCCGGGAAGGCTCATAGGATAAAAGCAAATCTGAAAGATAAGAAGGCCCAAGACCATTAAGACATTTAAAGACCATTAAAAGAACCTTAAAATCGATCCTGAAACACACGGGGAGCCAATGCAGCGATTTTAAAACCGGTGTAATGTGGTCCCGCCCCCTGGTCTTAGTCAGGACACGTGCGGCCGAGTTTTGAAGTAATTGTAAACCTGAAATGTTCTTTTTGGGAAGACCAGAGAGCAGGGCATTACAGTAGTCAATGCGACTGGTGATAAAAGCATGCATCAGCGTCTCCGTGTTGGCCCGAGAGAGAATGGGGCGGACTCTGGCGATGTTCTTTAAATGATAAAAACCTATTTTTGTGATGTTCTTGATGTGAGGAATAAAAGTCAGCTCAGAGTCAAAGATTACGCCCAGGTTTTTCACTTGTGATGATGGATTAAAAGAGTGTGATTGGAGTTTCGGTAAAAGTTTCTCTCTCTGGGCCTCAGGACCGATGACTAAAACCTCAGTTTTGTCCTGGTTGAGCTGGAGAAAGTTTTCTGCCATCCAGGATTTCAGGTCTAAAATGCAGTTAAAAAGAGCATCCATTGGCCTGGTGTCATCAGGAGACATGGAGATGTACAGCTGTGTATCATCTGCATAACTGTGGAAGTCAATTCCATGTCTCCTGATGACACCGCCAAGAGGGAGCATGTACAGGTTAAAAAGGACTGGACCTAAAATGGAACCCTGGGGCACACCACATGTGATTTTATGGACCTGAGAGGAGCAGGTATCCAAACTCACCATGAAGGATCTGTCTGTTAAATAAGAAGTGAACCATTTGTGGACAGCACCAGAGAGGCCGAGGTGTTTCAGGCGGGATAAAAGAATGGTGTGGTCTACTGTATCAAAGGCAGCGCTTAGATCCAGTAGAACCAACACGGTCACCTTTTTAGAATCATAATTTAGTCTAAAATCATTTAAAATCTTTAAAAGAGCAGTCTCTGTGCTGTGGTTCACCCTAAATCCTGATTGAAATTTCTCTAAAATTTGCTGCTGATCTAAAAAGGCATTGAGCTGGGTAAAAACAAGTTTTTCTAAAATGTTGCTTAAAAATGGTAAGTTGGATACCGGTCTGTAGTTGTTAAAATCATTAAAATCCAAATTGCTCTTCTTCAGAAGGGGCCTCACCACAGCCGCTTTGAAGGCTGCAGGAAAGACCCCAGTCTGAAGAGAGCAATTCATCAGGTTTAAAAGCTCCTCTCTAAAAGATTCATAAAATGACTTAAAAAATGGAGTGGGGACTGGATCTAAAAGACATGTGGTGGGCCTCACTGAGGAGAAAACTTTATCAAGCATCTCAGCATCAACCAGGACAAAACTGTCCAGTGTTTCCTCTGGTGAAGACAAATGTGAATATTTAATTATTTTCTGCCTGCTAAAATGTCATGTTAAACAGAGTTCACTTGTACTTTGAACTGCTTACAGAAGCATGGAAACAGATAAGACAGAGCAAACAGTTAACATGTGCCGTATGGATAATGTTGTCGCATGCACGTTGGAGTTTGGTCATTACATAAACATGCTTATATCATCTTCGGCCAACTCAACTGAACATTGACCATACGCTTGCTTCTCACATAGTCATGCTTCTCAGAATCTATGCTTACATAATCATTTACAATGTATATAAGGGGTTAGCCTTTGCCTGCCCACTAGACTTCTGCTAGAGCCAGACAGGATGGGAGGCTGCGTTATGCTTGATCAGAATATGCTCAAACCTTCTGACAATAAAACTATTGAACTACGCAGTCGAAGTCTCGTTTTGTCTTACGTCTGGGTATATTCACAATTTGGTGAAACCCCGACGTGATACAAAAAACCCAAGACAAAAGACAATTTTTATTTTTTTTTCAAACACATTTTTTGCTCCAGAGCAGCGTTTCATCTTCTCTGGCTTTGCAGAAGTCTCCGTAAAGGATACAGCACCAACAAAGGTACAAAGTAGATCTACTCACAATAAGGAAAATACAGATGCCTTTTCTAAAAATCTGTTAAATTGGTCTTACATCAAAAAATGTCAATATGGTTGGCTGCTGGCTCTTTTATGTCCTGTTTAAATGTAAATATATATATGCGCATTTTTTATAAAAGGATCGCCGCCGTTTCATAAAGCTTTTTCGGCGTGAGAAGAATGTAAAAGTAGATAGAAGCCGTTTTTCGAGGTTTTTTCGGCAGAAGTAGAATTTAAAAAACGATTGTAGTATGCGCTGTTTTTAGAGATTTTTTCAGCGTCAGAAGAAACAAAAAACGTGTTAATTCAAAGAACTGGTTATTTTTGATAAATAGTCTAAGTAATTCGCGTAAGAAATTCAATAATTACATTTATATGTGTGTACATAAAAAGTGGTCAGAATAGTAGGTTTAAGTAGTAAAAATGTTTGTATACTTATTTCTATTAATATTTGTAAATTTTTCAAGTTAAATAGTTCTCACCGCTTTAGATGGACTTACAAAGGTGGCTTCTGCCCTGTTTTCAGATAAAAAGCAGGCAGCGGCGATAAAGTTAACCATTAACCATTAACCAAATAAGTCCTGTGTGTGTTATCTCTCTTTTCCCCTGCATGAGAGACCGGCATGCTGTGTCTGGGAACAGGAGATTCCAGCAGGCTGGGAGAGCTGTTCCTGCATGCTTCTTGTCGCTCTGTCACTTTTGTTTTTTAAATTGAATATTCAGACGCGGAAAAGATGTTGGTCGACCTCTCGAACAGTCCGGACAAAGAAAATAAGGTAAGCAGACACCTTTTTTAATATGTAAAGTCTGCATGATTGGATACTAGCTAAATTTTGGTCTGTTTTTTGGGTCTGTCAAAACTCTCTAAATTGTATTTGAAGAAGTCTCGGGGTTAGAATCCCTTTGAGAAGAAGATAAAGTGTAGGATCCTTAGTGAAACCATGGTATAAAAGTAAAAGCAATTTAAAAAAGGGAAACGTGTTAAAGAGGCCTTTGTTACAAAAGCTTTGAAATTGACGAATTTCAGGCTGATAAAATGACAAAAGTAAAGAAGCAACAATATTTTCGGTGATCACGGTTTAAATTACATACAGAAAAAGGGAGTTTTTTTGTTTTTTAGTTTGTTTTTTGGCGTGAACAGAGTAAATAGAAGCGTAAACGTTAAAGACAAGAGTGCCTTTTGTTACAAGTGTGGAAATTGGCCATTTCTAGACTTGAATGACAAAAGTATAAACTACAACATCAGTTATATTTGCTTAACAAAGTAATCTTGAAAGTTATTCTGATAAGGAATTCTTACTGCTGTATGTCTGTGTGTGTGCGTCTCTCTCTCTCATGCTGCGTTGCCAGGGTAACCGCCCCCACCCTCGCGGCTCTGCTTTCTCTCTGCTCTTCTGCTCTGATTTAAAGGGGACCTACTGCTTTTAGGAGTTTGGCTTTTCATAGTTGTTTTTCCGTTAAATTTGCAAAATTTGCCATTTGAACATTGTGTTATGACACAGTTAAACGTTTTTAAACACCATTTAGTAAAAATAAGTTTTGAATTAGTATGTTTTTTGAAACCCAAAAATTAGTGCTAAAGCTGTGCAATTTTTTTAGATCTAACATATTTCTAGATTCCATTCTTTTAAATCTGCTGCTTATTTCTTAACTGTTTGTGAGTTGTGTTTGTCTTTATGTTTTTATTTTTAGTTACAAAAGACGTTTTTCAAACATTTAAATTGGAATCTGTGTTAAAAGTTATTATTGATTATAGACTTCGTCTAAAAAAGAAAGAGGGAATTAGTATTATTAAGTTAAACTTCACCCAATTCACATTCAAGTGGTGACTTTTGTTTTTGTTTTGACTACACGCCTGACCTTGTTGCTCCTCCTGCTGATGCACACAGCAGAGGAGACTGGCTCTAAAATGTGCTCCATTTCATATTGACTTCATTTGAAAAATGCTGCAATTATTTTAAATTAGTAGAATATATGCTGAGATAAATGTTCAAGATAATTAAAACACACAGTACAAAAGTACATATTACATATTTTAAAGTTTAAAGGTTTTTTGAGATTTGAGTCTTGTTTTTTATCAAGAGAGTTTCTGGTCTTCAAATGTTATCAGTAGTAAGATAATAAGTAATCTATATTTACATAAGCTCTTGGAAAGCCAAGAGCGCTCCAAAATTGTTTAGACTTAGAGAGAAAAACAGTCTCATTCACATACTGATACTGTTTTAATTTGACTATAAGGCTGTTTTCCAGAACCAAGGACACACTGTACAGGGTCACTGGACAGCTGGACTGGACACTGAGGGATCAGAACAGTGGAGCCCAGAGTAGACACCATCCAACCAGCCGCAGATCGTAAAGGCGACATAGCTACCTCCGTGTGCCCCTCCCCCACTACAGACAGATGGTCGTAGGTGGCAGTGAGACCGAGGCCACAAAGTGGGGTTTTCTGTAGGCAATGGTGGGTGAGTTGTTTTGCAATCTGGAAGTGTGTCCAGTTGGTTTACATCACCACAGTGTGACCTTTGAGACCTACGGGTGGTCCGAGGAGTCTGGAGACAAAATTCACACATACATACATCTACACACACACATTCACATTTACATATAGATACATGAAAAAGCAGAACATGAGAAAAAAAGCATTTTAAAAGTTTACTCCATGTAAACACATATTTTTAATTGTCTATCACTTGAATCTTTAGTTGAATCAGTATTTTTTGAGACCAGAAATGTTCATTTGAATTCTATATTGTCATGGACTTAATTGACGTCTGTCCTGACACTTTTGATTTGTTGATTTTGTACTGTGTGAAGTAATTACATTGATTAGGATTAGATCTGGTAAAAACACAAATTAGAGAAGTAAACTGCGCTTGCTTTTGTCTAAGGGACATTAGCAACAGCATGAATAGAAATTGTCTTTAAAGTAGAATCAAAGTGACTTAACCATAGAGAGTAACTATTGCATAACAAGCTGTGTACAGGAACTGTGACACTGCACCATTGACCAGAAGTGCATCGCAAATGACCTGATGTGCTTCGAGTGAAAAGACTGTATCTGGAGATCCTGATGTCCAACTGGAGAGACCAGAACCATGGCTTGGACCCTACTGATGTCCAAGATGACATCTCTCTCTATGACCTGACATGATGACGACTGAGACTCACCCTCAGGGGACCCTGAGGACCTGAGGATCTGAGAGAGAAAACTGGGGAGTGATGTTTATATTTTTAAATCATACATTGATGAGTGCTAAATGAGAGAGATACTCATGATTCTTTCTTTTGTTTTTGTTTGTCCCTAGCTTCTGGACATCTGATGATCTATTGGACACAGCCATTTGCAGAACAAGAACCAGCCAATGAAAAACGTCTATTGCCGATGCTTTTGCTACAACCAGAACCACAACTGTGACAAATGCAATGAATGTTAAGTATTCAGACATCAGACAGACAAAACTTTGACTTTTTAGTCTGGGAGACTGAGCAACAGTTAAAATGTTTTAAATTGATAAAGTATGAGTATTGTAGCGTTTTAATAGTAGTAAAAAAGTAGAATTGTCCTTCCTTTGTTGTTCATAAACACATTTCCACATAAGAGTTAAAATAGTATCATACAATGTTATCTCTGATAGAGCAGATATAATATTAGAATCAGAGTTATTTTAGAGATATTAGAAGTTACAAACTAGGAATATGCCTTGGCTCAAGCTACAGCCGAGCTTTAGAGTCCCAATAGAGTAAAAATGGGAATAGATAAATGCATCAACCATAGATGCTTTCAAAAATAGAGAATATTTCTAGTCATTGGTAATATCAAATGGTAAAGGGACCATTCCACAAACCTTTGCTTCAAAAGTAGATAAAGTTACTTACAGTTTTAAGGAAAGTAAACCACAGAATAGAGAGATTTGTTGGATTGAAATGTATGTTTGAGAATGTGGCTCAATGGAAGCAAATATGCAAACATATTTGTAGGTGGATTGGAATAGTTTTAAACTATAGTGAATAGTAAAAGTAAAGTACACAGTGTAAGATTGAATAGTGAAAATAATAAAGTGAAATAAATGAAGTGTGAACAATTAGCATTAGAATAAAAGTATAGAGTAAGAAAAGCGAAATTAGCTTCAAATCTGAGACTCAGCTCGTTTTTGTCTGTGTTTTGACTGAATCTGCTGAGTTCTTGTGTGTCCAATAGAGTTTGTTTTTGTTTGTTTTTATTTTTGATTTAAATATTGATTTGTGATCACATGTGTATGTGATCAAGAGAGGGACTGTGAATATTTAATTATTTTCTGCCTGCTAAAATGTCATGTTAAACAGAGTTCACTTGTACTTTGAACTGCTTACAGAAGCATGGAAACAGATAAGACAGAGCAAACAGTTAACATGTGCCGTATGGATAATGTTGTCGCATGCACGTTGGAGTTTGGTCATTACATAAACATGCTTATATCATCTTCGGCCAACTCAACTGAACATTGACCATACGCTTGCTTCTCACATAGTCATGCTTCTCAGAATCTATGCTTACATAATCATTTACAATGTATATAAGGGGTTAGCCTTTGCCTGCCCACTAGACTTCTGCTAGAGCCAGACAGGATGGGAGGCTGCGTTATGCTTGATCAGAATATGCTCAAACCTTCTGACAATAAAACTATTGAACTACGCAGTCGAAGTCTCGTTTTGTCTTACGTCTGGGTATATTCACACAAACAATCAGATGTGTTAAAAACAGTTGTGCGGTTGGATAAAATGTTACATCTGATTGTATTTATCTTCCCCATGAAGTGGACTGCAAAATCCTCACAGAGGGAGTCTGTGGGGGTTAAAAGAGACATGCTAAAATCAGGGTTTAAAATGGTGTCGATGGTTGAAAAGAGGATTTTTGGATTATTTTTGTTCTGGCTGATTAGTTTTGCAAAGTAATTGTTCCTGTTTTTCCTGATTGTGTTGTTGTAAATTTGCTGTCGGTTTTTATATATTTCGTGATTGATTGTCGTTTTATTTTTTCTCCATCTTCGCTCTGCCACCCTGCACTGTCTTTTCATACTCCTTGCTTCCTCATTTTTCCAAGGGGCTATAGATTTTTGTTGAATGCTTACAATTTTTAATGGAGCAACCTGATCCAGTGTAGTTCTTAGTCTACTGTTAAAATCATCTGCTATAAAATCACAGGGGGCAGGTAAAACCAACTGAGGAGTGTTATTTAGAATGTCCATAAAATTTGCAGCCACTTCAGGGGTTAGACGTCGTTTCTTCACAGTTCTCACAGAGGTCTCCTGTTTAACAAAACCAGTGATTTTAAAAAACACACAATAGTGGTCAGAGATAGCCAGGTCAACAACAGAGGACACACCCGCACTCAGGCCATAAGTAATGACCAGGTCGAGGGTGTGCCCTCTGTTGTGCGTCGGCTGTGTGACATGTTGAGTAAAATCCATGTAATTTAAAATACTTACAAACTCGCAGGTAAAATGGTCTGATGGGTTGTCAAAGTGGATGTTAAAATCACCGGTTTATAACAATCCTATTATAGGAATTGTATAAAAAAGATAAAAACTCTGAAAATTCATTGATAAAACGGCTGCACTTTTTTGGTGGCCGATAGATGGTTACTGCTAAAATTTCGGGGCTGCTAAAAACAAGGGCATGATACTCAAAACTTGAGTATTGGTTAAAATTAATGGTTTTGGTGGCCAGGGTGTTTTTCCAAATTGAGGCTGTGCCACCACCTCTTCTTCCTTCTCTTGTTTTAAAAGCAAAGCTAAAATCGGGAGGGGAGGCCTCTGTGAGAACAGCCGGAGCATCCGGACCCAGCCAGGTCTCAGTTAAAAACATAGCATCCAGTTTGTGTTGTAAAATCAAATCATTAATGATAAAAGTTCTATTTAAAAGAGAGCGTACATTTAAAAGAGCAAACCTGATGGTGGATGGAGAGTCATTTTTGTTTGTAGTGAGGGGAGAAGATGATGTGGAGGAGCAAAGGGCAACAGGGATGAGGGTGTTGAGGGACGGTTTCCGGAGTATGGACGGTCTGTAGGGGCGGGGTCTGGACAGAACTGAAATTCCTTGTTGGGGGGGGGAGCAGGGACTGATGTTGGAGTCCAGCGGGGCAGGAATGATGTGGGATGGAGTGATGGGTTGTCAGAGGTGCGGGGGACGGGATTGAACTGAGTGGGTGATGTTTGAAATCAGGTACCGGGTGCCGAGTTTATTGATATGGAGTCCATCGGGTGTGAAGAAGGGGTGGCGGTTCCAGAACAAATTAAAATTGTCAATAAAACCAAAGTTGTGCTGCTGTGATGATTTTTGAAGCCAAGTGGTGAGTGATAGTATCCTGCTAAAACGTTCCACGCCCCGGTTCAACGTGGGCAGAGGGCCAGAGATAAAAACACTTTTTCCGGTTTTTGATAAAAGGTTAAAAAGGTCCTTAAAATGGAGTTTGGTGATTTCAGATTGGCGGAGTGCAGCATCATTTGTACCAACATGAATTATGATCCGGGTTATTGTGGGGGGTGCTGTCTGTAGAAGTGCGGGTAGTTTAGTGAGGATGGTAGGGACAGTGGCTCCAGGAAAGCAGTGCGTGATGGCATTGAAGAACTTACAGTGTTTGATGATAGAGTCCCCCACCAGGAGTGTAGTTGGTGCGAATAGAGGTCGTGGAGGGGAGGGTGTGACTGGAGTAGGGCCCGGGGGAGAGCAGGGGACAGGAGAGCGTTGGGATGCGCCCGGAGCAGAGCTGCTGCGAGCCCCGTGAGCTGCAGTGGAGCAGGAGGAGGGAGCCGGAGACCGAACCGGCGCCCCTGCAGCGGGGTTGGTGGTGGTGGTAGTGCGGGCGGTTGTGGGAGGGCCATGCCCCGGGCGGAGAGATCCTCCAGCAGGCGAGACAGCCTCCGCGGGGGAGCTCCGCGCTGAGATAAAGCGCAGAGACCCCCCCGCGGGCGAGGCAGCAACTACGGGAGGACTCTGCGCCGCGGCACGGCGCAGGGACCCCCCCGCGAGCGATGCAGCGTCTACGGGAGGACTCCACGCCGTGTCAGGGCGCAGAGGTCCCCCCGCGGCCACCTCAGCGTAGGACCTGCTTTGTGTCTCGCCTCTGGGGATTCCCTCCGCGTCAGAGCGCACGGACCCTCCCACAGCAGGGACAGCGCTCCCGGGGGTATCCGGTGCCACGTCGGGGCACAGAGATCCCCCCGGGGCTTCCCGCAGTTGGTCCTGCGTGACACCCGGAGAGCCCCGCGCTGTTTTAGAGCGTGGGAAGCTCCCCGAGCGTCTGCGCACAGCCTCCTCCACCAACCTGCGGCGCGAGGACGCCGTGGATGTCGTGTGGCCTCCAGGCCTCTGCTCCACGCCGCTCTGGGTATGGGCAGCAGGCTCCGGGACTGAGGAGGAGGGAAGAGCACCAAGAGGGACAGCTGCAACCGGGGAGCGTGAGGTAAGCACCGGGGTAGAGCATGATGAGGGGTGAGGACAGGCGATTGGATCCCAGAGTGCAGTGTCGTGGAGCTGTGATTGTGTGAGTACGGAGAGGGATATTTGCTGTGACTGTTTGAATGATATGTCCATGAAATGTTCCAGAAGTTTCTCTTTATGTATGAGTTCGGTGGATAGTTCTTTGACAGTGCGCTGAAGTTCCTCGGGGGTCATGGTGTTTACAGGTTTGGATGGGAGGATTGAAGCCAGTTGTGATTTGTATATCTGTTTGTATGAGTTCGCGGGGGGAGCATCGGTGTCCATGGTGATGTGTGTGGGCAGGCTGGTTACCGGTAAAAGGCTGATAAACAGTCCTGTTAAAAGTGACAGTAATCCTTTTTTATGCAGTCTGTTAAAATCCGCTTACTCCGTCGAGTAGGGCAAAATAAAACCAGTAAAAGAAACTTAGTTTAAAAATAAATCATAAAAAACGTGCAGCTCAAAAAAGGCTCCAAACAAATGCGATCACACAGGAGCGGTCCCATTTACGCTGCTACTTTGTCCTCTTCAGAACAACAATAGCAAACAAAGCTACTACTTACTACTACTTACTTACTACTGTAGGTTTATGTGATAGTTTTATGGATTCATTATTTTATAAGTCATTTCAACTGTGATGCTGTGAATAAAGACACAGTTCTTGTTGGAAACATAGTTATTATAAAATAGTTTTCAGCACAAACAGCAAAACAATAATAGTGGTAATTATCTGAGACAAACATGAACGATTTACGAGTGCAGGAGGAAAGCAACAAACGCAGCTACGATTCAAACAAGACAGGAACAAACGACTGCACAGTTTATAAGTTATATATATGTTAGATAGTCCACAGTCTCCTGTATATCAGGCTCTGAGCCCAAACTGCTTTTCCTTCGAAGCGTGAAGCAGTCTGCTCCATAGTGCCTCGTCCATGTCCCTGCTGCAGCCGCTCCATGCTTCCTTCCAATACACACACACGGACCAATCACAGCGGAGCTTCCTTGCGGCGACCCTTACGTAGTTAGAAAATTTCGATGCTGCGCGGCAGGCAACGTAAGGGCCTTGCGGTGACCAACGCGTTGCGCAAGTGACGTCACGTCACCTCCGTAAGCTCCGCGCCGTGCGAGTATAAACTAGGCTTAAGGCTAGCAACTTCCAAACTAGAACTCTCTGGAACTGCATGAAAACTGAACAAAGAATTCTGAACATCAGTGATGAGTGACCCAAACATAAACTCAACCTAAATCCATAATTAGATCCTCTGCAAATGTTCCTGAAATGTCTCGGAATCTACTTCCGGGTTTTTCGCAATCGCTTTTTCTCGCATTCACTGCATGAAAAGTGTGATTTTCGTCTCTTTTCGGCCCTGTATATTACTGTGAAACTTCTGGGATTCGGCAGTTTGTTGTCCCCTCCTCCCTCCTCCACAGGAGGCTTTAACATGTAAATGGGAATGCTGTGAGCTATACAAATGCTAATCAGGGTTGAGGGGAGCATAACTTGATCCATGCTGCACAAGTACTTTCAGTCAGTCTGCACCTTGGATCAGGTCACACACTGTAGACCCGGATTTTGTAAATGCTCAAACTGTTTATACACACACACACACACACACACACACACACACACACACACACACACACACACACACACACACACACACACACACACACACACACACACACACACACACACACACACATCAGATAAATATTTGATCATGATTGATTATAGCTTGTCATGTCAAAATCAATTAAATAAATCCAATAGGACAAAAGACATGTTGAAAGTGTAAGTGCTCATCAAAGGATATATGTATGTACAGTACAGACCAAAAGTTTGGATTTGTTATTTTTTTTCATGACTATGAACATTGTAGATTCACACTGAAGGCATCAAAACTGAATTATGTACATACCTAAAAGAAAAAGTATGAACCAACTGAAAATATGTGTTATATTCTCGGTTCAAAGTAGCACCCTATATATATATATATATATATATATATATATATATATATATATACATATATATATATATATATATATACACACACACAAACGGCTGTTGGTGTTATCATCACTCTCTTTACACAACCAAAACTTGGGGCTTCACAAACTGAATGCGCATGTCGCGCATGCGCAAAACGCAAGGAAATACTTTGCATGAAGTCGACGGTGGAGTCTCGTGGAATGTGAAGAGAGGACTCTTTTGAATGTACGGTAAGTGTTAAGACACGTTGTTCATTTTTATAAAGGTACACTCAAAAAAATGAATAGCGGCTATTGTTGGTTTTACTTAATAACATTAAGTAGAATTTACTTTAAAAAAATAATTTCTTCACTTTTTTCAACACCATTGAGTAAATATAATGAAGTACTTTCAATTAAAATGATAACTCAAGACGGCTGGTTAGAGAAAACTTAATTGTTTTAAGTACAACATTAGGTTTGTCTTTCAGGGCTTGTGGCAACTGCTAGCTCAAATGCACTTTGTATTAATTTTATTTTTTACATGTTTTTAAATTTATTTTAAAATGTTTTAACAAACAATAAAACACAAAAACATACATTAAGAAACAAACATAAAAAACGGTGTCTTATACTGTACAATGAACTGTTGCTCACCATTTGTCTTTTTAAAATTATTATTATTCATAATAAATGTTATTATACAATGTGACAAACATGTAGTACTTGACAAAGACAAAAAAGTTGTCGTGTTTCTAACTTCTGTGGGACATGATTTCACAAAAAAGGTAATTAAATATTGTACTGTTATCAAAAAAATCACATTCACATTATGAGTTTGATTACTATAAAATGTATGTTTGAATGTGCTGTAAAGTATATCAAATAACTTTGAGTTTTTCAAAGATTCTTGAAAAGGTTGCGTATTTATTATGAACTAAATTCAAATTATTGGAATTACTAAAGTCTACTGGCCTGGAATTACATGTTTAATAAAGTGTACCAAGTTTGGTCCCGATTTGTTGCCGTAGCTGACTTCCGCTTACGTCACGTGCAATACTGTGACACGCATGCGCACCATGGGATTCCACAACGTGGACTGGGGCCGTCTGGAGGACTCGTTTTCTAGCCATCATAAGGTACTTTTATTTACTTTGCATTGATATTTTTCATGACATTTCGCTGCTAACTAATCAAACTGTCAAAGGTGTATGTATTTATTAGGCTCTCAGCGAACCTTTTCAGTAATCTGCCGACGTACCGCCATTTTGTTCGTTACTATATTTTACATAGTAAGCCCTTTCATCAGTCAGAAGACATTTTACATGAGTTTTATAGAAAATATAGGGCTGCTGCATGTTCGTGGCACTGGCACCGGTGTTCGAACGCGCCTGGAGCAGAGGGACACAGTGTTTGTGCTCGGGTCGGGTTCAAACACAATGGTACCACTCGCGGTTCTGCTCGCAGTGGTGAGGAATGTGGACGTGGATGTGTAGATGTCGATGAGAGAGCGCTGCCACGCGTTATCGCCATCTTGAGCGGGAAGTTCGTCAACCCGTTTATAATCTATTTTTAATTTGTACTTATTCAGTCTAAATGGCGAGCAGGGACGAGGCGCACAGAGCAGACTCCGAAGAAAGAACCGAAGGAAAAGCAGTTTGTGCTCATGGCAGAGCCTGATGTACAGGAGACTGTGGACTAGAGTTCTGGGGAATATCTAACACATATCATTTGTTTTGCACTGTTCCTGTCTTTGTTTGAGCGCTAAGACTTTCACTTTTATTACTGTACTTTTTCATCTCATTTGTCACTGTTGTCTTTCTGTTCATGTTTTTGTTTTTTTTATTAAGTCCATTGCTTAATAATGTTGTTGAGTGAATCTAGACCTCCTTTAAACACATTTGAGCAAAAATCATGTGATATTGTTTTATATATATTGATTATTCTTTTTTTGCTTACAGCGTGTTGCAGTCCGACAACAAGAAATTGTCATTTCTGCCCCACCTGTGGAAAATGTCAAAGCGCGCTGGCCAGCACTTCATACAGAGAGACAGGTGTGTACATATTTTTTACAACTATGCATTTAACTTGAAGTGTTTTAACTTGAAGTGTTTTATGTTTTTTTTTTTTTTTTTTGCAGGTCCTGGCAGAATTTAACCAGATCACCAGCTCCAAACTGGGCAATGATTTCGTTGAAGCATTGGATTGCCTAACGACTAGGGATGTAAAAAACTATGAATTTTCATGACCGACTAACGAGACTCATTAACCGGTTGAAACCGGTTAACCACGTAGTTTAAAATAGTCCATGTTCTTTGAAATAACAGCCATTTCGAGCCGCGTACTTTTCATAAGTGCAGCTCTGCGTTCTACTGGGTCATAGCCGAGACAGCAGCACCAAAACCCGCAACAGCTTCGGCACCTTTGCGCACAGAGAACTGCTTTTTTAATCTTCCCATTCTGCTGTGCTGCGGGTTAAAGCATTTTAATCAAAAGATTGACGCGCCGCGTCTCGCAGGTCTCCGCTCAAGTTAATATATACAGTCTATGGTATGTGTGTGTGTAAATATAAGCTCCAATGTAGTTCTGATCTGCACATATATATGTGATATATATATCACATATATATGTGATTGCTCTGTGTGTGATAACTTTCTGTAAAGCATGGAACTGCTGCTGGAGCAGGGACGAGGCGCACAGAGCAGACTGCTTCGAAAGAACCGAAGGAAAAGCAGTTTGTGCTCATGGCAGAGCCTGATGTACAGGAGACTGTGGACTAGGGTTCTGTGGAATATCTAACATATATCATTTGTTTTGCACTGTTCCTGTCTTTGTTTGAGCGCTAAGACTTTCACTTTTATTATTGTACTTTTTCATCTCATTTGTCACTGTTGTCTTTCTGTTCATTTTTTTTTGTTTTGTTTATTAAGTCCATTGCTTAATAATGTTATTGAGTGAATCTAGACCTCCTTTAAACACATTTGAGCAAAAATCATGTGATATTGTTTTATATATATTGATTATTCTTTTTTTTGCTTACAGTTGCAGTCCGACAACAAGAAATAGTCAATTCTGTCCCACCTGTGGAAAATGTCAAAGCGCGCTGGCCAGCACTTTATACGGAGAGACAGGTGTGTACACATTTTTTACAACTATGCATTTAACTTGAAGTGTTTTATGGTTTTTTTTGCAGGTCCTGGCAGAATTTAACCAGATCACCAGCTCCAAACTGGGCAATGATTTTGTTGAAGCATTGGATTGCCTAACGACACAGTTCATCAAGCTCTTTAAGGCCAAAAGGGGGTCTGCTGGCGCTAAGCTTTCCAAGATTGTCCGGCACCTCGATTCCTGTGTAAGTTCATAAAGCAATAACAAAAAGAAATGACATATGACTGTGTTTGGTGTTGTAATGCACATATGTACAGCAGAGGAGATGGGGAAAGGAGAAAGGTACACATCAAAAGAGGTACTGCTGCATTTTGTATCCTAAGATTTTTGGTACAATTGTAGATTGTCATTTTACATTTTCCACGTGTTTGTAGATGTTGGAACTGCAGGAAAACCCTGGTGACCGAGAGATCCTTAAAGATTATAATTCTGTGAGATCACTAAGTCACCGCTCTCGAAGACAACTTGACGACCTTCTCGTCAGTGACATGAGTGAAACACATGGGTATGTTGTATCCCTCAGTTATTACTCAAAAGTTCCTTCTTACAAGTGGAAGGATATTTACTCAAAATAAAATGAAAATCACTTGAAAGACCTTTCACAATAATCACGTAACAATTCAGTTTCTCTCACCACTGTTATTGATTCCCCATTGTAAGATAAATAGTACTGATCTCTTTTATAAATGACCTAGGTAGATGTTCTCCTGTAGATTATCTCTTGGTTAGGTCCCCGTGAAAATATGTACTTGTAGATACTATTAATTTAGCCTTTTTATGTAACCATGAAGTCCCTTGACCATGACTGTTTTTCTTTCCTTAGACAAATGCCTTCCCGAAAACAAAAAGAAAGCTATGCTCTTAGAATTATCACACTTTTTTCATTGAAGGATCCATTTTCTCAAAAAGGTTATGTAAGTATTGTTAATGTATCCATGGAAATTGAATTTGGTTTACCTACACGTTTTGTGTAGATAATGGATATGTATAGATAAAAATCATAACTGTACACTTTGTTTTCAGACTAATCTCGCCTCGTAATGAGACGGTGACCTCCTATTTGCTTAACACAATATCTGCAATACAATGTGAACAATAAGTCCACATTTCCACCATGTTGATAAAGACGACATTGTGTGTAAGTGTTTTACTGTTTCTCCCTTTAACCTGGTTTTAAACATTGTCAGAGAGGAGCTGTCACTTTAGCTGTGCTACAACTGAGGTATTTTATATTTATCTTTGTTAATGTACTGTGATTATTTATTTTAATTCTTTATTTTGCTCAGCACTTCGAGTTGCCTTGTGTATGAATTGTGCTAGACAAATAAACTTGCCTTACCATCGTACTTCCTGGTTCTGGTTAGGACTTGAGCTGCTGCATTTTGAATGCAGCTGTTGTTACAGTAGTCTAACCTACTGGAGACAAATGCATGGATAAGAATCTCCAGGTCTGCTTTAGAAACTATGTTTAGATGGGGAAAAAGGATTTGATGTGGCTAATAATATTTACTGATTCTTTCAGCCGCTGGAATCGAGTGTGCTAGAAAGTGACAAAGTGGAACTCTGGAAGTCCGCCACGGTAGACCTAATGTCCAATGAAGAAGAAGGCGTTGTGGACGGTGTCTCTGG
Organism: Knipowitschia caucasica; assembly: GCA_964034765.1. NCBI lineage: Eukaryota > Metazoa > Chordata > Actinopteri > Gobiiformes > Gobiidae > Knipowitschia > Knipowitschia caucasica. The sequence goes on from OZ035825.1 coordinate 9,487,343, forward strand.
ATGGATTGTGCGGTCGCAGTCTTTTCGAAAGCCGGAGTTTTCTGAACTCTGTCAAGCTGCAGTCCTGGTTAGAGGCGGCGCGGAAGTACAGAGCCACGCACATTAAGCGTCTATCTAGAACGCTGCCAAATTACAACCCAGAGGAGGCTATTGGACAGTTCAGAGTTGTAATTTTTTAATTACCTATGTGTGAGCATAAAGCTGTGTGTGTGTGTTTTAATAAAGCTTTCTTTGTATGAACATATTCCTGGAAAATTTTCATTTCTTCTATAAATAATACGAATATTTATATAAATATTATTACATTAATTATGAGGCAGGGTGACCAATAGTGACAGATCTGCCAGCCAATCACGAGAGATTATACTTATTTGAAAGTAGTGATTTCATCCAATGGGGAGTAAGCTACCAATGGGGAGTAATCCCACGTGGGCTGGCCACGTGTGATTTTTCAGCCAATCACGAGTTTGAAAGTAGTGGTATCTGCCAATGCTGAATAGCAGCCTGGCCAGCCGCTGCATTCATATGCTAATGAGGGCCATTAGCGCTCGGCGGCCGCAGTGTTTCGCTGCATTCATATGCAAAGTAGGGACATTAGCATGGTACGGATGCGGCAGTTTGGAGGACAGGGCACCCTAACTGCGCCTTCTGAAAACTGCCTGAGATACCCGAAAAAGAGCGTGATTTCCTGCAGTTTAGGGTGACGAAAATCTAACTTTTCATGCAGTGATTAAAACAGTATTTTTGTCATGAAAACATTAACAGATACTTCTGAAAGTGTTAAGAATGTAAATGTATAATGTATTCTCCGATTAACTACTTGCAGAGTAATCTACACATCTGAATTACAAGGACAGAGTGTGTTGCCATGGGCAGCAGTCATTACTGTTTTGAGGTCAGTTATCAAGAAATAATGACCGGTAGAACGTTTTTAAATTACATTCAAATCAATGGAGCGTTCTGCTGCTGCTGTGAGGAGCCGTATAATAAACATTAATAACTCCGGTGAATAGATCTTATTTTAATTCTACATACAAACAAATAATTTCTAAAAGCGATAAAGGGTCAGTATTTTAAAAACGTCAAAGGGATGGATATGATAAGTAAAGAAAGTGGCAATGGTTTGAATTTGAGTCAAAAGTCTTACCCTTACCTTTCGAAACAATATAAGGTATTGCAGATATGTGTTTTTTTCATCTGTGCTGCAGTTCCACATTCGTCACTATGGCAGCGCGGCAGAGCTTTTGTCTCTGATGAGACACAGACGACTCCTATGACAAATCGTCACAAACAAGGATTGTTTCTTGGGGCACAGCTCCCTACCCTTTAGAAAAAATGCATAAAAGATTCATTCAAATTACCATTGGTAAAGAAGCCTAAACTAGAAGGTAATTAAGTCTATAGCAACTTAAAAACATATTTAATTGTGAAGACTGTCTTAAAGAAATCCCTAAGCCAATCCCAACTGCTTTACTCCATCTGATCCGAAATGCAATCATGTATTCTAATGTTCACATAAAATAAAAATAAAATGTACAGATAATAAACAATTTAATACACAATACAAAAGTTGTTATAATATAATTATATCAAAGAAGTAAAGTAAATAACAGTAGACAATCCTATAGAACACGGGAAAATTGGACATTTCGTTAAATCAAAGACTCCCTTCTCCGTCTCGTTATTGCGGTTTTGAGTTGATCCTTGTGACTTTTGATCCAAACAAACATCTGTCTTCTGCCTTAAACCAAAACCATGTAGGAAAGATGCTCATAATTGTCTATCTCAAAATATTAGAAGTCCCGTAACAGAAGAGTATTGGAAAATAAAATGATAAACATTTTAAATATATATGTGCTCTTTAACAAATGTTTTCTGGAAGAATGTTGGTCTGCTGAAAACATGTCAAAATTAGTAGTGACTTTAACAGTAGAACAGTATGTAGAAATAATGATAATGTCAGATCTGTTTTTTTGTTTATGTGTAGATACATTTGTAATGCATATTTGAACTCAAAAGTTTTTCCTTGAAAAGTATAATTGTCTCTGTATCATAGCACAGTGTCTCCAGAGTGAAGGAAAGGGCCACTACCCAGACAAGACTGCCCTCTGCTGTTAGATGTACTGATTGATGCAAGAAATTGATCCGATGAAGAAGTCCACTGAAATGTGGAGAAAAAGACAAGTAATAATTTGCAGTACAATATATAGACCAATATTCAAACCAGAGATATTTTTTGGCAAGGCTTACAAAATCACATTCCAGACATTCTACAACAAAAAACAACAGAGGAAGTGCAGCAGGTTATTTCAAACCTTGTGGCATGATTTTACAGAATTAGTGCCCGGGCGGACACCTGCAGCGTTGGTGTTGAAGAGTCACTGTAGTCTTTTTAACTACATTCAAAATACACTTACCCAATGATTACCTGGTGTATTAAAGTAATAGTCTGTAACTCAAAAAGAATTAAACATTTTAAGAATTGTATTAAATTGACCTCCTGGCCTTAAATATTGATATGAAATAAGTCATTTTATTAATTCTAATATTACGGGTAAGTCCCGCCTTCCCTTCTCTTAGCTATAGCTCAGAATCCACGATGCCGTCCATGTTAACCAACCAAGTGATGCCAAGGGCTGTCAATCATTGGCGCTCATGCTCGTAGCTGCTCATGCTCAGTTGTTTGTTTTCACGGAGCCTCCGAATCAAGCCTCTATTAGGCTCTGGAACTACATGAAAACTGAACAAAGAATTCTGAACATCCGCGCTGAGCCACCCATTTATATACTGAACCTATATCCATAATCAGATCGACTGCAGATGTGCATTAAAACACTATTTTTGTCATGAAAACGTTAACAAATAATTCTGAAAACCTCATGTGTATTAATAATGTTTATGTATAATGTGTTCTCTGATTAACATTTAAAAGTGTTACGGAAACGTAGGCGTAGACCAATCAGAAAGGAAGGGGGAGGAGCTTGCGTCGTTTTTTTTTTTTTTTCAAATCAAGTACCTCTCTCTCTCTTTCTGACAAACTGCAGACAATCACTTTAATACAACATCTGAGATTGAACCACTTGATAAAATATAATACAATGTGAATACCTTCAGTATTCCATAACAAAATACATACACAAACTTGGAGACTTAGGCAGTGCAGATCTTGTGCTCAGGTAACACAAGATCATAGGAGAGTAAGAAAGAAAGTAAGTCATCTTTATAAGGTCACCCAAAGCACTTAACAATGTTCACAGTACAGATACTAACGGCTTATTAACCGAGCGCGAGGTCTGTACAGAGCAATATCAGACCGCGGCCTTAATGTACAGACCGAGCCGTGGCGAGGTCTGTACAAAAAGGCCAAAAAACTCAAAAAACATAACACATTTTACAAGCATTGCTTGACCACATGTGGGCGCCATTTACACAGCCATTTATCTTTAGACTCATTTACATAAATAAAATATGAACAACCAATAAAATCCCCACTAGTTGATGCCAGGCAGATGGGACCAGGCACTTCCGGCAGTAGTTTGTGGTTTTCTATTAGAATTTAGCAAATTCTAATTGAGGTAAATTCAATACTTGTCCAGCACTCCATTTGCCGATATCCCAAAGTGGCCCTCTGAAGAAAATAATTGGCTATCCATGGCAATCATATTATTGACATACCTTCAACGGGCACGCCACATTTCAAGCAAGCAGAAATGGTTGTGACATTCTCTGTGTGAGTCTAAACTTAACTACTGACCACATGGCTACCTGCATCTTTACTTTCAGTACTGTTATAAATAATGTATTATGGACAGGCGTATCCATTACACACACTCTTTCCTTTGCCTGTGCTCGCTTCTCTGGCTTCACCGATGACCTTACCTCACGAGCGTTGGTTTTGTGGAAGTGAAGACACATGCAGATAAGGCCTGAGCAACTACCAACTCGGCACCTTCTTAGCACTATTTTGGTTTCCCCCTTTACACCCAAACTGCCAGAATGTCAGGATTGAGCAGCGAGCAGCTTCACAAGTCGACGTTGGTGGTGTATACGGTACGTTGATTATTTTTATTTTTTTCAAAGAGATCTTGATCTTGATGTAATATCTAACACAATTCTGTCTATCACTCTAGAACTTAATGGAACAATTCAATCCAGGCTTACAAAAGCTTGTGGAGCTCGGTACCAGCTACATCCAAGCATTCAAAGGTATGACACTTAATTAGAATTCCAAAAACACAATTAAAACACAAAGTACACATATTAGGCAACATTGTCTTTCCTTTCATGTTTAACAGTCAGACAACAGTGTTCCTTCATCACAAGAAATACCGGCAGGGTTTGGGCACAAGCTGGTGCAGCTGTCATCTCTTTAAAAGAAGTCCCTCAGTGCTTCGCTTTTGTTTCACTTTTAAAGGACAAAAAATGCTAAATATTTTTGAGCGTCTACATGTCATTGTGCACCTTATTTCTAAATGCTACTCTTTTGAACCTGGTATTCTATGACAAATATGGATGACCACATAGACAAGGCTGGACTCATAGACTGTTAATAGATGTAGAATTAGCCCCCAGCCCAATGAAACTCACTAGGGAAGTGCTCATGGACAAATCGCTCTGGCTCCTATTGAGTTACATTGAAAAGTCAACTCCTGTAGCTCAGTAACCATTTGTGGCACACTCAAGAACCCAATGGATTGACCAATCAGATGCCTTCATTCGCAGGGGTAAAGTCCAGATTGCCTTAGGCCTCGTTTATCTGGCGGCGCTGCGACAATATAATGTTGGGTGTCGGTTTGGCCTTCCGTTTACATTTTAGGTGGGTGAAAACGTAAGCCTTGAGATCCAGCCTAAGATAAGATAAGATAGAAGTTATTGAGTGGGACACACCTGCAGAAAAAGGTGTGAATTATCTGCCTGCTCTGACCTCCACTTTCCCGCACGTACATTTGGACATGCGCAGTATGTCCACCACGTAAACAACAATGTTGTCCACTTCTAATATTTGGTCTAGACCATACACTAGAGTACCATCCTCTTGGATGTAAACATTGCAGAATGTATATTTTTTCACTTTCTAAAACATGAAATGCCAATATCAAGATTATTTTAAAGGGACAACATGACTATAAAAAGGCATAATGATTGTTTTTCAAAACAATGTATTGTTTGAAAAAAATGTTTTGGCTCCACAAATCCGACTTTAGTAAGCATGCTTTGTGATGTCAACTCACCCTAAAGACCATAATGCATGGACTCAACGTTTTATTGGTTGTTTTTTTTTTTCTTTTTTACCTTAGAGACGTAGTATATGTGTTTCCATGTTTTTCAGAAAGTAACTATTGTAAATACTAGACGTTAAAGAAGTAACTGTAACAAAACAGTTACTCAAAAAGAGTACTCTGAATACGTAACAGAATACTTGTATGTACTACCCAACACTGAATGTCGAACTGAAATGCATTTGAGCCATCTGATGCGGCACAGTGGCTGAGTGGATAGCACTCTCGTCTCTCAGCAAGAAAGATTTGGGTTCGAATCCTGGTCGGAACAGGGATTCTGAGTGGAGTTTGCATGTTCTGCCCGTGTCTGCGTAGGTTTCCTCCGGGGACACCGATTTCCCCTACCACCAAAAAATGCTCAATAGGTAAAATCCTCCAGCTCTGGTCCTGACCAAGCCGAGCATCAACATCTGGAGATGGGTTCCCGGGCGCTGTTACTACGGCGACCACTGCTCCTGACGTAAGCCTTAGTGGCTCAGGATGGGTCAATGCAGAGGACAAATTCAACCCAGTATTCAGCAGAAAACACAATGACTGTCATTGAACCATGAATCCATGTTTCACTCTAACTACGTTTAGTAAAAGATATAGATATGACACATACCATCATGTTTTAGACTTTAGAACCACAGACACACGTTTAGTGTCAGACTTTAGAACCACAGACACACGTTTAGTATAAGACTTTAGAACCACAGACACACGTTTAGTATAAGACTTTAGAACCACAGACACACGTTTAGTATAAGACTTTAGAACCACAGACACACGTTTAGTATAAGACTTTAGAACCACAGACTGAAGTCAATAATTCCCTTTGACTGACGTATCCAAAATCGATGCAAGAGCGAGACAAGAGATCTTCACGTTTAACATCTGCATTTAATTATCTTTACAATCAGATACAGAATGTTCAACAAAAGTGCTCCTATTCTAGGCCTGCTCTTCCCCTGTCCGTGCCCTGTCCTGTCTGACCTCAAAAAACACACACAGGGGCTCATGAGGGAGACTTCCGATGACGTCATCCTTATGCGTCCAAGGGGTGGAGTTTCCGGGTGTGCTGACGTCCCTTGTCCACTGGGAGGCGTCAGAATGCAATTGGTGAATCTCCCAGTCTGCCTGAGAGAGATTAGCCAGATGGTGTTTTTGGACTTTTGGCCTCGCCAGAGAGACAAGAATGTTTATTCCTGGAGTTAATAATTTGTCCCGTTTTGAAAGTTGGTATCTCTATGACTGATTGTAGTTTCTCCATTTGACCCTCTTTATTCCTGTTTGCAATCCTTGTCCTTGGGGCTTTTCCCCGTGCACATTCTTCAGAGGGCCTATTTTCAAAATCATTAGTATACAACATTTTAATTATGCAACAGTTTCCCTCTTTTGACCTGATTAAAAATCAGGTCACAATCCACATCGTCGTTTATCATCCATACTTGTGCTTAGTTCAGGCTTGATATCTGTGAAGAGCCAATACAGAAAGAATACAACACACAACCACATTCGAAACATTCCTTCACAAAACTCTTTGATGACCACCGCTGTGTCATTCTGATTCTTCATCATTAATCAAATTGGTATTATCGTTACAGGAGCTAATCTATTTTAGCAGGTTTCTCTGGGGTCAGTCCCTATACAACGGTATTTTGATTCTCTAATCTGTTGCTGACAAATCGACAGCTCTTAAAATTCTCAAAAATACCTAAATATCTACTTTTGTGCTATATTCAAATTAACCAAAATGCTTTTAAATGTTTTTGAATCTCTGTTGGTTCTAATCTATCTCATTAATCTAAGCTACATTAATCTAGGCTACACTCATGAACATTATCTACTTTTGAAGTAACTACTTTTGGACATAATATGAAGGAAATGGTCTTTTTACCGTTTGATATTGGCCCTGTCTAAAAATAATCTCTATTTTTGAAAGCATCTATCTATTTTACACTCTATTGTGACTCCAAATCTTGGTTGTAGTTTGAGCCAAAGCATATTCCCAATTTTTGAGTTCTGATTGTAACAATTGCATTGGCAATAGACGATTTTTCATTGGCTGGTTCTTGTTCTGCAAATCACTATTCTATGTATTGTATTTCAGACAATTCCAAAAACAACACAGTCGTTCTCCAATATTAAAAACATGAATCTATTCAATTTGCCTGAAAGGGAGCGGGAGGAAGAGAACTATTTTAAAACCGTTCTCTACGATTATATGGCTATGAAATTAATTATTTAATAAACAAAAGCACATTCATGGCTTCTGTCCGCTGCTTATAACTGTTTAAAGAGTTGTCCCAAACTTAATATGTGTAAATACATCAGCTGTTTGTAATAAACAATAACATTTAACCTGTTCTCCAATGGAGCAGCTCAGAGGCTGCATCAAGAGCAATGTTATATTTGAGCTATTTTTAGATTTAAAATTGTGTTAAAGCCTGTCGTTCTATGTCTGCATTTTAATACTACTCTCTATAAACACCTCTGCACCAGTTCCTACAGATGTGGAAAACAGAAACATCTAAAATCTGACTCCATTTGATTCCTTTTTACTTTAGTTATTAGAACAATTTGACCTTATTGATACTTATTTCCACAATAGAACTATTTTGATTATTCACTAGTCTAACTATTATTACTATTGTTTATTCTGACACCTCTTCCTAGCGACCTTTCAACCTATAGCTACTCGAATCCAATGACATTATAGCTCCAGACTATTTCATTCTATTCTATTATTGTATGATCTATTATCTTAAAGAGTAGATCTGTTTGATGTTATAAGCGCTATTATTTCTCCTTTTAAATTTGCACAACACTAAATTTAGAATGACCCCCTATGGGACAAATATAGAATTTTATTTCATTTTGGCAACTCCGAAAATTACTTAATAATTTTCCCATTTTGCTTTTTTAGGCTGCCCTTTCTATTATTTATTTGTTCTTGTAAATATATGTTTTACACTTCTTTCTAATGATTTAGAAGGTTAAGGACCATGACCACCTATGACAATAACATTACTATACTCCCTCTGTTGGTCGTGGTCCAAAGTATAAAACATGCATCTGTGTGTGTGTAGATTACTGTTCCAATCATCTTCAGTTGTTCCTCCCGGATCGTCCTCAATTCATATTGTGGGCTTTGGTGCCAAAGTAGAGGCTCATTTTCCTTATGATCCATACTACTGTGTTATCCCTGAAGCAGGTGCAGTTTATCTTTCATCTGAAAAACAAACATTAGAACACAAGAAACGCCCACTTTCCTCTCTTCGCATGGTGCGGCCTGTCAATCAATCCAATTGGGCAAAACATAACTGCATTGACAGACGGTGTGTGGCATCAGGGCAGAGGCTGTAGCCAAATACAGACTTAACAATATGTATGTTTCTAATTTTATACTCCCCTAAATGTGAATTACAAACCAAAGTTGTCCTCCGCCCAATGACCGCTCACTGCGGTTGGACCGAATCACTGTCCGGACAAACAGCAGAGGGAGGGGCTCCCAGTACCTTCAGCAAGGTATTCATCTCAGAGTACTTTCTCAGAGTACTTTCCTCAGAGTACTCATCCCAGAGTACTCTCACTTTTACACCTGTTCAATAAAGCTTGTCATCTTTGAATCTCTAGTACTTACACCGTATGCTGTTGACAAAAAATAATTATTCCATGATCACATTAAAACATTACAGAAAACTTTTGTTATTCCATTCTCCGTTCAGCACTCCTCGTCCACTCCCCAACACACTCACAACACACTCACAACACCCCACGTTAGTATTGGTCCAGTTTGTTAAGGTCAACGTAGTGTATTGGACATGACGCACAAACATATAACATACACAAACATATAACATACACAAACATATAACATACACAAACATATAGACAACACAAGAGGCCTGTAATTTTAACTTTGTTATATTTTTCCATGTCCAATTACAATTGTCTCATGAGCTATTTTATAGTTTGCAACTTTCAGAGCCTGCAGAACATGCAAAGCTTTGAGAGATTTTTCCTAAAAGGATCCATTTCAAACTTTAGTGTTTAAACCACGTGGTCTTTACTCGGGCTTGTCACAAACTGTGTCCCCTATATTTTTAATGAGCTCTTGTTACTAAAAAAAAACTCATGCACGTGCAATAAATGTTTTTCCCTTTTTTTTTTTTTTAAAGCCAGTTCGGATTCCTTAAAAATGTAAATTAGTTTCAAACTTTAATACTTCACCTTTGTTTCACGTTCATGTGGAGAAAAGACCATTGTTTTATGTGTGTGTACTTGCACCAATCATGTCTCAGATAAACGGCCAACAGTTATCAAAGACATAATTGTCCTAATTGTTTCTAATTTAGCTATTTGGAAGAGAAACATGTCATAAAAGATTTCAAAAAATGTCCCTACATCTTTGTTTTCAACCAATGAACAGTGTTGCGTCTATGTGTTATCAGAAATGATCCAATATCACCTTTAGCCAAAATTCAGAAATGCTTTAAATCATTTTTCAAACTTTAATTGTCTGAACAAACCATTTTGTACTAAATGCAGCGTCCATTAAAAGCTGCAGTTCTCTTTCTAGCACCAGTTTCTCATCTGTGCATGTGATTGTTCTTAAATGAGAAACGAGCCACGGTTCAGAGGTTGAAAACACTGCTTTAAATATCCGTATTACCAAGATCATGCAGTCAAAATCAATAATTCTAAACTTCTCCGCGTCTATAACTTTAAATAATACTGGTTTCAATAATAGAGCTCCTCTACCTTTAAATATACTGCTGTTCTAATCTCCTTGTGTCTCATGCTAAAGCAAGAGTCTAATTAATTTTAACGATTGTCCTGTATTCTTTCATGCAGCTAAATGTGGTGTTATGAACGAATGACCTAAATGTGTAAATATGACTTAATATTCTCTGTGCGTTTGTTGTCTGTCTGTATATTTACCTTCTGTGTGTCTCATTTAGGCCAGCCACGTCTCAAATGGTCCGTTAATGTCTTTCTCTTTTACTCATGGCGTCTTTCAATGTCTTTTGTCTTCATAGTGGTCCAATGTCTTTGTCTCCATGACTTTTTTCTTCTTCTTCCAACAATCACTTTCTTTCTTCTTCCGATAACCTCTCTTCCTCTCACAATGTCTTACTTCTTCTTTCACAATCACTTTCTTTCTTCTTCCGATAACTTTTCCTCATAATGTCTTTCTTTCTTCTTTCATATCTGACGCACCCAAATGTGTCGTGTCCTTCTTCTTCTTGTTTGGTTTTCCGGCGGTTGGCGGCCTATTCTTCGCATTACCGCCCCCTTCTGTTTCGTGGATTGGGGACAACACTCAGTTTGTGAAAAAGTCTGCGGTCCTTTTCTTTGCCTCCTCACAGGCAGGGAGAAGTATTCTTCGAGAGGTCTGTAGTGCTGCAGCCGATGCTGCCCCCTGCACCCGCAGGAGCAGGGGGAGACGCTGAGGATGAGATGATGCTCGTTGTGGTTTGTGCTGCATATATATTAATATACCATTCATCTGCTGGTAGCAAGCTAAAACAGCGCTTGCAATTACTATTCAATTTCTTACTTTTTTCTTATAAACTTTAAAAACCAGCCATATGTTAATTAATAAATACATTTACCTTTGATAATGCAGTCAATTATGTGAAATCCATAGAGTATAATTTCATTGGATTGTTGCAATAATATGTTCTATGTGTGTTCCTAATGTGTCATGTGTGTTTGAGTCTTACAGGTTGTCAGACTGTGTTTGAAGGTGTTCAAAGGTAAGAATCACACTCTCACACATTGAGTTTGATTCTGTATTAAATATGTTGTTGTTGAGAAATAAACCATTATTTGGTTGTATTCTCTTTGAAAAACATCTCTCCTTTTTCTAGATCGTCAGCACTCACTCAAGATGAGGGAAAAGAGCAACAAGGGGAAAATGCCCCCTCGGACATGCAACATGTGTAGAGTAATACAGGGTAGTAGCTTTCTGGGCTCATTTGTCCATGTGCAAATCAAATTGGCACATTTGCAATTGTTTTTTACCTGAATTACTCCAAGGACCAAAGCCTTATCCAAGTTTCTCAGACGGAGTGTCTTACAGTGTCTGAAGCTAGTGCCAGTGCCAAGGTTTGTATCACATGGGGAGGATCGAGTGGTTGAGGCATTAATAGAAAGTTATGTGGTTGTTATATCACTTTGGAACAATACGTTGAAAACTAAACTTGTTCCTCATTTTCAGGTGCTGTGCTTGAAACTCTGTGATGAGAGGACTGAAGCCAAGAGAGGGAACATGCTGGACTCATATTCAATAAATGCATTCTTCTGCCTTTCAGATTGTGTTTTTTACATGCTGGGGAACCTAGAGTGTAGCTTGTGCCTGTTTTAATACTGATCCTAACATAGGGCTCGCTACAATCATGTTTTTTTACTTTGGCATGAATGTTCCGTACAGTAGTGGTTCTTAAAACACTGTGCCCTGTTGTGCTTTTACTTGTACTTTGATGTAGAGACACATGATTTTTATAAAGCAGGCTCCTTTTTGCAATTATGACTGATATCCTTCTACTTACAGTTGTTCTCAATGAGTTTTGAATGCTGTGTTTATTGGTTATTGGCCGAGTCAGAACTTAACATGGATAAAGCTGCATTTCAGATTTCAACAAGGCTAAAATCTGGGAAACGGTTCGTCTGGAAATGTGAGAAGGCTTCTTTATTGACTATGTTTAAAATCCAGGTTTAAAACACTTCTGTTTTGCTTCAACTGAGGATTTTATGAGATTTTATTTGTATCTTTTGAAGGTATGTCCTTATTTTAAATTGTAACGCCTGTTTGATTGTTCTATCTTTTGTTCAGTGCTTTGAGTTTCTTTTGTTTGGACTGTGCTATATCAAAGAAACTTGCCTTGCCTATTGCCAAAAAGTATGTCTCGACCAGTGAGTGATTCTGCAGCGCTTAAGTAGGTCATTAGGTCGGTAAATGGACGTCTTATAAACGTCAATCGTTTGGTCATTATAAGACGTGATGAGGCCGTCGGACCCGGTCCGGTTCTGTAACCACATTGCAACTTGAAGTATGAACGTCAGATGGTCGTTTGAAATGACCTAGTTTTGACATCTGCTGGCTTAGTGCGGGGAACGACTGAAACACGAACGTCATATTAAACGGCAATATTTGGTCATATGAGACGTTGATGAGGACGTCAGACACGGTCCGGTTCCGTACCACATTCAAACTTGAATTGACGATGCCATCATCGTTAACATTTGGAGGTTGGAGGTGACGTCGGGGAAACGAGTCGAGAAATCTTTCATTCTGCACCCACCAGTGGACCTATTATTCTTGTCAACTTGACAATGTATTTGTCTGAAATAAGCCAGTAGAAGCACACATAATGCTCTTTTTTTCCCTGGTACAACACATTTACTATTATTATTATTATTTTTAGGGCTCCTCAACTCGATCGATGTTTGCAACAACAGGCTGTCAGACAGATGACATACAGATGCGCACATTTGGGACACAGCTGTCCATCAAAACCTTTCAACCTCATTTCAGGAGTACAGGTATGTTGTTTTTAAGCGCATACGGTGGATAGTTCCTAATTGTGAATGTAAAAAATGTTTCAGAGCCTTGTTTGAGACACTGTAGTCTAATTGAACATATATCCTGTGTCTTTGCATTTTCTTTTACTTAGGAACTCAGACAGACTTGCATTTTGTACAAGGAGGAGAACTTCTTACATCAACACCTGCGAAAAGGCCACGGCTAGAGGAGATCTGTGAAGAGCTGAAGCCAATTCCAAAAGCTAAAAGGCTCCGTCTTGAGCAGAGTGAAATGGAGGATCCCTTAGAAGGCAGCTCATTAATGGACATTCCAAAAGATACAGAGGATGTTACATATGAGCCAGACAATTCAGTCACCGTTTTGTCAGAGGCGAATGAGAAGTGAGTGGATAAATTAATTTAATGTAATTAATGATGTTTTATCTAATGTATGCTTTTTCTTCATTTGTAGCTCTGGGTCTGCCTCACCTATCCATGAGATGTCAACTTACATAGTGTATGAAAAATGCCTGCTTGAGCTTTTTGAGGTTTGTCCAGTATGCCAGCGAACATCAGAAATCCATACCAGGACGGTTGGAACTTTCTTATGTGTGGAGCAGAAATGTCTTCATTGTGACTTCTCAAGAAAATGGAATAGCCAGCCAGTTCTTGGAAGCACTCCGGCAGGAAACGTACAACTGTCAGTGGCAGTATACGCAAATGGTGGCTCCTTTATGAAAGTTGCTAAGGTATTCTATAAATGCATGCCTTTAGTTAAGAGTAATGCCGATATTTTAATAGATTTCTGTTGATTGTTTCCTCAGATTTTTAAGGCTATGAGGTTGAGGGCATTTCAATATGACACATTCCGGAGACATGCCAGGAGTTTAATTGAACCTGCCATTATTTACAAGTGGCGTGCATCACAGAGGGACATTTTGGATTGTGTAAAGACGCAGAATATTATCCTCGGTGGTGACATGAGAGCCGACTCTCCAGGTACTATGTGCAATCATCACATGTATTTCAACTCTTATCTGACTTTTTTTTTGTTTTATCTTTTAGGACATTCCGCAAAGTTTGGGAGTTACTCCATGATGGATCTGAAAAGTCAGAAGATCATAGACCTACAGCTAGTGCAGGTGAAAAATTAAAATATTTAGCCCATAACAATGGGAAAAACACATACATTATTTTCAATTACAGAGTAATGAAGTAGGAGGGAGCTATCATATGGAGCTTGAAGGGTTGAAAAGGAGCCTTGCTTTTCTCAGAACACAAGGTATTACTCTGGACTGCTTGGTAACAGATCGACATCCGCAAATCCAGAAATACCTGCGAGAGGCTAATGTCACACATTACTATGACGTTTGGCACATAGAGAAAGGTAGATTATTATGTTATCTATTTTATAACTTTTTAAATGTTACTTTTTTAATGCAATATTATTGTGATTTAGGACTGTCTAAAAAGATAAAAAAAATTGCACAACAGAAAGACTGCGCAATATTGGACCATTGGTGTCGCAGTCTAAAAAATCATATATACTGGACTGCTGCTTCATCCAAAACGGCAGAAGAAAGAATGGCAAAGTGGACCTCCGTCATCAACCATGTCCAAAATGTCCACATCCACGATGATGCTGCATTCCCCCAGTGCTTGCATGCACCGAACATCGGAGGTGACACAAGTAAATGGTTGAAACCAGGTAATTCTACCCTATACACATTATATTTTGTACAGTACACATTTATCGTCATTTCACATACTAATTTTACCTATTTTGTGAAAGGTACACCCCCTTTTTGCCGCTTGGAGGTTCTATGGACTGGCAAGAGGGTTCTGAAGGATGTAGCAAAAATGAGCCCACACCTACAGACCTCAGCTGTGGAGTCCTTCCACAGTGTAATTCTGCGCTTTGCACCAAAGAGTGTGGCTTTTCCTTTCATGGGAATGCTTTGCAGGTAAAATTGCATACGGTCTTTAAAATATAACATTGTTCTTTCGTCTTTCTTTTCTATTTTTTTGCTTTTATTACACTGTTGTCTAGACTATACCTGGCTGCTCTCCATTTTAATGAGAACACAAGACGTCCCCAAGCTAAAACCTCCACTGGAGAGCTCATGTACAGGGTGTCTTACCCTAAATACAGAAGAGGAGAAGGCATTGCAAGGCCCATCAAAGAAGAGGCAACATTCCGCAAGAAACTGTTATATTATATTTGTAATTAAATAAGAAAAAAACACACATCTAATGTACATAGACATACAGTATTTGCTGAATTGCAAATCTATTGGTATAAATAGAACATCTCAAAAAGGCTATTCAAAATTATCCCCACATCTCAACTTCAGTAATATGTGATTGTCTATTATTGCAGAATATATTGATGAAATCTTGAAGTTGGTCTTTGAAGAGGTCTTGCCAGATCCTGCTCCATTTGTGCAGGAGATGATGCAGATCTACATTCCACCACCCCTGTCCACTCAGCACCCCCATCCAGACAAGGCAACTGTCATTTCGGCTTTTGCATCCCGCTTCAATCCAGCACCGGTCTAAAGCCCACATACTGTCCTTCTTCGTCTGGGAACTCTCGTCTGATCCGCAGGACTACACAAGATGGCAATACTTTTCGAACTCTCCGACCAAGCCAGCCCCAGCACCATGAGACAAAACATCTATATGCACAGTACCTGTAACGACTGAAGCACATTAAATAGAAACCGTTAAAGACATGTTACAACAACTTTCATTTGTGTTTATTTATGGTTTATCTTGTGCATGCTTGTAACGGGTTTAAAAGTAAAAACATTTTTATTTACTACGTGTATAAAGTGATCAGAATTTAAAATGAGACACTTGTGTGCGTGTGTCTGCAGTGTATTTCTTACATTTATTATGTGTGTATTGTATATTTAGCTCGAGTTCTGTATATAATAAATACGTTTTTTATCATTTTGACCATAAATAATCATACAGTTATATAAAATGTAACATACAGAAGTACTTACTGAACCATGCCACGAATATGTAGTGGCCCAAACTGTGCTTTATACACATTTATGGCATTTTGGAGGGAGTAGATGTTGAGACACACCGGCTCTAATCCTGGATGGTCTATCATGCATGTCGGGCTGTCAGAGATTTCATCCATTCTTTTTTTAACCTTAAAAAAAGTAAATCAATTACAATATAGTAGACTCAAAAGTGACAAACTTACCTTGGGGATTTCTCTGCAGCATACATTTTCCACCTCTGTTGGCATTGTTTCACAATGGCCACATGTACACCTGTTGCAAATACAAAACATGTATTCAACATTAACATGCAGACTCTTGTATTAGCAAATCCAGTAGACTACTTTGTCTGTGATAAGCTAAAATATATATCTCTAATATCTTCTTCATCCCCATTTGCATTATATTCATTCATACACAGCAATGACTCATACAAATAAAGAAAAATAATTAGTCCGTGCATTGCAGGTAAGATTCTATCCATTGTACATCCTTATTTGACCTAAACTAAATATCACATATTAGAAAGGATTTCAAAACATTTACAAAAACCCCCCACAAATGTTGGCATGCAGATGATCAATTCACGTTTGCCGTTTGCGGTGCAAAGGTTTGATAGTAGAACAACAAACTCATGTGCGCGAACGCGTTTCAGACGCAGATTACAATATGATAAATAGGAATGATTGACTTAGAAGTGACCGCTAAGAACCACCTCACGCAACACTCTAAAATCAACGTTAGTGACATGAAATAATGCGAAATGTTAACATTTTTATGGTCCGTGTGAGTAAATACCTCCGTTTGCTACTTAGCTCAGCTGACTAACAGACCCCTTGTGAGAGCAAAATCTATAAAGAAACACCATACATATCTTTCCCCAAATAATTACACATACATTGGGCTTTAGCTGTTCATTTAGCACTGTTTAACGTTATATCTGTATTAGATAACCATTATAACTGCACTAACCATTGAGAAGCGCTCATTTCCAGCCGCGGCTCCAAAGGCACTTCTGGATCCATGTCTTCGTTCCCTGGGATGGACTCCGGTTCATACATATAAGGCTGAAGGGTGAATTCTTCCGATGCTGACATTTGAATTTGTTGTCCTAAATACTAATAATAGTGTCAATGTAAAAACAGTACAGGCGCTTAGCTGTTCGCGAGTGTAGAGAACTACAACAATGGCGGGTGGGAGTGTTCAGCAGAAAAGAAACACTCCCAGTTAGGTGGAAGGGGGTGGGGCCTGAAGCGGTTGATTTGCATTTAAAGGGGCCAGCGCAAACAGAGTCGTTCTCTGACAAGGCTCAGAATAAGTTTGGGACTTTGAACACTGGAGCATAAATTATTATGATTTGCCACAATAAAACATTTTGATACAGCCTATACATATCATATAAGAATGTTTTTGCTTTTCATAAAATCGTAATATTTCTGCTTTAAGTTCCCCAAAACTGTTGAGCATGTCCATTTCAAAGATGGTATCACAATGAATGCTGGCCGGCCAGTACCCCAATCGTTTTGGGGGTTTGTGCAGAAAGAAGATTAGCAGCTATCTCCGTTTGTGCTTTACAATTTTTATTTTTATTGCTTTTTTTCTGCCTGAGATGTTGCTTCAGTACAATGTGCAAAGTTTTGCACTGGTCCAGACCAGAGCAGAGAGGATTCATGGTCCAAACCAAGCGGATCAGGTGAAAATCCATTGGAGGAATGCTAACTTTTTGAAAAATGCTAATGAAGCATTTAGCATTTTACTTTGGACCAGAGCAGAGAAAATGGTCCAAACCAAGCAGCTACTCCACCTTTTGACCTGTCCTGCTCCACCCGGAGGCTACTCCACCTCTGCTTGACCCCCTGAACATGCATGAAAACTTACCAAATTTTGCCACAAGTTTTGTTTTCACATAACATGCATTATTTTGGTGTTCATTGGTATGAGACTAAAATAAAAAAAATATAGGGGGCGCTGTTCTACAAAGTAAAAGCCACCGGTTGCACATACAAAGTCCGATTTACACCAAATTTTAAACGGTTGTTCAACTTTTGGATTTTGATAAAATAAAAGTCTAAAACATGATATTGCAGCAATAGCGCCCCCTACAGACGCTTTCAAAATGTTACATACTTAGTTTGTTCAAAATGTTTGTGATTTTGCACAAAATTCTGTTTTGTAATCTGGATTCAAAAAGTCAATGACAACATATGATTATTTTTTACCCTGTTGCCGTGGCGACAACCACGGCAACAGGGGTTGTCTGTGTTTATGGCGAAATCATTATATATATATATATATATATATATATAACAGGAGCACATTCACAAACTCTGATTTGCACTAAACTTCACTCGGTTGTTCAACTCCTGGGCCTTGGTCACATGACAATGTGAACAATGACATTGGCCCATTAGCGCCCCCTACAGACTGAGTAAAGGTTTACATGGGGATACAGGTATTTAGGTTTTCTGTTGTTTGATCTCATATTTGACCTACTTAACAAACACGAAAACTCACCAAACTTTGCCAAAAGTATTTTTCAGACATAAAGTGTATTATTTTGATTAATTAAAAAATTAATTGTAGCGGGCGCTATTGTACAACATTAAATAACACCATTTGCACATAAAAAGTCTGATTTGCACAAAATTTGATTTGATAGTCCAACTCTTGGGTTTGAGTAAACTGAACGTGTAAATCATGGAAATGCAGCATCAGCGCCCCCTACAGAGTGATACAAGTGTTACATGGAGAGACTGGGGTTTACCTTTTCAATAGAGACTCACAATCACTGATCATAGGAATTCAAAATGCACAGTGTCGCTCCCGTCAGGGCAGTGGGAAAATGGCGCGCCAGCGCCACCTCCTTTGCGCGGTGCGGCGAGGGCCGTTAGATGCCGCTTGCGGCTTTAATTACATTTGCTTCTATGTATGTGTTGCTTGCCAAATAATATGAATATGTTGGTAATTCTTCCAATTTTATTGTTTTGGTGGGAAAAATGGGTGATAATGTTTCATAACAAATAGTTATGGAGGTCTTTAGTTTTTGGGATAGAAATTGACTTATAGCTTGCCAAAAAGGTGTGATGAGTGGACATGAGTAGAATAAATGTTGAGTAAGTTCTGGTGCTGTGTTGCAAAAGGAGCAGTTTGGATCTATGTTCATGAATTTTGATATTTCAGAGTTTGTGGGGTAAATGTTGTGTAGGATTTTGAGATGAGTTTCACAAATTTTGTTATTGATGGGGAATTGAAAGGGTAATAGCCATGTTTTGTGCCAGTTTATATTGCCGAAGGTGGCACAAAGCTAATGTTTTCATAGCAGTCCGCGGCTGCTGACGTAGGCTGATGACACGTCCTGTGGCAACTCTACAGCTTACAACCGGTCTGTCGGGTTGATAAGGGAAATAATAGATTTAATTTAATACATGTATCGTACTGTATTTAATATGATTAACAATAGTGTGTTCAAACGAAATATTTAATTAGATCGATTTTTTTCCCCATTTTAAATTATTAACCCGACAGACCAGTTGTAAGCTGTAGAGTGGCCACAGGACACGTCATCAGCCTACGTCAGCAGCCACGGGCTGCTATGAAAACATTAGCTTTGTGGTTTCACAGGCGCAGTTGACTGCTTAAACTAAACTTTGCACGAAATTTTGTCTTAATTCGTTCACAGTCCGCCATCTTCGTATGCTTCGCCTGCCGTGAGACGGGCATGCGCAGGTTTGCATTACATCATAAACAGCTGAGGCAGTGCATCTCTTCAAGGCAGTGTATCTCGGCGTTACCCCTGGTTTTCCAAAACGCACCATGGAGACGCCACGACCACGCCAGCACACAGGCGAGTGAATGACACATGTAACACACCATACAACTCTTCCAAGTGTGCACTATGGCAGTTCACAGCCTGGGCCCCGCACACAGCAGCCTATATATAGTCATAAAAAGTCCAGAGCAGAGGTCTTCTTACTGGAGGTCCCTCGAGTAAGAAGACCTTAGAAGGAAGAGGCAACTTTGGCCCTTCTTGTACAGGGCGTTGGTGTTATGCAACCAGTCCAGTTTATTGTTAATGTGAATATCCAGGTACTTGAAGCTGTCCACCAGCTCAATGTCCTCCCCTTGGATGTTTGGTGTCCTCTACTCTGATGTTGGGCCTGTAGGGAAAGGGTAAGGGTTTGCCTAACAGTACAAGTGTTTGAGAATTAAGGTTAAAATAAGAGTAAGACAAGAGTTCCTCTATTTGTCCCACAGTGGGTGACCATTTGGGTTAGGGTTTGCCTTACGAATAATTGTATGCAAATTAGGGTTAGGGTTCAGGGTGGGGATGACCTCAGAGCAAAGGTGGATGAGGATGAGCTGCTCTGTGGTCTTCATCAGGTAGAAGGTCAACGCAAGTAGTCTGTAGTGAACAGGTTACCCCCAGGGGATTTTCCACAGAACAGGGCCCTTCTTCAGGCTGAGGCACAGGTTGTAGATGTGTTGTCTTGAGGAATGTCTTAACACTAAAACTCAGAGTTTGACAGCTTTTAGTTTTGGAAGAGAAAGTACTCATTTTTGGTCTTTAGAACTTTGTGACTTTTTCTGTTTCTATAAAGATTTCTAAATACTTGTTTTTGAAATGCAAGTATTTGTACCATTCATTCCTAAAAAAAGAGCCAGTACTAGATAACATAGCAACTGTACTGTAAGCAATTATCATTTAACCTTTGTTGCATTTACAATTATATTCACCAGCACTTATTTAAAGGAGAGTAAATGTAAATACCTGATAAGAAATTTAGTGAAAAACAATTCACTAAAACATTTTCGGTGGAATTTCTCATAATTACATTAAATAAAGTTTTAATGTCTTCATCCTTGAACCCAAATTCAACATTTATAACATTCATAATTCTCTTCCCTGAAGAATCATGGAGCTTTTCGCGAAAGTTCACTGTGGTAGACCCGGCTGCTGCTTGCCCAGATCTACAGGCTGCTCTTCCTCGGCTCATCAGACCAGCAACGCCCACATCCAGCCAACCAATAACCACCAGGACAGCAAGTTAAAAGCCGGAGACTCCCCCTTTCCCGGCCTTCTGAAGTCTGCAAGGTGCATGTCGCTAACGCACCTGTTCGCAAATGGATGCGTTGTTCTGGAGGGGTCGCTTCTGCTCACGTGTTGCTCGTGCGCGTGGCCCGGCTGTCCTCAGTCTGGCTGCTCGTGGTCTGCTCCTCTTCCGTGTCCCTGCACCTGCTGTGGTTCGCGTGTCTCCACTGCTCTCTTCTGCGGGCTCTTCTGCGGGCTGCTCCGCGGGGCCCCCTCCGCGGGTCCTGTGCTGCTCGTTCCTCGTGGTCTGCTGCCGCGCGTGTCCCTGCCTCCGACTGGCGGTGCCGCGTTGTCCCGTTGCTTTTCCCACGTCTCCTGGCATGTGAGTACAGTGAGTGTGCTGACCTGCGGACGGATTAATCCCTGAGTCTGGGCTGCAAGCGGCTGGTTTTGCCCTACGCACTTGACTACAGGCGCCAGTTTTCGCCCCGTGCTTGGTCTGCAGGCTCCGTTTCACACGTGTTTGAGCTAACTGAGGGGCAATGCATCTTAAATGGCATCAAATCTCTATTGTCTGAGGGATATAAAAGGAGCAGTGTGCATCAATTCAGATTCATGCTCTGCCACTTGCAGTAAAACCACGTTGGAAAACATGTGCAAAGACTACCCCATCGTGCTCCAGACGGCACACACCAGAGCTCTTGCCACGGCGCCATCTTTACGGCATTAATCTCATTACTCGCAGGTCACTATTGTTAAATGAATGTATTTAAATCCGTCTATCTGCGGGAGGAAAGAGGGGCCATGCATTTAAATAGCTAGGTCACTAGTATTAAATTGGGTAACTAAACTGCAGTTGTTGCATTTTGAAAGTGCAGCCGAAAGAAAAAGGGCCAATGTGAATCTGCAATGGGTGTGAATTGGTGTTGGAGCTTGAACGCATGGAAAAGTGATCGTTCATGCGTCTCTGCCATAACCAAAGCAGAAGACGGCTCCGGGGGACATCTGTTATTCGCATGGGAATGTTTCGGATTCGGGTTGATTTATTTCCTCAGGCTGTTCAACAACCATGGGCATGGTTCTCTGACCGCGCTGCTGCCGGTCCCTGCTGCCGTTCCTACTGATGCCTGATCCCGCTGATGCCTGTTCCCACTGCCGCTCCTGCTGCTGCCTGTTCCTGCTGCCGCTCCTGCTGCTCCTAGGCTGCACCTGTCTCTACGGCTCGGCTCTTTCAGACACGTATGTAACCTGGCTCACGGAGACAAGCGGGGCACGCATGAATCGCATTGTGGTGCTGCTGCTCCTGCTAATGCTGCTTCTGCTGCTTCATACTGCTACCGCTACTGCTGCTACTGTTGCTGCTTCATACTGCATCTGCTGCCGTGCTGCTGCTGCTTCATGTACTTTGACATCTCTCTTCACTTCGCATCTCTTTTTCTGAAACACTAAACAGCTACAACTTATTCTACTGCTCTGGCTTTGATACTGGATTATTGCTGTTATTTTCTACGGATGCTGCTGCTGCTGCTGCTGCATACTGCTACTGCTACTACTGCTGCTGCTGCATACTGCTGCTACTACTGCTGCTGCTGCTTCATTTACCTTGCCATCTCTCTTCACTTGCATCTCTTTTACTGAAACACTGAGCAGCTACTACAACATTCTACTGCTGCGGCTTGATACAGGATATTACTGTTATTCTCTAAGGACGCTGCTGCTGCTGCTGCTACTGTCGCGGCTTGATACAGGACTATTGCCGTTATTATCTGAGGTTACTGCTGCTGCCGCTGCTGCTACTGCTGCAACCCACTCTCTCAGAAGCTTATCCTGCTTCTAATGGATGCAGCCCGGCTGAGCATGCCGCGCTGCGCTGGACTCGCACCTATGCTCCCAGGGTCGCTTCGGCGGTCATGCTTCATCTCTCTACTTAATCTTCTGATTCTATCAGATGCAGCTGGCCGAGTAGCTGCGCTGAGCCGTCAATCGGACTCCTAATCAAAGGCATCCATACCTGTATTCTTCACTCTTCTGATCGCAGGCTCCCCATCATGCTGCCCATCCTGCAGCGGCGCTGAACTCCGGGCTCATCTCCCAAGTACATGTCCGCCCTCCTCGCAGCATCTTCCTGCTCTCCTTCTATGGCTTCTCTGCGTAAGCGTTTCACCATTGCTCACTCAACCTTCATGCGGTCCGAGACACGGCTTTCCCGACCATCCTACTATCCTGATTTCTACTCTCCAACCCAAGGTTTCAAGCGTAAGGGCGCCTGCAACATCAATGGCCCTCTCCGATATGTCTCTGCCCCTACAGGTCTCTGCTTCTACACGGACGCTGCCCCTTCCGTGGGTTTTTGGGGGATTCTTCCAGGACCATTGGTTGCCGAGCGTGGCCGCTACTTTCCACCGGAGCATCTCCTCTGCCCTACACGTGATATTCCCAGTGGTCGTGGCCTGCGCGCTGTGGAATC
Organism: Knipowitschia caucasica; assembly: GCA_964034765.1. NCBI lineage: Eukaryota > Metazoa > Chordata > Actinopteri > Gobiiformes > Gobiidae > Knipowitschia > Knipowitschia caucasica. The sequence goes on from OZ035825.1 coordinate 9,510,647, forward strand.
ACGCGTGGCAGAGAAAGAGGATCTCTGTCACGTGTGATAATCTCGACGTAGTGGAAGCATTACACAAAGGTCGCTCTTTTCACCCAACATAATGTCCCCTGACCATTTCAACCTCCGTCTCAAACATTCAAAAATCAAGGAGCCTGCAATATAGTAATAGCTCGCTCGGACACATCTCTCTGCCCCTACAGGTCCATGATGCGTTACACTCGCCTCCGCTGCAAAAAGGAAATCTTAACGGACCTCTATTTCTCACTCCAGACACTCTTCCCATGACAGCAACCTGGTTCAGAGCTCGACTAAGATCCCTACTGCTCCTTCTGAAGTCTGCAATTTGTCTCCCCAGCTCTATACAGCCCACTCCTTCAGGATAGGCGCTGCCACAGGATAGGCGCTGCCACGCGCGCGACCTCGCTGGGGCTCCCCCACTCTTCTCTGCAACAGCTGGGGCGCTGGTCCTCTTCGGCTTTCTCCACCTACATCAGGCCAGATGTGACCGCTATCATGGCAGCACAACGTCTACCGGCTTCCTCGTAAGCTCCCAGCAAAGCAAGTAAGCAATAAGATTCTGGTGGCGGCACGCACTTTCCTCAAACGCTCAAAGACTCCCCTGCTGCGTGCGCGCATGTTCTCAGCTCGCTCAAAGATTCCTCTGCTTCAGCGTCTGGCGAATATGAGCGTGCATCTCATATTCACAGCTCGCTCAAAGATTCCTCTGCTGCAGCGTCTGGCTGAACATGCGCGCACGCATGTTTGCATTTCATCATGCAAGACTAGTTTAACACTGGCATCTAGGAGACAAATGTAATCAATGCTGCAGAAGTAAATAATAACTTGCATTGTTTGTCTCAGGTGGAGAAACTGGACTCCCTAGGCTATAGGGCACTTCTACTTTTGGCAAAGCCACAAAGAAATGGGTGGAAGAATGCACTAATACACCCAATGTGGAGCCTAGGTGAACCAGCAACAAAATGCCTGGACCGAATATAAGCCCTGTTTGACGTTGTAATTGACAGTAAGTGATTTTTTTTTAATGCCAACTCTAAAACTAATACACAAATATTGAAAGAATACAATAATATTGAAATATACGTTCACAGAAGATATGATTTGCACAAAAGGAGAATTCATCAGGGCCTTTTCATTTTCTCTTTTAATTCTCATGTGACTCAAATTTTACATTGATGAAATAATTTATTAACAACTGTGTATGTAGCAGAGTTTGATATAAAGAATGATAAAAACATATGAACCTCAAATATAATTTACCGTGAGCAAATCACAGTGAAAGACAGATGGAAGTCACATTCATTCTGCCTGTTCTTACTTACATTTTTCAGTTTAGCTTTTCTACAGCCTTCTACTGCTACAGGATTGCAGTTTGTCGAATCAATTTCAGGTTTTGATAATCAGGGTCTGCAAAACTTCTGTTTTGATCAATTAGGTCCCTTTTAACTCTAAAAATGTAAATAGCGCCAGTGATAGAGTACATATGTGAAACAATGTGGTATTTTTTGTGTGTTTGTTTGGATTGGACCAGCAGTCCACCACCCTCTACTGTAGATATTCAGTCGATGTGTCCTCTCTGCCTTCCAGGCCGACAGTGTCCTCTCCGCCCTCCAGAGCTAGTGCGTCCTCTCCGCCCTCCTCTCCATTCCGGTTTTAAAAAGATCAGAGCCACTCCCATAAGTGTCATCACATTAATTGACAAATTATGACGTTATTGACATTGACACTATAATATCAATCAATGCTATTCTGAAAGGATTAAACATGGAGTGTAAACCACATGGCCAATGTTATGGTCAGATTCCCAGCATCAGGAGATTGTGTGATTGTGTTGTGCAGCTGACAGATTCATTTGAATAGATTCCCGGACGGGAGATTGTATTTTTGTTAATCACTGTTACATTACACAAAGGCTTATTGTCTTCAACACAAAGGGACATTCTGCTGTCCTCTTCTCCCATAGACTCTGTGAGCTTGCTGTTGCAATCTGCAGGTGTGCTATCTCAAAAGTCTTCGCTGTGCCTAATGTATCTTCTTTACTCCAGTCTCCCTGTCTTCTCCTCTACCCCATCTCGCCCCCCGTCTCCCTGAGTCCGTGACGTCTGCTCATTGTTCTTTTGATTCACGCCTCTAGTATAATTATCAACATGCTGGTATGGGAGGGGCAGAGGGAAGCTGTGCAAGCATCGCATGCACAACTTCTGTCTGACTCTCTCTCTCTGCAGAGAAATGTCATTGTATTCATCACCTCTGTAAATAAACTGCACAAAGACAAGTCCTGTTTGCTCTTGGATTTATTCATTTGAAGCATTAGAATTTCCATAACAATTTGGTGTCAGAAGTGGTCTCGAAGGCAGATCGTTGGAACGCACGGGTCCGGATTGGGGGCTGATCACCCGGGATTCAAATCAATCTCGTCGCTTTCCCAACACTCTGGACGGGCGAACTGACCGGACGTGCTGAGTTTCAACCGTTGCCTCTCGGGATTTTCACACGAAGAAACGGTAACTTGTTTAATATTTGACTTTCTGTGCTTCAGTGGTGAATCCGGGGTAGACGCTTGTGGTGCTGTGTGAGTGCATGTGGGAGTGCCAGCTGGTGACGGAGCTGCTCATTCTAAATCAGAGTTAGAGTCTCTGTTGACACGGGTTCGAGTCCCGTCTGAAATCTAAGTTAAAGTCTTAGTTCTGGGGTTTAAGTCCTCAGTGGTGTAACAGGTTAGAGTCCTGTCTGATTGTGCAACGGGTTTGAGTCCCGTTTGCTGATAAACCCTGGGTTTGAGTCCGGGGCAGAGTTAGAGTCTCTGTTTGACACAGGTTAGAGTCCTGTCTGATTGTGCAACGGGTTTGAGTCCCGTTTGCTGATAAAACCTAGGTTAGAGTCCTGGGTGTTTGTGTAAATCTGAGTTTGAAGTCTCAGAGTCCAGCCATGTGGCTTAGAAGAAAAAGCACAGAGTCACCGGTTTGGGACTCACCATGCATGACTTTGATGAGAAAGAAACATGGTGATGATTTTAAAACATGCGTTGAAATGTGGGTGGCTGACTTGGGCTTTCCCAAAAGTGGGTCATTCAGTCTAAACCAGTTGGAGAAAATCAAATTACAATTGGATGAAAAAGAGGCTCTCCTAAAACAGGGAAAGACTGTGCGTGTCAAGGACCTGAACTGTCTGGATGAGAACAAACGGTGGCTGAATGTGTAGATGGCTGAGGCAAAGTTTAGAGACAGTAAACAGAAAAATGCGTCTGTAGAAAAGGTAGAATATGCAACTGATCATTCTCCATCTGCTTTTTTTTTTTAGAGTGCTCCACAACCTCGGAGCTCACATCAGTATGGACGCAGGAACTCAAGAAGCGATTGGTCACGGCTGTACCCCCCCCTCTCCCACCCCAATATCAACCTCGATATCAACCAGAAGCAGCACCGGACTCAGCAGCCGCGCCGGGTCCAGCATCACCGCCAGCAGCAGCCCTCCCTCCGCTGCTCCTCCCACCGCCAGAAGCCTCTGCATCAGCCCCTCCCCTCCTGTCTGGAGCAGGTCACAGAGAGACTGCTTCTTCTCCAATCCGCTCTGTGACGCATGATCTGGGTAAAATCACTCTGAATGACAATGGCATGACACTGAGAGATGGAAAGACTTTACAAGCACCTATGATAGAATACCCAGGCCCACAGGGAACCCCAGTTCTGGTTTTGCGTCAAATGGACCAGGAGATGAAAGACTCTGTTAAAGACTGGCCTTCTCCACACAGGGGAGGAGATTCGATGGCAGACACATTTCTGACCTTCTGCAGAGCGTGGCGTCCTACGGGCGCTGAAATTAAAAAGCTTCTCCTCCTGTATTTAAAACCGGAGGGTTTCGCCAAGATAGAGCCGGAGGTTCATCGACAGCATTATGAGACTCTGCGGGCTCAGCAGGCGGAGTGGACAGACGCGAATGCATGGGAGACATATATTGCCAACATAGTGACAGCTCTCAAGCGTGCGTTCCCAGTGAAATTTGATATGGGAAAGATTAAAAACTGCTCTCAGAAGACGAGTGAGTCAGTTGTGGACTTTTACCATCGCCTGGAGGACGTGTGCGTCGCACACTCCGGAAGTCAAAAGCCAGAGAATTACACTGCCGCAGCTGAGACCACATTCGAGGTGATCTTTAAGATGGCGTTCTGCTAGGGCCTTCCCCAGCCGATCCAAGCCGCACTGAAACAGACATTGGAGGCTGGCAAGATAATCGCATTCCAGAAATCCTCAGACACGCAAACCATGCAGAAATAAAGAACACTGAGGAGAACGCTGTGAAAGCTGGCGCGCAGGAGAAGGCCCAACATCAAGCCAATCTCACGTTGATCAAAATGACAGGCAGACAGTTCCGTCGTGGAGGCAGAGGACGGAGAAGAGGTGGCAACGGACATTTCGAGAACAATCGTGACCATGACGACCAAGACAAATGTTTCAACTGTGGTGAAATTGGACATTGGAATCGTGACTGTCCCCAGCCACGCCGAGATGCGGGACGCGGGAGTGGACGTGGACGGGGTGCGAGACCGGGGGACCAGCCAAGATATTCTTCAGATTGACATACTGATGTGGGGCCCGAAACAGCAACTGTACAGATGAGTAATGCACACACTCTTACACACAACACACTAACTGCTAACGGCAATGAAGACGCGCTTGCTACTGATTCAATGCTTGGCTTAATTCAGGATAGAATTAGGGAGTTAGAGTACAGTCACAGGGCCAAAACAGGGACCTACTTCGCTTATGAAAATGAAGCTTACAGAAAAATGCCAACTATTGTTTGTGAAATTGAGGGTAAACCGATCACTTTTTTAGTTGACTCTGGTGCAACCCACAGTGTGATTCAGACAAAGGAGCTCTCAATCAAATTAAGTGGCAGAAGTGTTTTTTCCACAAGTGCGAGTGGACAAACGGTACAGGAGAGTTTCTCTGTTCCGATTAAATGCTCTTGGACAAACGGGAATGACCCAGTAACAGCAAAACATTCATTTTTGATGTCTGACCATTGTCCTATAAACTTGTTAGGCCGTGATCTGATGATAAAATGGGAAGTTCTGATCTTATCGACAGCAGAAGGCCTTAAAATAGACAGAGGTGCGTTCGCGACTAATTTTGTCAAAATAAACACAAACTGTCCTATGTCTGTATATCAGTGGTGGGCACACCCCGCCAGCGCCAGCTATTTGATGGAGGCTACATCTCCATTTCTTAATCCAAAATCTGTCAGAGGACTGGGAGGCGTGTGAACGTGGAGAAAATGTGTTTTATTCACAATCTGTTTGCGCGTATAAAATATCTCATACAAAAACAGTTGATGTGCTAAATTCAATGCTTTTGACGTCTTCATATAATGACAATGACGGACCAAATTTGACTCTGACTTCTTTGACTTCTCCGCTTGAGATTTCACCTTTGTTATCACAAGTACCGGACAGTCTATGGGCAAAAAGCAAACATGATGTTGGTTTGATCAAAAACTATCCACCTGTTCGTATTGAAGCTAAATCTGATTACAGACCAAGGCAGCGTCAGTATCCTTTGAGGCAGGAGGCCATAGAAGGAATTACACCTGTTTTTGAATCATTTCTTGAGGCTGGCATTATTGTCCTATGTGAGGATTCACTGGTGCAAACTCCTATCTTTCCAGTAAAGAAGATTAGACCAGCAGATAAACCCACAGAGTGGCGTTTTGTACAAGATTTGAAGGCAGTTAATGCTGCGATCATTTCTCCTGTGCCTAATGTCCCAAATCCGCACACTCTTTTGAGTCAGATCCCGGCAGATGCAGAGTGGTTTTCTGTGGTTGACCTGTCAAATGCTTTCCTCTCTGTGCCTGTGGACAGGGATTCACAATTTTGGTTTGCCTTCTGTTTTAATGGAAAAAGATATACTTTTACCAGACTTTGTCAAGGCTTGAACTCAAGTCCCTCGTTGTTTTGTGAGGCTCTGAACCACAGTCTAGCGTCTCTTGTGTTGACAGACGGGACTGTTTTGATTAATTATGTGGATGATTTGATGATTGCTAGCCCCACAAAAGAACAATGTGAAAAGGACACAATTGGGCTTCTCCAACACTTGGCGGATGAGGGTCACAAGGCTTCTGTTTCAAAGTTGCAATTCGTCAAACAAAATGTTCTGTTTTTGGGTCACATTATAACCCCTGAGGGAAAAACCTTGTCACAAAAGCGTGTGACGGCAATAGTTGATGCTCCGAAGCCCTCAAACAAAAAGGAACTTCTTTCATTTTTGGGAATGTGTTCATATTGTAGACATTTCATTGCCAATTTCTCCGAAATGGACAAACCTTTACGTGATATGACTGTGGGAAGGAACATGTGTGCGTCCTCTCCCCTTGTGTGGACCCGGGAGGCAGAGCAGGCCTTTACAGACTTGAAAATTGCTTTGCAATCGACTCCAACTCTGGGGATCCCTGACCCAAATAAACCTTTTGTTCAGTTTGTGGACGAGAGATGTGGATGCATGACATCAGTACTTTTCCAAAAACATGGAGATCTTCTGAAACCTGTCGGTTATTTTTCAAAACTTCTTGATCCTGTGGCGAGAGGTCTCCCTGCTTGTTTGAGAGCCATAGCTGCGTGTGAAACAGCAGTATTGGCATCACGTGACTTTGTTGGGTTCTGCCAGCTTTTCTTGTTTGTTCCACATTCTGTTGCTTTGATACTACAGGAGCAGAAATCTTCATCTTTCTGCATCTCGGTGGCTTCGATATCATACAACGCTCTTGGGATTGCCACATGTGACTGTCCATAAGTGTTCTACGCTCAATCCTGCCACATTGTTACCCCTCCCTGGAGAGGGCACACCACACTCGTGCATGGCAGAGCTGAATCAGATCTGTACTCCAAGACCAGATCTTTCTGATACACCATTGACTAACCCTGATTTAATTCTCTATGTAGATGGATCAGCATATCGAGACCCGGACACCGGAAGGTCGCATGCTGGATACGCTGTGGTGGACGACCACTCAGTCGTGATTTCTTCCTCTCTTCCATCGATGTACTCAGCACAAGTGGCAGAGCTAGTGGCTTTAACACAGGCGTGTGCATACGCAAAGGGACGCTCTGTTACAATATTTACTGATTCCCGCTATGCATTTGGGGTGACGCATGATTGTGGAGCACTGTGGAAACATAGAAACTTTCTAAAATCAGATATGTTTTCAAAGTGGGTTGAAGCTTTCCCTGCAAAACATGCGTCCTCCGCTGCAGTAGCAAAAGCCATTTTAACTGAAATTCTTGTAAAATGGGGAATTCCCCGGAAATTGTCCAGCGATAATGGGTCGCATTTTGTTAATGAAGTGATAAAACAACTGTCTGATTATTTGAAATTTGATTTGAAAACTCACTGCAGCTATCACCCACAATCTGGTGGAGCTGTGGAGAGAGAAAATTTCACAATAAAATCAAAACTGGCCAAATGCTGTCAGGAAACAAAACTTAGCTGGCCAAAATGCTTGCCAATTGTCCTGATGTACATGCGAATGAGAGTGCGCACGCGTAACAACCTGTCCCCATTTGAGATTTTGTTTGCAGCTCCTCCCAACGTAGGAATGGGACCTGCGGGACCTCAACCAGATGCCATCCTGTGCGAGGATGGCATGGTAAGTAGGGCTGGGATAAACGATTATTTTTTAAACAATTAATCTAGCGATTATTTTTTCGATGCATCGATTAATCTAACGATTATTTTTTTCGCTTCGATTCGATTTCGATTCGATTCTCGATTATCTCCCCATTAATTGACTAATATTGATGTATACATGTTGATTTAAATATTTTAATGAAAAAAACATGAATTCCTTCACAAAAAAAATGTATTGCTTGCTCTTAAAATTAAAAAATAAGACATTCTTAGAGGTAGCATAAAACCTTAAAGCCTTGAAAACACAGCTTACTGAAAAAAGTGCATCTTATCATTCTTGAAACAAACATTTGATGCTTAGCATTCAATAAAAATATGAAAAAGTTCAGCCAAATACTTGTGTAGAGCAACTAAAAGAAAACAGTAACCAATGTAAACTTGAAGGCTTTAAGCTAAACAAAGAGTGCTTTTCCAGCAAAAACAGTGGGAGCCATCAGCCTGTCATGGCTACATAAATCTGTAGAGCACAGGACGCGTCATCAGCCTACGTCAGCAGCCGCGGACTGCTATGAAAACATTAGCTTTGTGGTTTCACAGGCGCAGTTGACTGCTTAAACTAAAGGCACGAAACTTTGACTCTTAAAGCATGTGACAAAACGGAACCATCAACATATCGCCTCAAATTGCATTAAAAGTGACATTCGTGTCTGAATTGGCAGCTGGCCAGAAGAAGTTCATAGAGTCCACGTATTTAATCTGTGATGTCAGTGACCTTGGATGTACAGTATAAAAGATGTACAGGAGGAGGCACGGGGGCTTTTTCTTTTTCTTCTGACCAGGAGGGTGAAAGACGTCCCCGGGGCCACTCCTTATCTGAACGCGAAGCGAGACTTGTGTTCGCAGACCGTTATCTTGTAATATTGCTTGCAAAATCTTCAATATAACCTTTTGAAATCAGGTTTGGTATCTGTCATTTCTATTACTGTTTTAACATTGGTTTTTGTCTCTTGTTGAACTAAAAGGACCTGCAGAACGAAGGGCTGTGTTTGCGGCCTCTCTGCAGCTTCTGGGGCTGGGGAATTCTGACAAATTACTGCAAGAGGCAGACCTGGGTCCACGCGTCGCACTGCAAACAAGTCCCAGCTCTTCTTGCGGAGCGTACAACGGAAGCGTAAGGAGGGGCACATCTTACCCCCTCCCAACGCGAAAGGAGGGTCACACACACTAGCCCCTCCCAACATAAAACATTGTTAGAAATACATTGTTAGCTGCATCAAGATAAAAGTGCTGGTAACTACACTCCTAGGTCATAGACGAGCAGAAGATAGGTAACACAAAGAAGATCAACAAGTGACAATCCAAGTCCATGATGCGCAACGACAGGGAGAACGGTCCCTGGCATCCATTCAGGCAGCAGGGCCTTTTCGGAATGAGAAAGACTTTGTGTGTGCTCATGTTCATTTCCTTCCTCATTGTGTTTCCACTGTTATGGTTTGAAGGTCGGGAGAATAAAAAGAACAATCAAACACAGGTCGTTGTCAATTACAATTCTAACACCTCTTCATTTGCATCGAAACGTGTGAAGAGGGAAGATGTGGCCGAATTGGATTATACGTGGTCACGTGTTTTGGCTCAGTCAATGAATCACACCAGTGTGTACACACTTAATTTGTGGTATCAATATGCAAAATTCTTAGCAGAGTCACAAAATCGCTCAAATTGTTACATTTGTACTCATATGCCTATTGCGTCATCAAACCCACACATCACACCTCTACCAATAGTTGATGCATTTACACATTTTCCAAAGGTTCTGTATTCATTTGTCTCTGTTGATTCAATGAGACTGTCACAAGGCGCACAGGTAAATGTCTCCCTCCACTCAAACCGGCTGTTGATTCTGATCTCTTCAATTATTGGTTTAATGATGTAGAGGGTCCGATTTTTGGTCCGGTACATATCAGACCTGGTACTAAATTTGTATGCTACACCTTATCCATGACCATCACAGATTCTCCTATACAGATGGGATGGATCCCAATTTCATTTTGTTTAAATGTGTCTAATCCGTGTACTTCTTTTCATGGTAATTCAAGTTTAAACACTTCTCAGGCCGCTCCGGGTAGTACATGTTCACCATACTTCACGGTTCCTGACTCAACAGGGACTAATCCTCTGAAGGGTGTTTTGTGGCTGTGTGGCTTCAATGTCTATGTGAAGCTACCATTTAAATTGGATAGGTCGTTGTGCTCTGATGACAGCTTCAGATCACTCTTACATCATCTCTACCATTCCTAGATCGCGAGGTAAGCGCGATTTTGCTGCTCATGATGCAGTTTGAGGAACGGATGTTCCAGATGATCACAAACTGTGGACTAAGCCAACAAAAGTACTTCTCTCCTTGTTCCCCCAGTTTGGTGTAGGGAAGGTTATGCTTAGAATGGAAACTCTGAATTATCGGTTTTCAAGTTTTGTGAATTCAACTGTAACTATTCTAGAGGCCAACAGAGTAGAAGTAAATGCGTTGCGTGCCGTTGCTTTACAAAACAGGATTGTTTTGGATAATTTGGTTGCCTCAAGTGGAGGTGTTTGTGTTTTACTTAATCAGACCGCTTGTTGTACTTATATTCCTGATAACAGTGCCGATGATGGGATCATTGCACAGGGTATTCGAAATCTGACTACTTTGCGCGATGCGGTTAACCGTGATTTCGTTCTAGATGCTTCATGGTTTTCAGACTGGCGAGCATGGTTGATTCAAATAGGTACTGGACTTGGAGTAATTTTAGTGCTGCTGATAGTGCTGTCATGTTGTGTCGTTCCTTTGATCCGTTCGTTGATCCGGCGTATGATTTCGTCGACACTCGTTCAACACATTTCTCTTAACCTGCATGTTGACTGTCCTGATGAGGACAGTGATCCATTTAGTGAGATGTTACTTGATGATTTTGAGTAAATTGGTTTGTATGTTTAACCCATTTTATGACGGATTTTCTTAAACCTACTAGGTGTGAAAATTTTGATGTTCCGGGGTTTGTGTTATATTTTACTTATATTTTTAGTACTTAATAGCATGTGTGTGATTGATTTAAGATAATCAATAGGGTGGATTGTTATGGTCAGATTCCCAGTATCAGGAGATTGTGTGATTGTGTTGTGCAGCTGACAGATACATTTGAATAGATTCCCGGACGGGAGATTGTATTTTTGTTAATCACTGTTACATTACACAAAGGCTTATTGTCTTCAACACAAAGGGACATTCTGCTGTCCTCTTCTCCCATAGACTCTGTGAGCTTGCTGTTGCAATCTGCAGGTGTGCTATCTCAAAAGTCCTCGCTGTGCCTAATGTATCTTCTTTACTCCAGTCTCCCTGTCTTCTCCTCTACCCCATCTCGCCCCCCGTCTCCCTGAGTCCGTGACGTCTGCTCATTGTTCTTTTGATTCACGCCTCTAGTATAATTATCAACATGCTGGTATGGGAGGGGCAGAGGGAAGCTGTGCAAGCATCGCATGTACAACTTCTGTCTGACTCTCTCTCTCTGCAGAGAAATGTCATTGATTGTATTCATCACCTCTGTAAATAAACTGCACAAAGACAAGTCCTGTTTGCTCTTGGATTTATTCATTTGAAGCATTAGAATTTCCATAACACCAACCAAACACTGGACCACTGCTTTACTGCAGTTCTCTTGCCATTATTTACTAATTGGATTCAGATGTGATGCAACCGTGTCTCAAGTGGATTGATATAGTAGTAATTGATAGTGTGCGTATTATTTGTATCACCCATACTAGTCTACTAGTAGTTTTTTAATTGATCCAATACAATAAATCCAATATTTTGTCTCTTAATGCTGCTATAAATCCATAGACTGTATATAATAACAGAGAGTCACGCCTATCTCCGCCGTTCATAGGAGTTGGCCATGAAAAGTGCTTTCGTGGAGCAATCCAAGATGGCCGCGAGTTGTCCCGCCCACAAGAAAATAGTGGAAAAACGCATCATTCATTTGAACGAGAGACTTCAAAAATTCACCGTGAGTAAACTAGAGTGGTCCAAAAAAATTCACCCCCCTTAGCATTGACACACATGTGGAACGGAGCTTTGGGCCAAGAGCCAACTTTTGGTCCATCCTGTAAAGACGTTTTTGAGAGCTCTGCCAATGCTATATGTTAGCATTGGCTAATTCTTCTTCTGGGTCCACCCCCATCGGCTCGGGGTGGCATTGCAAGCATGTCAGCGCACGTCATTTTGGCCACTTTTGAGCTGGGACCCTCCCCCACTGTATAAATCACGGCCAATCTCGTAGGATATGACGTAGTTACGTGATTCCCATATAATACAAATCAGTAAGAGTTACAGTACACTGTGGTATGGACCACTTTAGGGATGGACCAATAACAAGTGACCCCGGCATCAGAGAACTGTAACAATAGTACATTTTCAGATGGAACGGATCAATTACAATCAAAAATTTACATGTTTTTCAATGTATCCGATTGAAGGTAACCACGCACGAGCATACTGTACCAGGGTGGCTAATGGCTGTACCAGGCTAATGGACAAATTTGAAATCGCAATTGTTTTGGGGGCGATTAGCTACGGGTTATTATGGCAAACTGTAACAATAACATATACAGTATTTTTAGGGGACCAAAAAAAGACTAATCAATTTCATAAATGAAGCCATTAGGAACCACTTTAATTAAAAATATCAAAATACAAGTGCCTATTTCTCGCTCAAAATAGTGAAAAAAATTTAACATAGTCTCTAGATAATGCTATAAACGACAACTTTGGACTATAATTATGAGAAATGTAGGCCAGTTTTTTTTTTCCACAACAACAACAGTTTCAGAGCCCAAACTGTAGTGTTCTCACAGTTTAAGGGGTGGATCAATGTGACTTCTACAGTTTTCTCGTTGGTAGCTCCCACTCTTCTTACTGGCAAATGTACTTATGCCTCATTATACAACAAGTTTATATTATAAGAACGTTTATTTACTTGAGTGAGTGTTTGTGTTAAAAAGTTGTTTGCGAATTGACAACTTTGCGAAGTCCCTCGAGACAAAAGCTGTGGTGATAGAACTGTACAAAAAGTCTTGGCTGTGTAGTGCGCCGAACTTACGAAACAGTGGGGAAAGGTCATTGTTAGGAGCTACAGGAGCTATAGAAACGAGACACACTCGCGATAAATAAACAGACAGAGAAGGCTAATTGATTGTATACTGGCGAGTAGTGTACTACAACAGTATCCGTAGCAACCATACAGCCGAGGGCGGCAGAACCTGGATTTTGAGGACATTTTCTGGAAGCATGTGATTCCTTCATTTGTCCCTGCAGCAAGCTACACTGTGAATGAAAATGGATAAAGAGATGCTAAAGGCATTTTTGTGTACCAGCTGCTCACTGGTCATTTTTGGTCACCAAATAGAAGGCTGTTTCTGCAGGAGAAGACTAAAAGGTGTTTACTTAGTTTCTATTGAGTCTGCAGCTCAAACTGCAGCTGCCACATCGGTAAGACAACCTTTTTCAAGATGGTCATTAATTCTCAATTATTACAAAAATATTTGTCAGCTCCTATTCCTATCGAATAATGGGATAATTATGACAGATACAGTCCCCCCACTAGTCATTGTAAATCAAGATGGGGCGACAGTGGCTCAGTTGGTAGAGCATTGGCCTTTGAGACTGAAAGTTGTGCGTTTGAGCCCACCACAAGACCTTCTCCACCAACTCCCACTGATGTCGGCTGTTGTTGTGTCCTTGGGAAAGACACTTAAACCCACTTAGCCTGAAGCCCCCGCTGAAAGTTCAAGGCTATGCTCTCATCGACAGAGCAGCCATTCTCCTTTGGACTCACCACCTGCAGGAAGATCAGTGAGGGGCTGGTGCTCTGGATTGGGTGACGCTCTGACTGCCACACCCCTGACCAGAAATGGACTAAGGGGGAGAAGATGGATGGATGCTCAAGATGTAGTCATCTTGCTGCAAAGGCTGGTGTTGTCAGAGGAAGTGTCAAGTGAAAACTGCTTCCAAAAAACATAAAGCCCCCACAAGTCATTGCACGCAGACACGTGGATTAAATTCAATGTATTCTTTTACAGCCCTAAATCACAACAATAGTTGTCTTGGGTGACTTTACACAACCGTTAAATATACCAACACAGATCAGAGAATCAAAAAGCTCTCATGAAGACTTTTGAATGGCTCTTGTTGGACATTAATAAGAGCCAGATCCTGTGAGTGTTGACAAACTGGAATTTAAAATTGGTTATGATAAGTTCTTGAAGATTCACACCACAATCATGAAACAAACGTCAGTATATAGCAATAGAGTCAAGGCAAAGTCGAAGGGGAGGTGCAGGAGCGGAAATTGACGCACGCGGGAGATCAACATTGCTGAAAGTTTCCTCGGATGTTCGTGCCGCGACCAATCAGAGAGCCGCAAAGTGATCACAGGGACAGAACATAGACTGCATATATTAACGCATGTCACGCCCATCTCCGGCGTTCTAACAATGGGCCAAAAAATGTGCTCTACTGGAGCTATCCAAAATGGCAGCGAGTGGTCCCGCCCACAAGAAAATTGTGAAAAAACCAGTGGGGGCGGGTCCCAGCTCAAAAGTGGCCAAAATGACGTGCGCTGACATGCTTGCAATACCAACCCAGGCCAACCAAAAGTTGGCTCTTGGCCAGAAGCTCCGTTCCACATGTGTGTCAATGTTGAGGGGGGTGAATTTATGTTGGTCCACTCTAGTTTACTCGCTGTGAATTTTTGAAGTCTCTCGTTCAAATGAATGGAGCTGTGCCGGCCGACGCATGCGCAGATGCATTTTTTCACAATTTTCTTGTGGGCGGGACCACTCGCGGCCATTTTGGATTGCTCCAGTAGAGCACATTTTTTGGCCCATTAGTTAGAACGGCGGAGATAGGCGTGACTCTGTCCGTTAATATATACAGTCTATGGAAAAAACGCATCTGCGCATGTGTCAGCCGCCGCAAGCTCCATTCATTTGAACGAGTGACTTCAAAAATTCACAGCGACTAAACTAGAGTGGTCCAAAAAAATCCACCCCCCTCAGCATTGACACACATGTGGAACGGAGCTTTGGGCCAAGAGCCAACTTTTGGACCATCCTGTAAAGACGTTTTCGAGAGGTCTGCCAATGCTATATGTTAGCATTGGCTAATTCTTATTCCGGGTCCACCCCCATCGGCCCGGGGTGGTATTGCAAGCATACCAGCGCACAACATTTTGGCCACTTTTGAGCCGGGACCCGTCCCAACTGGGACAGAAGCGGTCTGAGCGAGCAGACTGAACATACACGTGAACAGCCAAACCAGGAGCTACACCAGGACTAAACCAGGGTTGACAATGGGTGACACAGTGCTTGTGAACATATGCGTTTTCATGCTCCCGTAACCTTATGCAACTGCTTCGAGTGTGTTCGCCGATGCGGAAGTACTGTTTATTAATAAAATAAACTCATTGCGCACTGCTGTTATATAAAGTCTGTGGAAGGTCTCTGAACACAGACACGCTGCAAAGCCTCATTATTGGAGAAGAATTTTACACAAGAAGCCGCTAGCTTAACTCTGTTAGCATCAAAGGCCGCCGGCTACTTCCACCATGCGCCAGGACGTTCTGGTGTGAAGACCTCTGCGTCTGAAAACTAGAGAATGTGCGTCTGGTGAGCGAGGCTTCAGCGTTCCAGCGTTGGTGGTCTGAACACAGCATGAGATTTACAACAAGGTATAGTGCCTCAATGGCAAGTTTGTGTTAGCAGCAGGGCCGCAATTGGCCCGTGGGCCTGAGTTTAAGTGCTGCCATGTGTAAGTGTATTTTTAGCTTTTTAACTGACAGATCTTAGAGCCAAAATCAATTACTGTTTTTCAGATTTTGTTTCTGTGAGCACCAGCTCTCCCCAGGAGATATTTTTTTCTATTGAGTTATTACAACTTGTATGTATTTATACGGATTTGTATCAATAACTGTAATTTAATTGAAAACTGGAGCTCATTGATTCAGCATAAGCATGAGTTGAGGCCATTCAAAGTGCTGAGAGGCAGGACGCTGGCTCTCCTGCACTCGCAGAACGAGGCTGCGTCCTCTAGCCTCTACAGCGATGCTAAAAACAGAAGCATGTTAGCAGAATTGGCTATAACTGCATACACAGCAAAACAGCCCAAACGACTCAACAGTGAGGAAGAGAAGAGGGAAATAAAGCGAAAAAATTATCGAAGAAGAACTCAAGCCCGGGTGAACATAGCTAGCTTACATTGTATCCTCTGGAGAAGACTCGGTCTATGGGAGAGACCTGTGGGACCGCCTCGGACTATCTATACTCGGACCACATGCAGACGCGAAACTAGCGGTAATCTTTCAGTTATATATTTTGTTAGCAGTGCGTTGCATTTGTACCATTTCATCAGTGATTGTTGTACTGTTAAGTTGCGCTAATGCTAATGTTAGCATATGAATCAGATCGCAAATAAACTAGATGGCTCCGTGGAATGAAAGCGTAGGGGAAATGAGAAGCCATTGAGCGAGTTGGGGGGCGGTGCTAAACATTCAAACCTTGCA
Source organism: Knipowitschia caucasica (assembly GCA_964034765.1). NCBI lineage: Eukaryota > Metazoa > Chordata > Actinopteri > Gobiiformes > Gobiidae > Knipowitschia > Knipowitschia caucasica. The sequence goes on from OZ035825.1 coordinate 9,526,872, forward strand.
GAAACGGGTATACAGTAACTGCTCACGACGGACAAACGACTGAAAATTGCACGATCACACTTTTTTCAAGTTACACGTTTGAATTTTTTGCCGAGTCATGAGGACCCAGTGCGGTGACATCGCTAATAAAGCCGGTGGAAAGCAGCACAGACATAACCTGGTTGTACCACAACATAGTAGAAATTAAATTTCGTACTAAGGCCTGGAGGTGCACCATTGAGCTGTGTTAACAGGGGCTCCTGTTAACACAGCTCAATGGTGCACCTCCAGGCCTTAACTCCTTTTGCGGATCAGACCCAGACGTTACATGCAGGGAAATGATAATTGAGTGGAGTGTACGGATGGCTATGGCCAGGCTAGAGCAGACACTGTGAAATTGATTATTATTTGCTTCTGTAATTTTGTAACGCGTAAGCCATGCAAAATGTACATCATAAACCTGCACACTAAACTAGTATCCTATATAGTGTGTGGTACAGGGCTCAAATCCGGGACGGTCTGGGGTAAACTTGCCTCCCAGCGGCCCCACCACACCCCAGAGGTGTCCAACGTGCATCATACAAGGCAAAACTCTCACAGAGCCACGGCCATCTGCCCGTTCAATTCAACCTCCATCCCCAAGGACATCTGACATTTGTGTGGTTCGCACTAATCTAATCAAAGCGTTACTTTAGTGGTACCCCACACAGGTGAAGGAAGGTGAAGTGAGCAAATGGAAAGCGTACATTGAAGCAGAGTGGCTGTCGTGGCTGTTTTGGCTCTAAGGTAGACTAGTACAAGCCTGGCCATAACCATCCGTACACTCCGCTCAATCATCATTTCCCTGCATGTAACGTCTGGGTCTGGTCCCCATGTTAGCGATTACAATCGGTTGAATTTCGACCGACCAATCAGCGAGCGTGGGAGGTGGGTGTTGTAGTTAGTTGTGGGTGATGTCAAGAGTTTGCGTCGAACGGGCAGGTTGTAGTTTGGCAATGGCAAAAAATGCGATAGTAAAGTAATCCGGTCTGGTTCTATCAAGAAATTGAAGCAGGAGCAAGAGGAATGTTTAGCAAATGTAATCGCTGGCAAAGATTGTGGCGCTACTCCCCACGGGCTCTGTTAGCGCAAAAGGAGATGGCTAGGCTAAATGCTAACGACAGACTTGGGCGCACTACATACGTCACGGTAAACTCAGATCCAATCGCTTCAATCTGCAAAAGGAGTTAACCCCTCCCACCTGTTCACGGAGCTCAATGGAGCAAATCCAGACATTAGTATGAAATGAAATCTGTACTATTGTGTGGTACGACCAGGATAGACTAGTACAGTACTGTGAAAAAACCGGTCACATTTCAACAACATAATCTCTTTAATAAATGTTGTCAACGCTGGTTCAAACTACAGTTATCTGGACATAAGTACACACAGACAAGTTACAGACTACAGTCTGGGTCCCACTAGATGGAAAGCAGAATGACAAAGAGTGAACAAAGAGCTCTGGTCTGTTGCATGTGATAATTTGAAACACATGCAACAATATGACCCACACTCCTCCTCAAGAGAAGACGTGGCTTTCCTCAAATGTAAACATGAGATCTTCTCAAAACAGAGGTTTTGGGCTTCTTGCTTATTTAAACGTCTCGTTTCACTCATGACTGGGGGATGGTCAGCATGCTGCTGATGTGCCATCACATATACCCAAGTAGGTTAACTACTGCTATACTTACACACATTTATTAATATGCTAATAAAACATAACATTTCTTAACAAGTACCTACCCCCTAGCCTGGCTCTGCCAGACCCTTGTAGTTCCGCCATGTTCCACCAGAGGCGTTTGGCTGAACCACATGGGTCTGGTATCGAGCCCATAGCGAACGCCTTCCCCAGATTATTTTTTAATCGACCAATCAGGATTGCCGGTGTTACGTGGGTTCTGCACTGCCTTCTCAAGCTTCTCTCATGCAGCAGCGAGAGGAATCCAAGATGGCGGACGTAAAGTCCGCGAATCTTTTTAAAAGAGTAAATACGATCGAATTAAGACACGGATGTCACTTTTAATGCAATTTGAGGCGAGATGTTGATGGTTCTATGTTGATGTATGTGTGTTTTAAGAGTCAAATGTTCCTGTAAAGTTTAGTTGAAGCACTGGTTCAGTGTTCCTGTTTACACACTATGCAGCAGGGTTGCCAGGTTTGGTGGTTCCCGCATATTTTTTTCCAAGAGACTTGTAGGTATTAAATAAACAGAAAGACAATAAACAGAATCATGATAGCCCAAGTTGATTATATTACGTTTTTAGCCAAAAAATCATTGAGTGTTTTTTTTGTGGGTATTCTCGCGGATTTTGGGTTGGAAAATATTGCTGGGATTTGGCAACCTATGGGAGCCGTGTGCTTCGATGTGAGTGGTTGAAAACAGACAAGTGGTCTATCCAATCACATACAAGGATTTTTTTTTACAAGGCCCTGCCTTCTGAAATCCAACCACTATGGCTCAGTACCAGACTCATGTGTGAAGTGCAGCCAACTGAGTCTGGCGAGAGTCAGGCTACCTACCCCCCATCTCCCCCGTTTTTTTTCTCTGGAGTATGGTAAATGGTTGTACCAAGGGTTGTCATGGTATGACAATTTTACCTCAGGGTTATTGTGACCAAAATTATCATGGTTTTCAGTATTGTTGCAGTATTTCTTTTTCAAGTTCAGTGAAAAAAGCATCGATCGGTCTACACAAATTGAAATAGCTTCAAAAAAGTGGACAAATGTTAGCTGCAAGTAACATTTGGTCGATAGCATCCACTTAATTATACTACACATTGTGAATGTCCACTATAATGTTTATAACAAACTAAGTGCATAATGTTATTGTGCCTTCATCAAGCTCTCAATATTGACTTGTCTTCAGTTCACTGTCTCATCTATCACTGTTTACCCGTTTAGCCCAGTGGGGGCGGGTCCCGGCTCAAAAGTGGCCAAAATGATGTGCGCTGACATGCTTGCAATACCACCCCGGGCCGATGGGGGTGGACCCAGAAGAAGAATTAGCCAATGCTAACATACAGCATTAGCAGACCTCTCGAAAACGTCTTTACAGGATGGTCCAAAAGTTCCACATGTGTGTCAATGCTGAGGGGGGTGAATTTTTTCAGACCAGTCTAGTTTAGTCGCTGTGAATTTTTGAAGTCACTTGTTTAAAGGAATGACGCATGCGCAGATGCGTTTTTTCTAAATTTCCAGCCCCCGCGGCCATTTTGAATCACTCTATGAGAGCTCAATTTTTGGCCCATAGTTAGAACAGCGAAGATAGGCGTGACTATGTCCATTAATATATATATATGGTAGCTATATACACCTAATCTGCGGCTGCATTAAAATTCTTGACTTTCACGTGACGTCACATCCTGTGAAACAAAGGTCGGCTGACCGGAAGTCGGCCATGTTGGTGGTATAGTACGCTGCTGTAGCTGTATGGTCACGTTCTCCAATGTCACAGTAGAGTCTTTCAGGCACCATTTAAGTTCTTTGTAGCTATGCCATACAATTGTGCAAACAGCAAGCGTGACAAGGACAAATTTAGTTTATATCGTTTCCCGCACTTGTTTGCTTTACTACAAGTCGTTTCTGTTTCGTTTTTGCAAATTTGAAATCCATCCGGCAAATTGGACTATAGGGCACTTGTTTGACACAGGTTGGCATGACCCACTTGCTCTTCTCCTGGGTACAGGGAACTAAACCCTCCGCACCGCGGCTTCTACTGCAAACAACAGTGCTCCTACATGGGAACAAGCTTCATTAGGGCCAGCCATGCAGCTGCAGTGCGCGAACATAACATTTCCGTCATTCTCAGCCACAAACCAAGTCGTTTTCATTGGTGTTTCTCGCGCTCTCTGGGAATGGTTGATTTAAGAAGAATAAAATGACAATCAGCCAACAACATTTGTAGATACAATATATAAAAGAGACGTCATAAACATTTAACTACAATACACAATACAATACAATACAATTTATTCTTGTATAGCCCTAGGTCACAACAGAAGTCATCTCAGAGGACTTAACAAAACCATTGAAATCACCAACACAGGTCAGAGAATCAACAGTTAAAACACATGAAGAATATAAAGCACACACAGAAGAAAATGTCCATACATGTTGTAGAATGCTAAAGTGTCCTGATCATCACCAATCCTTTCTGTTGGACACCAACTGTCCAACAAGACCCTCCTGCATCGACAAACTACAAAGCTAAACTCAAAAATTACTGATACATTATCTTTACGACTTACACACACAAAAACAAATGACCTATCAACACAAACTTGCTTTGTCTGAAGCTTGTTCACAGAGCTTGACACAAAAAAGTTGTATGCTTCTGTTAGTATTAGATAGCAATATGGCCTACGTGCAGAACTCTACAAGGACTCTGATTATTTTGACTATGATGTGACTGTCTCTGTGTGACACGTACGTCTTTCGATGTGTGACGTGACAATGACTATATAAACTGTGTACTGACTCCATTTTGTCTGAGAGAAGGAAACAATTGAAACCACTGGAACTTGAGAGAAACTTAAATAAACTTCCAGAGTTTGGCGCACCACGATCCGTCTCTGTCTGGTTCATTCCTGACACTTCCATTGATTTGTCAAATCAGTATACCACCAACATGGCGGACGCTGATTACGTCATCAGTTTTGGTCATGTGGTTCAAAGTCAGGAATAGGCTGTAGAGTCAGCATTGGCTTTAATGGCCAGAGTTGTTGTGGGTGAGGTTCATGCAGTTGAGCCATTTCGGCTCCACTGCACTGCGACATGCTGCTGACTTTTATCAGATGTCCCACGGCATTTTAAGACCCCCGTTTTGAAGAGGAGAAACTAAGGCTGAGTTTACACGGAGACAACGAAACCACGCGAAGCTCTAGGTTCAGTTTCCATTTTCACAGCTGCTGTTATAATGCAGAATGATGTTGGCGCGTTCTGAGGGTCTGGCACAGGAAGTGAGTATACTGCCGAGAGGGGGGCTGGGCACGGGGCTGGGGGTCGTGTGAGTGTTGTAAAGTTTCTCTGCCCACTACTGGCCGGGCGCTAGAACTACGTAGTTTTTCAACCTCATGTGAACGCAGAGAAATTTGCATTAGGAGCCTGGTCGTTTCTGTTAATAGCCTGGAAACGTCTGCGCAGCGTCTCAGGCTGAGTTTACACGGAGACAATGTGGCAGTAAAACGGTATAGTTGGATGTCGGTTGCTACCAACCGTTCATACGAAGACTGTATTTCAGGGGGGTGAAAACGTAAGTGTTCAGATCCAGCCTGCAGAGTGGGACAACTCAGAAACGCTGCACAGCGGGGGCTCTTTCACACCCGCGAGAGGGGAAAGGTGGGAAATCCCCCTCTGCTCTGACCCCCACCTCCGTGCTGCTCCCCGCACGTAAATTTGGACATGCGCAGTAGCCAAGCCCCGGCGATCCAAGATGGCGCCATATTCAAATGAATGGTTGTGCTCAGTGGCGCTTTGTGACGGCATTGGGGCTGAAAAGATTAGCGGAAGTTGCCTGAAACTCGCAAAGATCTATGGGAAACTCGTCTGTATTTGGGCATCGTCTGGTCCTCCCGGTTCTGCGCAGTGGATGATCTCCCATAATGCGTTGCGCCAAACACGCGTGTGTGGGTCTCACGCACGTGCACAGAGGGGCTCGGCTGCGCTCTGACCAATCAGAGCAGTTCATCAGAGCGGGAGTTAGAGCGAGAGCCAGACGAGCAGAGTTTGTGGGACTAAAGTGTGGATTTAAACAAAAAGGATTTAAGAAGGATGACAAGGGACACTAAAATCCCCACAAAATCCGACCTTTATGAAAGCTGTAGGTTCTCTGTCAGCTGAGGTTGAGCTGTTTTAATATGCATTGAGTCCTATGGGGAAAATTTCTGGGTAGCCCACGTGAATTTAGTCTGGTTCAGTCTGCAGTACCGTGAGAATCCCCCGAGCACATGAGTTATTCAGCTACAAGCTAGTAATACCCTATCCAGTTAATATAATAGATCCATGGCAGTAGCGGAGAACAAACATCAACAACAATGGCGGCGGTCGCACTAACTAGCTTCGTGGGCTTCCAGAGCGGGACAGAGGATAATTCTACTCCTTCGTTCGTCCAAACGAGACCACGCGAAGCTCTAGGTTCAGTTTCCATGTTCACAGCTGCTGTTAAAATGCAGAATGATGTTGGTGCGTTCTGAGGGTCTGGCACAGGAAGTGAGTACACTGCCGGGAGGGGGGCTGGGCACGGGGCTGGGGGTCGTGTGTCGTGTTGTAAAGTTGTAAAGTTTCTCTGCCCACTACTGGCCGGGAGCTAGAACTACATCGTTCTACGTCATGGTGCTACGTCCCTTAGGACTTCGCTAGTGGGATATCACTCGTGACCCCCAGGTCACACGCCAGAGAGATCAAAATAATTTGCTCCAATCACCAGCCACCGTCCTCTATAAATGCCCCTGCACAAGGCCGCACCCCCTCTTTCACTCTGGCACCGTTTGAGATCTACTACAGTACTTACTTCATTCTGAGATGTCTTCCTTGTTCGTCCGAGTTCCCTTCGCCCTCCGGCGTCGGACGTCATCGCTGGATCCAGACGGTGGAGGACTTCACCTCTGTGGGTGCCACCACTCGAGGAAGGAGGAGGATGCAACCCACGTTGTGCCCGCGGATGGACCCTTTCGTCCATTACGCGACACGTGAGTGGCCTAAGCCCCTAGCAGCCAAGAGGCCTGCTCTGTGGTACGACATGTACTGCAGCGGGCAGGACTGGTCCTGGATCGGTGATCGAGGATTCAGTCCGCATGGCCCTGCAGCCCTCCGCATCCGTGTGGCCCGACACCAGACCTCTCCTTCCCTCCGAGCGGGACAGGATGTCTTGCCGATGCTGGATAGATATTATGCCAATGCGGCACAGGTCGTCACATTGGCTAACAACATGACTTTCATCACGGGGGCCCTGGATAGGTCGCTCTCCTCTGGCCAGGCGCTCAGTGGAGACCTCCTGTCACAGACGAGGACCACCTCGGCGGCGATCCTGCGCATGTGCCAGACGCTAGCCGTGGATGGTGGCCCGGACACCGAGGATTCAGTCCGCATGGCCCTGCAGCCCTCCGCATCCGTGTGGCCCGGCACCAGACCTCTCCTTCCCTCCGAGCGGGACAGGATGTCTTGGCGATGCTGGATAGATGTTATGCCAATGCAGCACAGGTCCTCGCATTGACTAAACAACATGGCATTCATCACGGGGGCCATGGATATGTCGCTCTCTTCTGGCCAGGCGCTCAGTGGAGACCTGTCACAGACGAGGACCACCTCGGCGGCGACTCTGCGCATGTGCCAGACGCTAGCTGTGGATGGTGGCCGCTCCATGGCAGCAGCCCAAGTCGGGGCCAGGCACCTTTGGCTTGGGCTGACTAATATCAGGGAGGCGGAGAGGAGGCAGCTGCTGGACCTGCCCATCTCTCAGATGTCCCTCTTCGGCCTGGACATGCAGGCCTTGGTGGCGAGACTGGAGTCTGCAGCTAAAGACTCGGCTAGGCTAGCCCCGCACCTAGCACCGAGGCGCGAGGCCCACCAACCATCACGGAGCCGGGACAGAGGTCGAGAGCGTTCGCCCGGGAGGCATCCTGACCCGTATCCGCGCTCTGTTGTCCATCGTCCCCCCTCGACGAGGCCCCCGGGTCCAGACAGACCCATGGGGGGCTCGCGGGAGCAACGCACCCACCGCCGACCTCCCTATGGCAGAGGAGGTCGGGGTGGAAAGTTTTCCTTCAATAAAGGCCGACCGGCATTTCATCATTACTTGTTTCTGAGTCTCATTTGGGGGTATGTAACATGTCAAATAATGTGAATTCCGATTGTGTTACTTCCCGGGCACATAACGTTGCTTCGCTAGGCCTGCAGCCCCCAGAGCAGGGTGTGCAGTGTGCTACGCGAGCAACGAGCTCCGGTTCTCTGGTTCATGCTATGCCCTCCCAGAGAGAGGTTAGGCGGAGGGATCTGGTGAGTAATGATGTGTGTGCTTCGGCCGAACGCGTGTTAGCATCTCTGAGCTACAAGGCTAACACGGGGTCTCCCACTCCAGGGGCTCGCCCCCCCCTCCATGAGGCAAGAGCCAGGGGGGGGCACATCAGCCGAGTCACGTGGGATGAGCAGTCCCGTACTTATGACGTCGGGCCTGCAGGACACGTGACCGCCCCCGGCGCTCACGGTGTGACGCAGGGGGCCCCCCCTGCCCTTTCGTCCACCCCCCCCTCCCTGCTAGGAACACCAGGAGAGGGCGGGGCCGTGACGTCTCGTGTTCCAGCTCCTGTTCCGCCCCTCACAGACTTCTACAGCATCTGGAGGGAGCGAGGTTTGCTGACAGATATATGGCTGGAGAAAACTTTGCGCACTGCAATTTTCCCGGAAGCCACCACCATTCCGAGGCGTACGGGCAGCACGCTCTCAGGTACGGGGATCGTTAGAGGCACTGCAAGCGGAGGTCTCCTCCCTGCTGAGTCGAGGCGCAGCAGTAGAGGTAGACCCACAGGACGCCACCAGGGGGCTGTACTCCCCTTACTTCTTAGTGCCAAGGAAGTCAGGCGGGGTGCGTCCCATTTCGGATCTGCGCGTGTTGAACGAGTGCATTTCCAAACAGCAGTTTCGGATGCTGCCCACAAAGCAGCTCCTCGAGTGTGTCAGGCAGGGAGATTGGATATCCTCCATAGACCTGACAGATGCGTACTTCCACGTGCCGATAGTGCCGGAACACAGGAGGCTCTGCGCTTCGCAGTGGAGAGAGGAATTACGAGTACTGCCGTCTCCCTTTGGAGAGCTACGCACTCGCGCCTCGCAATTTTCCAAGTGCGTGGAGGCAGCACTGGAGCCGCTCAGACGCGCAGGGGTAAGAATTTTAACCTACATAGACGACGGGTAAATTCTGGCCTCATCCAGGGAAGTGGCCGTGAGTCATACACACTGGGTCCTATCCCACATACAGCGCCTGGGCTTTGTGGTGAACAGGGAGAAAATTAATAGTTACCTAATGTAACTTAAGTTCTACGAATAGGTGCACGTGATATCCCACTAGCGAAGTCCGCTAAGGGACATAGGACCATGACGTAGAAGCAGGCTGCAACCGGCTCAGCGCATGATCTATCTCAGCCTGCAGCTAGACTCTGTGACATTCCGTGCTGCATGGTCCGTGGACAGACGGATGAACACTACCCGTCTGCCCAGGGAGGTTCTGGCGGGCCCCAGAGTCCCAGCTCGGCGCCTCAGGTCCCTGCTGGGAATGATGGCGGCGGCTCATGCTGTGGGGCGGCTAGGCCTTCTCCACATGAGGAATTTTCAGAGGTGGTTCTCACGCCTCAGGCTTCACCCCTCCCGAGACGGGGGGAGGCTGATCTGGGTTCCCCAAGTGGCAGCATCGAACATCACGTTCTGGCTCACTCCGGGTCTATTGCGGGACGGAGTGACTCTGGCCTGCGCCGTGTCTCACGTGGAGGTGTTCACGGAACACCTCCTCGAAGGATGGGGCGGGGTCCTCGGCCAGAGTTCTGTAGGAGGCTGCTGGTCGGACTCAGCCCGTCACATCAACCGGCTGGAGATGGAGGCAGTGCACAGGGTACTGCTGCACTTTGCTCCTCAGCTGCAGGGGAGACACGTGATGGTGCGCTCAGACAACACCACAGTGGTCTCCTATCTGAACAGGCAGGGGGGCACCAGGTCCCCCGCTCTCCATCGCATGGCGACGGTGACGCTGCTGTGGGCGGCGCTTCACCTCCTGTCTCTCAGGGCGCGCCACGTCCCGGGGGTCCGGAACGTGGGGGCCGACAGGATGTCCAGGGGGGGGCCCACTCCAGGACGAGTGGGGCCTGGCCCCACGGGTAGCTGCGGAGATCTGGCGGAGGTTCGGCCGTCCAGTGGTCGACCTTTTTCGCCAGTGCAGAAAACGCACAGTGCCCGTCCTGGTTCGCCTCAAGGGCCGCGGACGAGCCGCCTTTAGGCGTGGACGCTCTGGCTCATTACCCCTGGCCAGGGGGCCTGCTGTACGCTTTTCCCACCAGTGCGTCTCCTGCCGGTCCTGCTGCGGAGGAACGAACAGGAGAGGAGGTCGGTGATCCTGGTGGCGCCGGACAGTCCGCATGCCCGGTGGTTCCCCTTCCTGAGGGGGATGGAGGTGATGGAGCCCTGGGCCCTCCCGGACGAGCCGGGGGCTCTAGTCCAGGGGGGAGGAGCCCTGTTTTCACGCCCGATAATCGGCCGCAGGCTCTGGGTTTGGAGGCTGAGAGGCGGAACCTCGTAGACCTGGGTCTTCCCCCTGCGGTGGTGGAGACCACTCAGGGGGCGAGGGCGCCGTCCACTGTGAGGGCCTACGCCACGAGGTGGAGGCTCTTCAGCGACTGGTGCGGTTTTCGTTCCTGGGATCCCAGGCGTTGCCCGCTGGAGGGGGTCCTGGGATTCCTACAGGAGCTCTTTGACAAGGGGAGGGCTGTCGCCACCTTGGCGGTGTTCGCGGCAGCCATTACTTCGGGTCACGACGGATTCGGGGGGTTCACAGCCCGCTCTCATCCGTTGGTTAAACGTTTTCTGCGGGGGGGGGGGGGGCACGCAGGAGGAGGTCCCCGCTCCAGAGAACGCCCCCGGTTTGGGACCTCAGGGTGGTCCTTAGGGGGCTGTCGGGTCCGCCTTTTGAACCGGCGGCGGAGGCGAGTCCCGAGTGTGTCGCTTAAGACGGCCCTCTTGTTGGCGTTGGCGTCTGCTAAGAGGGCGGGCGATTTGTGTGCGCTCTCTGTCCATGCGTCTTGCCTGTCCTTTGGAGAGGGCGACGGCATGGTGGTATTGTGGCCCAATCCGGCTTTTCTCGCCAAGGTCATCACGTCGGCCTTTAGGTCGAGAGTCATCAGGATTAGGGCTTTCTATCCGCCACCGCATGCCTCCCCCGAGGAGGAGCGGCGGCACCTTCTGTGTCCTGTCAGAATGCTGAGGCATTACCTGGCCATGACGTCGTCATTCAGGTTGGGTGGTCAGCTGTTTGTGTGTCTGGGCCCCAAGAACAGGGGCGCCCCGTTGTCGGCTCAGCGGCTGGCGCACTGGGTCGCCACGGCTGTGCGGCGGGCGTATCAGACGCAGGTTCTGGCCCTCCCGGTGGGCTTCAGGTCGCATTCCACGCGTGGGATGGCGGCCTCTTACGGCCCTTCTCAGGGGGGTGTCGGTCGAGGACGTCTGCCGTGCGGCTTCTTGGGCTTCGTCCTCCTCTTTCGTCCGGTCTTATCTTTGGATGTGTCGGACCGGTCGGTGGCCCATTCCGTGCTGAGTGCAGCGGACTGAGTTAGACCATTAGGTCCCTCCTCTGAGGGGGCCTTCGGTTTACTTTCCGCCCTGGTTCAGGAGCTCTTGGGAGAGGCATCCTACAGGTGCGGTACATATATGTGTGTTTGGTCGGTCAGGTAGTCCACGTCAGGAGCTCTTGGGAGAGGCGTCCTGTGACTACGGATGACCTACGGTCTGTGTTACGTGGGGGTATCCTTGGTAGGAGTGGCCCTGTAACACGCATTGTTTCTTCTGCCCTGAGTCCTCTCACTGTGTGAGGGTCTTGCTCGGGCGGAGCTCCAATCACCCTTCGCTGGCCTGCTGGGAGTACATGTTCCTACGGCCTCCGCGTTGTGTCCCACTAGCGAAGTCCTAAGGGACGTAGCACCATGACGTAGAATTAATAGTTACCTAATGTAACTTAAGTTCTACGAATAGGTGCGTAGTCCCTTAGCTACGAGCCCATCAGGCCAGCCCGGCTTGGCAGAGTTCAAGAGGGGGTGCGGCCGTGTGCAGGGGCATTTATAGAGGACGGTGGCTGGTGATTGGAGCAAATTATTTTGATCTCTCTGGCGTGTGACCTGGGGGTCACGAGTGATATCCCACTAGCGAAGTCCTAAGGGACTACGCACCTATTCATAGAACTTAAGTTACATTAGGTAACTATTAATTTTTCAACCTCATGTGAACGCTGAGAAATTTGCATTAGGAGCCTGGTCGTTTCTGTTAATAGCCTGGAAACGTCTGCTGAGTAGACTTCAGTTTTGTAAGCGACCAGGTAAAAATGGTAGTCATGAGGTAGAGGACAAAAAGCATGATCAATATTTTTTTAATAAGGTTTATTAATGACACTAAATTACAATTAAATTAGAATCTGTACATTATTTAGTGGCGTTCACTTTTTACTACTCATCTACTCACTCTATAGTATCACAAATCAAAAAAATGGCAGATAGGAGGTTTTATTTTGTTCTGAAGACTTCAAACCGCTTTTTACCCCTTTCTGAAACAACAAAGCTGCTAAAAACTGCAGCGCCTCCACCAAGGACAAACTGTATCCTTATCGGAGATGGCTCGGTGAAAAATGTAAACATGGAGTCCATGCTCACTGTCTCAGTTCCCTCTGCTAAAGTTGCTGAGATAAGAACTCTTCTGCCTAAAGTGTTATCTGAGAACAGTGGTGTGCGTACATTATTGATCCACACGGGGGCGGTAGATATCTATGAGAAGGCAAGCGAGAAGTTACGAATGGATTTAACGCTGTTACTGGATGACCTCAAGAAAATGGACATAACAATTTTTCTTAGTGGCCCACTGCCAAATATAGATGGAAAAATGGAGAAGTTTAGCCGTCTGTATCAGCTAAATACATTTCTACTCAATGAGTGTTCACGCAGAGGACTTGGCTTCATTGAAAACTTTAATCTGTTCTGGAATAGGCACGAGCTTTTTGAAGAAAAAGGCCCACATCTGAACAACTACGGAGTAAAAGTGCTGATGGATAACTTTGCATCTGCCCTAAGACCTCAGCCTGCGCAGCGCGTGCAGCCGTTGAAAGGGAGAAAGAAGAAGCAAAGGGCACAGACATCACTACCATCTCCACCGACTCCCGAGGTCTCTGCACCCCCACCGCCTCAAAAGAACTCCACACCTCCACGATTCAAGAAGAACTCAACACCTCCAAGGTTCCAAAAGAACTCAACACCTCCACGGCTTCGAAAGAGCTCAACGCCTCCACCCCCAGCATCATCAGCAGCTGCCACATCTTCATCAGCGCCATCAGCATATACAGCACCACCAGCAGCAGTGGATACAGCCGCAGCAGTGGCTGCTCCATCATCTTCAGCAGCAGCAGTGGATACAGCAGCAGCAGCAGTGGCTGCTCCATCATCTTCAGCAGCAGCAGTGGATACAGCCGCAGCAGTGGCTGCTCCATCATCTTCAGCAGCAGCAGTGGCTGCTCCATCATCTTCAGCAGCAGCAGTGGATACAGCAGCAGCAGTGGCTGCTCCATCATCTTCAGCAGCACCTTCCCCACCTACAGCTCCCGTGAAGCTTCCCCCATTACTCCAGGCTACAGTCAGGCCTGTACTGGGGGTTCCTCAACCACCTCTGTCTCCACCAAAGACTCCCTCATCACCTTCCATGGACCCGGCTTGGGTCCCCCCCGCTACATCCACTCCATCTAGGGAAAATGAGGACGACCTTTCCCTTTGTTTTCTATCCCCGCCTTCACTACTGGATTTACCGGAACACTCTGCAGGCATGATAAGATCGGCGATGAAGACTATTCCTCTCACACCCACTGTAGCCAGATCAAGAGTCCTATCTAACATTCAAAACTACTCCCCATACGTACCTCCAAAGCCACCTAGGGCGTCCAACTCAAATTCTCCCACAAAATCCACCCGTCCCTCCTCTAACCCCATAAGTATTCCACCCCCCCCTCCTGCTCATTTAGCCCCCCTCCCCCCCCCTAACTCAGCACCAAGAAACCCTCCACCTCCACTCCCCCCTCGTCCACCACCCAACTCAGCCTGCCCCTCCCCTAACCCATCACCAAAAACCCATCCACCTTCAACCCCTCCCCGTCCAACTCCCAAGAACCACCCGCCTCTCCATCCTCCTCCCCCGCCTTCCCCTACCCCTCTTTTCTCTAAACACTAGGATGCACAGGGTCTCTGCTTCGCAGCCACTGGCAGTCTAGTTAGAGGAGAGACCCGGCTGGGGCCCTGTCATGAAGCCACCTGTGCCATTCCCTTAGTGATAACACAAAGAATACATTACAGAAAAACATCTGGAGTTAATCAGTCTAATCAGGAAAATCTAATTCTTGTTCCGTGTAAGAATCAGCCGACCACAACCGCTGATCCTGAAACTTTGAAACTTGCTATGCTAAATGTCAGATCTCTTTGTAACAAGTCTTTTTTAATCAATAATTTTATTTGTTCTTATAATCTAGATCTTATGTTCATGGCTGAAACATGGCTTGACCAAAATACAGAAAATGCAGTTTTAATAGAAGCATCACCACCAAATTTCAAATTTGAATCTGAAATACGGGAAAACAAAAAAGGAGGAGGCTTAGCTGCCATTTTCAGAGACCACTTTGTCTCCCATAGAATGTCTCTTGGGAAGTTTCCGTCTTTTGAATATGTGTCTTTTAAAATACAACAAAAACAATCTCCTCCAATACTTTTCGTTGTCCTATACAAGCCACCGCAGTCATGTCACAGTTTTATTGATAATTTTACAGAGTTGCTTTCAGTTGTATGCACAGATTTTGATAGTTTAGTTATTACAGGTGATTTTAATATTCATGTGGATAATGTTGATGACAGAAATGCTAAAGAGCTGAGTTCTCTTCTTGAATCTTTTGGTCTCACTCAGCATGTGAGTGGCCCCACCCACAGCAAAGGGCACACTCTAGACCTGTTAGTTACAAAGGGGGCGAACATATATAATGTAAACGTGGTCGATGTTGCGCTTTCGGATCATTTTTGTATATTTTTTGACATGTGTTTCACTAACAAACCACCAGTGGACTCTGCAACTGTACGAAGAAGACACATAAATGAAAATACGGGTGAACTATTTATGGGAATGATAAACTTTGAGAATGCATCGTATTCTACTGTAGATGAACTGTTTAACTCTGTCACCTCTAGTGTTTTGAAAGTTCTGGACACCATCGCTCCTGTGAAGGTTAAAATAGTGAAAAATAAGCAGAAGGCGCCGTGGGCTAAAGCAGACTCGGTCAGAGCACAAAAGAGAGAGTGCCGGAGGGCCGAGCGGAAGTGGCGCAAGTCCAACCTCCAGGTTGATTACAAGATCTTCAAAGATAAGTTGTGCGAGTTTAACCAGGTGCTACGTAGTACAAGAGAAAGGTATTTTTCTGAAATGATTGAAGGCTGCAGCAACAATCTGCGTGTTCTGTTTTCAACAGTTAATAGATTAACAAACCCCCCTGTTCAAATGCCATTAGAGCTAACTTCCAAACGTAAATGTAATGAGTTTGCACATTTTTTCAATGACAAGGTTCAAGGCATCAAAAACGCCATTGTCTCCAATCCACAGATAACAATCCAACAGCCAGAAAGGCTCTTTGAGCTAACTTACTTTGCACCTGTAAATGATCAAACTGTCCAAGAGATAATCTCCAGTTTGAGCTCCTCCACATGCAGCCTGGATGTACTACCCACTAGATTTCTAAAGTCTGTTCTGAGCAGTCTGTTACCTTCACTCACACAGATAGTAAACATGTCCCTTGATTCTGGAATATTCCCAAAGGCCCTGAAAAACTGCAGTCATCAGGCCCTGCTAAAAAAGAGCAGTCTGGATGCTACGGTACTTAACAACTATCGTCCCATCTCAAATCTGCCATTTATGGGGAAAGTCCTTGAGAAAGTTGTCTACCTACAGCTTACTAGATTTCTTATAATCAACAACTCATTTGATATGTTTCAGTCCGGCTTTAGACCCCACCACAGCACTGAGACTGCTCTCGTTAAGGTTACAAACGATATCCGGCTGAACACTGACGCAGGCAAAGTCTCAATCCTAATCCTGTTAGATCTAAGTGCTGCCTTTGATACTGTCGACCATGAGATCCTCTTACAGAGACTAGAGGACTGGGTTGGCGTCGCTGGCACCGCCCTAAGTTGGTTTAGGTCTTACCTTGAAGACAGGAAGTACTTTGTGGAGATTGGAAACTGTGTCTCAGATCATATGGCCCTGACCTGTGGAGTACCACAGGGGTCGATCCTGGGACCTCTTCTGTTCAATCTCTACATGCTGCCGTTAGGTCAGTTAATACGCAGAAACAAAGTTTCCTATCATAACTATGCAGACGACACTCAGATCTATGTCTCACTGACTGCAGGAGAACATGGACCAGTGGACTCACTCCTTCACTGTATCCAACAGATCAGTGAGTGGATGCAAAACAACTTCCTTCAGCTAAACGCAGACAAAACTGAAATGATTGTCTTTGGTCCCCAGAAACAAAGAGAGAGCGTCATCTGTCACCTACAGTCTCTCTCCCTAAAACCTTCTAACAAGGTCAGAAATCTAGGGGTAATACTGGACTCAGACTTAAATTTTAATAGCCACATCAAATCAGTAACATCAGCAGCTTTTTACCATCTAAAAAACATTGCCAGGATCAAAAACATAGTGTCTAAAGCAGACTTGGAGATTCTTATCCATGCATTTGTCTCCAGTAGGTTAGACTACTGCAATGGCCTGCTCACAGGTCTGTCCAAACAGGCTGTAAAACAGCTGCAGTACATTCAAAATGCAGCAGCTCGAGTCCTGACTAGAACCAGGAAGTACGACCACATTAGTCCGGTCCTCAGGTCTCTGCACTGGCTTCCTGTGGCTCAGAGAATAGACTTTAAAACAGCTCTGCTTGTGTACAAATCTCTCCATGGCCTCGCACCAAAATATATTAGTGACATGTTAGTCCCATATGAACCAGCCCGGACTCTGAGGAGCACAGGGACTGGACTCCTGTTAGTGCCCAGAGTCAGAACTAAACATGGGGAGGCTGCTTTTCAGATTCATGCTGCTAAAATCTGGAACAATCTTCCTGAAGATGTGAGACAGGCCTCCTCTCTGACAATGTTTAAAACCAGGTTAAAAACGGTGCTGTTTAGCTGTGCATACAACTGAGGGATTTTATATTTTTATCTTTCGTTTTAATGTTCTGTAATTATTTATGATTTTAATGCTATCTTGTTCAGCACTTTGAGTTGCCTTGTGTATGAATTGTGCTATACAAATAAACTTGCCTTGCCTTGCCTTGCCTTGCCTTGCCTTATTTTTGGGCCATTGAGGCGGGAATTGGGACATACATAGGCTATACTTAGTGCTAAAATGAGTGTTCATGAAGAAGATGACAAAGTCTGGGATTGTGTCTTTAATTCAGACAGAAGACATGTTTTATTGTCAATTTTAGACAGCACGAACACAGATCTTCAGAATGCAAGTGATATTATACAGCATAGAGGAATGAACACCGTCCAATCAGCTACGGTGCCAGTAGCTTGGCCTTCAGAAATCAAAGCATGCAGTAGAAAAGTACTGCCTTGTGCTTTGTTAGAATGATGAGTTAGAACTTTAACCCCCCCCCCTGTTCTGTTGGCTCACTGATTTCTTAGTGGCAAAATTAAGTTTAACAAGCGCAACTATTTTGACAATCTTCACAGTCCAAGAAGAAATATTAAACCCTTACCAATAATTGTCTTTCAGGTGTAGTTTTTGAAATGCCACTTTCCCAATAACTCCTCTCCAGTTAATTTGTTTGGCCACTGAATTGACCGTGCAGTACTTCAGGACCACCACACTGCATCCCTCACATCAACACCCCCAAGGACACGCATGGATGAAATCTAGAAAGAAAATTATGAATTATTCAAAACGAATAAAACTGGTGTTCATGGTAAAGCTGATAGCAGACAATGTTTGGAGAGTGTCCACTGTTATTTTCTGTATATGACACATATTGTTTACCAAGATTGAAGAGCAGAAGCGCTCACTGAGCGCACTCTCTCTGCTTTGGGAGATGCATTTTATAATTCAGGAAATCTTCATCAAAGATCCAAATATTTAAATTTGTTTACATGCGTTTTAACCGTGATGTTAAAATAATGTTGTTTTCTATAGTGTTAGTGTTTTAATTATGTGCTTATCTACTTTAATGTGCAAAAATATTTGTGACTCCATCTCGAATGGTTTAGATTAAGCAAAGATGTGTTGGAGGAAATGGAACTGTCAATCTGAATGTATGTCTCAAAGGGCCAAACAAATCAAAAGTTGTTATATTGGTTATTATAGTCAGACCTTTTTGTGTTTATTTCGTGACTGCACCTGGGAAAAGTTCTGAAGAAGTCACATTTTTGCCACATGTGGCTCACATCCGCTTGCTATCTGGGCTGCATCACTGGGAAAGATGTGTGGGCGAGGCAGGTGTATGAAAGTGAGTATATGCATGTTTTTTTTTTTTTGAAGTGCTTCGAGTGCCTTGAACAGGTAGAAAAGCCCTTTTTAAATTCGACCATTTATAGGCACGAGGGTGCTCCATATAAACGTCCATCCATCCATCCATTTTCTTCCCCTTAATCCATTTCTGGGTCGGGGGGGCGGCAGTCAGAGCTGCACCCAAGTACACATAGCACCAGCCCCTCACTGATCCTCCTGCAGGTGGTGAGTCCACAGGAGCTGAGATATTTTCAGTTGGGGCTTTGGGCAAAGTAGGGTTAAGTGTCTTGCCCAAGGACACAACGACAGCAGTCATCAGTGGGAGTTGTGAAGTACACTGCAAATTATGAGTACCTAAAATTAAGATAAATGTGCTATATTTTGAGATAAATCTACTTGAAACTAGTGGAATTATCTGTCCATGCAGCAAGATAATTTGACTTGGTAAGATTTCTTATTTTAAGATAATTATATCTTAAAACAAGCTAATCAAATTTAGTAGT
The DNA here is from genome assembly GCA_964034765.1 of Knipowitschia caucasica. Lineage (NCBI taxonomy): Eukaryota > Metazoa > Chordata > Actinopteri > Gobiiformes > Gobiidae > Knipowitschia > Knipowitschia caucasica. Next base: position 9,545,660 of record OZ035825.1, read on the forward strand.
ATTTGGCTTATTTCAAGACAAAAATCACCAAATTTTAGACTCCATTATGAGTGAAATATGCTTAATTTAAGTACTAAAATAATAATCTCCTTACATAAATTATCCATCTTTAGTTGATATTACTCAAAATAAGTAAAAAAAATGTACTAGAATATCTTGAATCAAGATCATTCATCTCAAAATTAAAACCATTATCTAAAAAGATACATAATGAAACTTAAGATTGTTACTTTAATATCCTGAACTAAGATGATTTTACTTTAAATAAATAGCATTAATCTTAAAACAAGTTCTTCAAAACAAGACTGATCTATAACTGCTATAATGAAAAAGAGAAAATGTAAAGCAATTAACATTTATTGCAATCAAAGCAACTTCCAACATTCTCAACAATTACCCGGAGATGACACTGATAAAATGTACAATAACAATACTGGGCACTAAAGTTCTAACATAGTCATCCAAAAAAAAAAAACGTAGGTTAAGAACAATAAATCTCAGAATATTGTGAAACAAGACTATAAAATCCACTGCAACTGCATGCACCGCCATTATTACATGGCAGCAGCCATGCAAAAATGGCATCAGGCAAGATGGCAGCGCACGCAAATCTTGCGGTGGATTGTGACCACTTAAAGTGTCACCTTTGTCAGCAGTTTAACTACTTTGAGAAAAAAAAGGTTCTCCATTCAGCTATTGCTTTACGATAAGCAGAGGTGGCATCTTGCTCATGAATAGCATCAAGGATTACCTCTGTCTGGATCACCGAGAGGACTGTTGCAACACACTTTGGATATGTAAGGTGCAATGTGTAGTAGTAGGCCATTATCACCAACATTGCCTCAGAAATGTCCTCTTTCGGAAGGGTGCAAATTGGTTCATTGCCCACTGCAATTATGCACGTTGTTCCATCGAAGAGTAGTAGTGGTGTGAATAGCGGACGCTTTGTCAAGTAGAGGGCTGGGTCCTCCTCAGACTAGAAGAAAGCAAAATCAATTAACTAGAGTGCACAAGAGAATCTCCCTCCATCTAGAAGAAGATTGTTTTTGGAAAAATTACCTTGAGTATGTGAATCAGAGATTCACTAGCGTTTGCCATTTTTTTTGGGGGGTACAGCTGGGGAAGAGAAAAGTGAAGGGAGTGCGCTCAAGACACCATCATAAAATCCGCTGAAAGAAATTGAACATCACAACAGGTCTATGGTTCAAATAAGTTAAAACCTGAAAATACCTCCATGAACATCCAAAGGCAATGGAGGCTTCATGGCCTTTTTCCAAATTCCAAAGAATTGGACTTTTTTAGAAAAATCTGACCATCTTTCCTTGGTTTCCAGGAGGTATTTGGTGTTGGTGCCCCAACAATCCTGCACAGCTCATCTATAGCCTAAAACAAATGAACACAAATGAAACACCTAATCTACAAATTATCAAAGAAATTGGCCTTACATGTTTTGGGTCCTTAAAGCATGGGTAGGCTTGCAATATTTTTGCAGGCCTCTCTTCCTCACGCGTGACATTTGAGTCTATGAACGCCCGACGTGCTTTGAACTCTAGGTTTAGTACTTGAGCAACGTCGCTCTGGTTGGGTTTGAATTTTTTTTTTTATACATTGCACTTAAAGTTTTATAGTGCCTGGCCTGCACTTTCAGACTGTCCACTTCAGCTGAAAACAGAAGAAAAGGTTAAGGATGCACATTTAATTTACTTCCTAAATATGTTTGCCACACAATGTCATAAAAAAACATATTCAGAGGGTATTGAAAATCAAAGGGAGCCGATATGTGGTACAAATACACATGCTTTTTTCGAAAGCTTGCCTATAGAATGAGTTATTGAAGTTTTTAAATTGGGTATAAGTTTGATTCAACCGTTAAGTGAATCAAAGATTATCAACAAAAACAAACAAAATCATACCATTATCATTAGATTTCACAAGTGAGGATGATGAGCCAGACGTTTATGGCATTACGCTTGAAATGTTTGATTTAATCAGTTTATCTATACAAAATAAAAAAAGGAATGTCATGAGTTAAGAACAGAAGTAAATTAAGCAAAGTAAAATTGTCCATATCTGTGTTCATACAATGCAATTTTACAGAAGTAATCAAGATTGCAAGGATGAGAACAACATTTAATTATTGTGTTGACAATTAAACATTTGTTTTATCAAAATCAATCAAAGAGTTTGGTAAAACAAAGGCCATACCATCATTTCTGGGTTTTGGTTTTGAAGCCACCGGTTTGGAGGAGCAAGGGGTAGAGGATCTCTCTGGCGAGAAACACTTGGCTGGAAGAATGTGCAAATACATAATTAACAACATAGCAACATTACTAATTTTTTAAAACAAGTATTTACCACTTTGGTTGTCATCGCTGAGATCATCGTGGCTCTCAAGAGGTATGGTACAATCAGAGTCAAAAGAATGTGTAGTGCCATCTGCATCAGTGTTGTCCGAGTCAAATAGAGACTTCTTCGCCTTCCCTCGTTGTGGAACAGAACCTTGCCTCTTCCTTGGAGACCTCATATTTTGAAGTCGCTTAAACATTTTACAGTAGATAGTCAACTGCAAAAACAAAAATAATAATGTCTGTTTATAGAAAATAAATGGTTACTGGAGACTCACGTATGGCATTTGTGGGTCAGGATCACGCAACATTGGAAAGTAATCCACCATTTTCTGAGCCATTAGTCTTAGTTCCAGTTTAGAAGGGTATTTGGTTTCTTTACCCAAGGGACTTGCACGTAGCATTGCGATCATGCTAGTGATAGTGTTGCGAACAAGTCTGCAACAGAGCTCCTTCGATATTCTAAAATCGCTCACATTTCCTTCACGGAGCATTGAAAAGTACTGGGAGCGCACAACATCCAACTCTGAATCTGTGTATACAACATATTCAGGCGGAGCTGGCAGTTTAATGCTTTTGGTAGTTGGTGAGCTGGGAGATGAGCTCTGAGGCAAACTGGGGGATGAGCTCTGAGACTGGCATGGTGTTAAGTCATATGCAGTGGTATTGGCATTCTGGTCAGAATTTCCTTTCTGTGAGAGTATGAAAACATAATAGTAAACTACAATTACTTTATTTTGAGCAAATGCTTTAAAATACCATTTTGCAGATGAAATCCCATAGTTGTTTCCTTTGTAGAAAATCCGCAGCACCTGGAAATAAGTCTTTAAGATCCTCACGATTGATTGTAGTCAGTATTGCTTCATCAATATTAGCAGCTGCAACAGAACAGGTATAAAAAAGACATTAGTAATTTCAAGAATTAATTATGCCATAATCAAGTAAGGTAATTTTCTTCTTTTTCACTCTGCATTTCATAACCAAAGACAGTAGACATCACATTCTCTAGACAGGGGTTCTGTTAACCACGGGACCCCCAGTCTCAGCCTATACTACTACATCTAAATGTAGAATTTGATCTAAACTTAAATTAAAACTAATGATTTTTTAATCGAACAACTGAAGCACATAACACTAAATTATTCCCAGACACCCAGTCTGGGTGGGAGCACTGCATTAAAAACAAGAAGTATAACATCCTTAAATACTTACCCTCCAACACTGAACGGATACCCTCGTTCAGTCCCTCCAGTGCCATATTTAGAAATTACAGTCTCAACACAAAGGCTCTGGGGAAAAAGAAAAAAAGTTATAGGCTAACAGCTAGTAGGCTAAAAGTAGCAGCGCACGTGGCTACTCAAACTCTTTGCATAGTGCCGCAGTCTTTTATTGTTAAAAAAAGGATAAAGCCATAAACATAAAATGTCTATATGAAATTGGAAAAAAACATTTTTCTCCTTCAGGGACGACCTAACAAGATCTGTATTGTTAGCATGTCTTGTACCAATAGACTGTAAACTTTCTTGTACCACGGACCGTTATTATAATAGATCCATACACGGGACGCCATCGTGACGCAGCATTAACGAGCATTAGCCATGGCATTAGCAGGCTAGTTCATGCTAGCCTACTCAAAATTAACTAAACGCAGCATGTGTTCGATTGTACCGGTGTTATACAGTCTATGTGTTATACGAGATACAATTATCCTCATTTAGAAAAGAGAAGACAGCGTAGGATACTGACCTTGGTTTGTCACTTCAAACGTGGAAAAGAAGACATTCACTCGCAGGTTCGAGATGTATGCAAACGGCAAAGACGATGACGGAGACACATTTGGCGGTCGGCGCATGCGCGTATCATTAGGACAGATCCATATAGTGTAACGTACTGTCTACCTCCTAGCTCCTAGCTCCTTTTCTACATTGAATCTTATAGCCTAGGTGTCAGTAGATATAATTTCTGAATATCCGGATCCATCCGGAAACTGGAAGCTAGACGACCCGAACGCACGCAGACATGGCGTTGTGGAGGTGTATGATCTGTCTTATTTTTGCAGCATTGTCACTGAAGACACTTCTTAGCCACATCAATACAGCACATGGACGTAGTCAAGAGTTTTGGGTTCATTGCTGAATTAATGGATGTGACCAGGACTTCAGTGTTTTCAACTAATTTTTTCGCCACATCAAACGAACACACCCTGTGTTTATGAAACATGGAGTCCCGCCAACTACGTGGAGAACGACTCCAACATCGCGCTCGCTGGGAGTGGAAAAGTTTGGAGTATCAATTTTTGCAGATTCTTCAACAACCACCGCTCCAGCTACGACTAATGCTACGCCACTGGTTTCGACGCGGAATGAAACGTTTGAGGCCGAAGTGGTCATTAATGTAAGTCTCAATGCTAACTTTATGAATGTGTTGTGTCTGACCCATGGTTTGACCATGACCACATAAGCACCAAGTAACACACGTAGATTGAATGTATAACAGACATAAACGAAGACAAAATGTATCGAATATATTAAAAAGTACCTGAATTTTTTTTGTCATACACGTTTTAAAGTATAACATTTAGATATATCCTAGGCTATGCTTAATATTACATGTATATTAATACTTTTAGCAATTGTTTTTAATGCTTACTTCCCTGTTACTTCCCACTATTAATCATGTTTTCTATGAAGGATGAAGATGCGAGACCATCAACTTCCACTACCAACTATACCAGCAATGATCTCACCAGATGTGCTGCTGCTCTTGGTCTCAGTGTCCGTGAAGAGTGCCATTTGTCACAAGTAAGTTGATGAATGTGAGATTTTTAAATACTTTTTCAACCATAGTCATTATCAAATACTATATTACATTTGAATAGTTACTTGAATTCAATATTTCAAACAATTATACAATAATTTGTATATATTATCTATAGATTTTAATTTGATATGGTTTTTAAGGAGCAGTATGTAAAAATGTGGCCACAAGTGGTACTGCATCCTCTCCCACTCTCCCTGACTCAAGTTACCAGATATGCAGACGAATCTAGCTGGGACCATAACAGCTGAATAGACAAGTGTTTGGTCAACAAAAAATCTATACAAACACCTTTTTCATAAAGGACCCGATATATAAATCCTTATATTATTCCTTGTTTTGTCATTAACGAATTGAGAATCCTAACAACACCTTCTTTAGTTCTGCGGGCACATGTTACTTAACCAGTGAGATTAGCTCGATGCTGTGAGTTCTGGCAACTCGGATCACAGACTTTCTGATTGGTGAAACGGTGGAGGGCGGGACATGAAAATGAAAATGAAAACAATAACAATCTCTGAACTGATAACTACTGTTAAAGTATTGGAAAAGAGCAGGTTTATGAATGTCTTTTGACATATTGGGGCCCTTTTAATGATGACTTGACATGAAAATCTTACATATTGCTACTTTTAAGTGGGATACATTTAAGTTTGGGTATATCAACCTTGGGTATATCAACCTTGTTTGTTCTTTATTAATTGGTTCAGCTTTTTAAAATGAAAACTTTCTTTTTTTCAGAGAACTGTGAACCACATCATCTCAGGGGTGCAGCAATATCAGGCTGTTCTCATCAATGTGCTCCGGGAGAGAATGAGGGGAGTTTTTGATGGGCACTCTGAGAGGAGCCCTCAGCTTCAAAATGAAGCAATGTCCATATTTGACACTTTTGTGGATCCATTTTCAACCAGCGCAACTGGACAAAACAAGACCTACAGGAAAAACTTTAATCCAGTGAGTCCAGAGGAAGTAGTTGTTTCCAAAAAGATTGTCTGGGTCAAGCGAGGTGGAGCAAGGCGTATGTCTCTGTTTGCGTACAAGGTTTCAGTTCCTGCTCTGGCCCAGGCGACAGAATTTGTGAGTGACCTCTTAGATTATACGTCTTATTTTTCTGTTAGTTTTAGAGAGAGCGAGTTTGCACCTAAAATATAGTCTATGTGATGTTATTGTTCAGCAAAATCAGCCTGTGATTCAGTCTAGACTATAGTTTGGATCTATTGTTGTTAATTACAATATGGTTGTATTTTTCATGTGTGTACATTTGCGTTTCTTTTATACAATATTATCCAGCCCAAATTCAAAGCTGTTGACTTCAGTGGTATAACATCTTCAATGTCTTTAGTTAATTTGCAGACAAATAAACCTGCACAATGCATTTTGATTCTTGTCTTTTCATCTTAAACTCACACACATTTTTATATTACCAGTAAGATACTTTTTTAGTGTCCAAGGCTAGACAATATGACAATGAATGCTCATACGTTTTCAGTATAGGATAGGATTGAAAAAATATTGACCCCTCATCTTTATTGTGTTTCCTGACTAAAGTCTCTCAAATTACTATTAGAGATTAACACTTATTTTAAGATCTTAAATTTAGTCTTTTTTAAGGTTTGGGGTTAGCTTTTATATGTGGAAGTCAATAATATCTTATTTCAACTCTTAAAAATACTGTTTTAAGAGTTATAAACTCAACAAGATAAAAAGGTATTGTTCATGCTTAAAATAAGACAAGACCGCAAAGTCGGCACCTTAAAACAAGTAAATAACTTTTGAAACTAGATAAATAATCTAGCATGGCTAGAATTAAGATTTACTATCTTACCTAGTCTCAGAAAATTTGCAGTGTAGGTCTTACGGTGGGCTCGAACCCACGACCTTCAGGCCCAAAGGCCAATGCTCTACCAACTGAGCACTTTACGTTTCTCCATATAAACGTATACGGACTAAACTACAACAGTGACTCCTATATCTGAAGACATTAGCTGCAAGAGGTGCCCTGAGGTGCAAGAGGTGTTTCAGTTTAGTCTGTTGCAGCTGTGCGCTTAGAGCTCGTGATTTGTAAACATTTTCTGGGAGTACAGTAACATCTGCGCCCGTGTCTAAAAATAGACTGTGTGCCGTCTTAGTTGTTCACTTTAACAATAGCCATCCAAGCAAATTATGGCCACTGTCAGTGAGGGGGCTTCTCCTGCTGAGTGTCATCTGTTGAAATTTTACACAGTGGCAGTTCAATCTGGAGAGACCAAGACAGAAAATTAAGTGAATTTAATGTTTGGCACTTTGACCCCGGCAGGGACACTTGCAGTGGGGAGATTGTTTGCTGCTGAAGATGATCTCAGATCCCCCGGGGTTAAGCACCGGTGGTGGCTAGAAGCATGGTGTGAATGGGGTGTAGGTGGGGCAGGAGCCAGAGCAGGAGCCAGAGCAGGAGCCAGAGCAGGAGCTCGAGGTTGTCAAGAGCTTTGAGAAGTGCTGGTTAGTAGGAAGTGGCTGATTTTAAACCCACTTTGCTGTCAGTAGGTTGGCAGGGGGCTGGCTAAGCTGTGTAATTGGCTGAGACAAGATAAGATAAACCTTTTCGTCTCACAGTGGAGAAATTTCAGTGTCATCGTCGCGCACATTACAGCAGAGAAAGAAGGAACTGAGAGCACTCAGATTGCACACATCTAATAAATCTGTTTAAGATAATAGACAATAAAATAAGAAACTCTGGGGCTCTAATTGCACTTGGTTCAGAAGTATTTACAAATGTCCATATTGTACTTTAGCAGCGGAGAATATGAATATGAGCAGAATAAGCATCAAAAATAATATCTACAGGTAAAGTGACTAGTGGGTATTGCAAGCATGTCAGCGCACGTCATTTTGGCCACTTTTGAGCAGGGACCCGCCCACACTGGTTGGGCTACAAACACGCCTTAGTGGGGGTTACGGTAAAGTTTCAAGAACCAATCATAATGGCTATCAAAATACGCTTTCAAAATAAACCAGCCACAGAGTCTTGGTTGACGCACACGTGTAATTCACAGCAAAGGTGCCACACGTGTGTTCTAGATGTCCGTAAGTATATCTTGTTTTAAGCAATTGCATGCTTTCCTAACGCAATGCTAACTTTAGTGATCAAAAGTATCCATTCAAAAAGTTAAACAATATTGGTGGCAAGGCTAGCTTTTGGCTACACTTACCATGCGTTCATTAACGTTGGTTATACTACTAAACAATTTAACAGTTGTTTCTTCATTAAAAATCATCCTGTTGTTTAAACATGTGTAGATACTAAAACAATAGCGCCATTTGCAAGTGTTTTTTAACCTTATTTGTCAAAACAAGTAATGTAGCATGACCATAATTCATACGTTTTTTTGGTTTATAGATCATTTGTCAATTTTTTGCAGTGGCCGAAAGCCACAAGCGGATTGATGCACTGACCCCAAGTGCACTCTGCTGCACTGTCGCTTTTGTACAAATTATAAGGGGGATTTTGCAAGAATGGAAGTGTATATACAAAGCCACCTGAAAACTGTGGTATGTTATGGAAGTATGATTTATTTGCTTGGTTATTACTACTTTTGATGATGATGACGCCAAAAGGTATATTATAATATATCACGTAGTTAATTAATATAGTGTTGAGTTGATCGAGAATGATTATGTTGTCACTTTTCTTCAATAACATGGATCTGGTCATTAAAACATTATTTGATTTAGTTTCATGCTGGCCACTAGAAAATTGTATTTATTGAGTAAAATTGCCAATAAATGTAATACAAATTTAGTTTCTGAGTGCTTGTAGTACTCCAGTAATTTTAAATTTTAAAAGTCTGTTATGTGAAAAACGTTTCTGCTGATCTCATAATGCTTTGCAGATGACATCTTTCCGAACTCTATACATTAAATGTGTGCTATATTGTTTACTAGAAGTACAATAAGCTGTGGATAAATACTGTATATGTTTCTTACAGACTTTGTGATTTTTATGTGCAACTGGGACTGCAGAGGTGGTTGTCACTTACACTGCTGTTGAACATTGCAGAGATGAAAGGCAATCCTAAGTACTCTGCCTGCTCTGCCCCAGAACCAGCCGCCACTTCCCACGACACTCAATTCCACTAATGTGAAGAGGGTACAGTGCATCATATGTAAAGTTGACTTGAACAGCACTCGAGATGACTTGAAAAGTACTTAAAACAGAACTTGATGAGCCAGTATCCCATTGCTAAGGAAGATATCAGAGTTAATGGACACTTGCCATGCCAATATCTGGACATTAGCTTGGGCTTATGTGCTGTTGGAAAGTCATTCAACAACAATAGTACACCAATTCATGTTAAAAAAACAAACTTCAAGCACAAACCACCAAATTAGCTGTTCTTTAGTTGCCTGTCACCACAAAAAAGAGGTAATGCAGAGGAGCGCCTTTACTTCTTATGAATGTGCTCACATACAGTCTTTGAGGTATTGTCCACCACTCCTCATCTCCAAGATCCATCTTGAGAAGGATGACCAGACAAAAATAGACAACTAATGGTTTAGTGAGGAAAAAAAGGTCATGTACCACAAACGGCGGTAAAAGAAAATTGCATTACTCTGAGTATTGATGTTAAAGTAAGAAGTTGGACGTAGAGAAAATTTGTTCCAATCTATGAGCCACTCCTGTCATACAGTAATCACTTTGGCCGAATAATGGTTATGTTTGACATAGTAAGACACAGGCATGCATCCACAAATGCATTGCAAAATGGCACCTGTTCCAAACAATGAAGGATCACTTCACAAGTAATGCTAATGATTGATGAGAGCAACGTGGCTGAAGATGACCCTGAAACTGAAAATGGTACAGAGCCGGGCCCATACATGTATCTCCTGCAATGCAAGGACTTATTTAGGCTGAGTTTACACGGAGACAATGTGGCAGTAAAACGGTATAGTTGGATGTCAGTTGCTACCAACCGTTCATACAAAGACTGGGTTTCAGGGGGGTGAAAACGTAAGTGTTCAGATCCAGCCTGCAGAGTGGGACAACTCAGATACGCTGCACAGCAGGGAGCTCTTTCACACCCGCGAGAGGGGAAAGGTGTGAAATCCCCCTCTGCTCTGACCCCCACCTCCGCGCTGCTCCCCGCACGTAAATTTGGACATGCGCAGTAGCGGAGAACAAACAAAAACAACAATGGCGGCGGTCACACTAACTAGCTTCGTGGGGTTCCAGCGCGGGACAGAGGATAATTCTACTCCTTCGTTCGTCCAAACGAAGCTCTAGGTTCAGTTTCCATGTTAACAGCTGCTGTTAAAATATAGAATGATGTTGGTACTTTCTGAGGGTCTGGCACAGGAAGTGAATATACTGCCGGGAGGGGGGCTGGGGGTCGTGTGTCGTGTTGTAAAGTTTCTCTGCCCACAACTGGCCGGGCGCTAGAACTACAGTGCCTTGCGAAAGTATTCGGCCCCCTTGAACCTTTCAACATTTCGCCATATTTCAGGCTTCAAACATAAAGATATAAAATTTTAATTTTTTGTCATGAATCAACAACAAGTGGGACACAATCGTGAAGTGGAATGAAATTTGTTGGATAATTTAAACTTTTTTAACAAATAAACTGAAAAGTGGGGCGTGCAATATTATTCGGCCCCTTTACTTTCAGTGCAGCAAACTCACTCCAGAAGTTCAGTGAGGATCTTTGAATGATCCAATGTTGTCCTAAATGACTGATGATGATAAATAGAATGCACCTGTGTGTAATCAAGTCTCCGTATAAATGCACCTGCTCTTTGATAGTCTCAGGGTTCTGTTTAAAGCGCAGAGAGAACCATGAAGACAAAGGAACACACCAGGCAGGTCCAAGATACTGTTGTGGAGAAGTTTAAAGCCGGATTTGGATACAAAAAGATTTCCCAAGCGTTAAACATCTCAAGGAGCACTGTGCAAGCAATTATATTGAAATGGAAGGAGTATCAGACCACTGCAAATCTACCAAGACCCGGCCGTCCCTCCAAACTTTCGACTCAAACAAGGAGAAGACTGATCAGAGATGCAGCCAAGAGGCCCATGATCACTCTGGATGAACTGCAGATAACTACAGCTGAGGTGGGGATGGTGTGTTCAGGGTGATGAGCTGTGTTGCGTTTACGCCAAACATATCGTTTTGCATTGTGGCCAAAAAGTTTGATTTTGGTTTCATCTGACCAGAGCACCTTCTTCCACATGTTTGGTGTGTCTCCCAGGTGGCTTGTGGCAAACTTTAAACGAGACTTTTATCAGATATCTTTGAGAAATGGCCACTCTTCCATAAAGGCCAGATTTGTGCAGTGCACGACTGATTGTTGTCCTATGGACAGACTCTCCCAACGGAGTAACGGAGTTACTCCACTATAAAAACTAGTTACTAGTAAAAGTAACTATTGCGTTACTTTTTCGTTTTGTTCTGGAACATAATGTGCACTCAATGTTCGCATTTTTACCTTTAACCTCAGTGAGTTTAAAATAGTGCCAATATTTCCATCTAGAAAAGGCTGTTTTGCTGCTGAAGTCCTGTTCACTCTTCATCTCTCTCTGTGCTGTAAGCACTAAACACCAACACGCTCCACTGTAAATGTGGAAACACCGGTGAAGCACCGACTTCAGCCCAATCAGATGAACATATATATCATATAAATCAAGTGGACAGTTTGTTTGGCTCCACTAGAATATGTTTCATGCCTGCATTGTTTGTTCGTACAAAACGCAAAACTATGAGTTATGGGTCTTACCTTATAAATGACCTGCACAGACCACTTCGGTTCAGACCAGTTCTGTGTTTAAGTCCAGATAATAGTTTGAGCGTAGATATGTAATCCTCAATTTGGAAATGAGTTTTAAAAAGTAAAACAAAACGCGTGTGTCCGCCATAAACTCCTCTGTTTTGCTGCAGCCGGGTGCATCCAATTTCTAAAATCAACCGTCTTACACTTCACCTCTTTCTTATCATTTCTATAGTCATTGAAAAAATTACCCTATGTGCATTTTAAATTATCTTAAAATGTGTTATATGTATGTTAGCCAAACCTGTTGCTGTCCTTAGCAGATAAACCAGGAAGAGAAAGGAGCTTATCGATGGGAATTGTATGCAGCCGACTTCTGCGCTCACATGCGCTCCTCTGAGGCTGGCCTCAAGGTGATACAAGCCGTGGTTGAGCGCGATTAAGACCCATATTTGTTTCAAAATCACAATTTATGACCATCCTCTCAACTGTAGACATGTAGATTGTAAAGGAAATATGTTTTACATCAGCCAATAATTGCTGATTATTATCAATTCTCGCATGACAACACACGCACGAGTCCTATCACGAAGTAAAAAGAGAAGTTCATTGTGCGTCTTGAGTAACGCGCAGTAACGGGATGTCGGAAATGATAACGGCGTTAAAGTTACAGTCAAAGTAATTAGTTACGCCGTTATTCCCATCACTGGTCTAGTGTCTAGTATGCTCAACAAAAAAGTTGACAACAACTTAGTCAGAAGTTTAACTGAGGGGTGGGTGGGGCAGTAGTGTGTTGAACTGTCAAATAATGTTCGTTTGGCTGCCTGCGGCTCGAGGATATAGCAAGACCAATTTTGTTGTTGTTGTTGCAAGCATTGATTAATGATTATGCGTGACACGGTCTCAATTTGCGGGACGCATGAATTGGGCTTCAAACGCTGTGCGCGCACGCGCTACGCGGGACGGGTGGTCACCCTAGTCCACCCCCATCAGCCCGGGGTGGTATTGCAAGCATGTCAGCGCACGTCATTTGGGCCACTTTTGAGCTGGGACCCTCCCCCACTGGTGCAAAGTAGATTCGAAAAGATAAAAATTGAGTTGATCATGCGTTTGCAAAAGGAAATAGAGAAAAGATGCAAATATGATAAAGTATTACAAAAAAAATTGGGGTGCATCAGGTAACTAAACTGTACTCGGTACTGTGTCCATTTTTCTTATTCATATTGTATTTTTGCACCACATGAGGCTGGGCTGAGATTATATGCCCATGTGGACAAGTGTTGTCCATAAAATTCAACATCAGGGCAGAAAGTCCACGCGACTTCACTGTTATCTTGGAAACATCTACCAAACATTTGCATACAGTATATGACTTTGCAAGGGGCCTAGCTGTGCATGTATGCTGATCTCAGATCCGAATAATGTCCCTTTCAGCCCACATGAGTGTAGACTGCTTGACCCCAGCCCTGAAAACATTGAATGGGCTTCCAGTGAGGGCACTTTGAGTTTACCCTGGCTGACTTCCAAGATGAACCACCGAGACCCAAATGGGCATACAGTGACGGGATCACAAGAACATTAGTGCCTTTATGACATCTTCCATGAAAACAACCACTAAAGATCCTACAAGATAGGACTTGTTAGTGAACGTCTTAGAAAGATAAACAGCCAAGTTGCGTAACAGTTATTCTCTATCATGAAAAAAAACTATTATTTCATGTACTTGCCTTCTGCACATGTGTTCATGATGCAGAATATCATACACCATTACAATGTTTGTTGAAAGTACTTTCAATATATGCATATATTGCACATAATGCTGTCCTTTGTGAACATTCATCCACAGTGCCATGTTGGCAAGAACCAATACATGAGAGACTCATTTTGGTCTGGGGGCAAAATACAACCTAATTGGAGCTCAACTGGGCCGGACGAGAAGATTCTCTTGAAAAATACCCCAAAACAGTACAAAGTCCAACTTTTTGTGCACATAAACAATTTTAATTAAAACTTCCTTTAAATTACGGTCTAATACTCGCTCAGTTTTAACTGTAAATCTGTTACAGACTTAAATGTAACAAAAAATACTTATATTAATATTTGCGTGTTAGCTTGCTCACAAAGGTACAGTAGGTACCACTTTGCACCTCGGCTTAACCATCGGTGTGGTAAGGAAGTTCATGGCTATGTTATTATCAGAGAGAAAGCATCGAACTGCCCATGATGCATTCAGTTGAAATGAACAAAACAATTCCATAACGCGATTCTCTCTTAACGACTGCAGCAGTGTCTGTGTGAAATACAGTGAAATGTCCAAAAATCATCACCTCCATTTCCAGCTTTGTCACAACACCTGCTTTTACCATCGATACCAGACTTTTACAATACCTCCTTTACGCTTACGTTAAAGCAGACCCTATTTTGACGTCATACTGCTGAGAGAAAAATTATACATTTGCCGATACATTTTCTCAAGAGCTGACTTTTGGACCAGCCTTTAAAGCTGTTTGAGAGGTAAGATGCTATATATTAGCATTAGCTAATTCTCATTCCAGGTCCAGCCCCACCGGCCAGGGGTGGTATAGCAAGCATGTCAGCGCACGTCATTTCGGACATTTTGAGCTGGCATGTACGCTGGCGTGCATCAGTGACTGTTGTGTGTACAGTGGACATGGGTCAGTTCTGAATTGGGGACTTTCAGATTTTAATATTCAAAGATACTTGAATTTCATTTCAGAGAGTAATAAAACTGCTTTCGTAATTCAGATTTTACTTTGATTGGTATTTAGTTACAATTACCCCTAAAAGTGATTGTCTGGAGTTTGTCAGAAAAAAGAGAGAGGTACATGATTTGAAAAAAACAACGCAAGCTCCCTCCCCCTTCCTTTCGGATTGGTCTACGCCTACATTTCCGTAGCACATTTAAATGTTAATCGGAGAACACATTATACATATACATTATTAATACACATGCACGGAGGTTTTCAGAATTATTTGTTAACGTTTTCATGAAAAATAATGTTTTAATGCACAAAAAAGCGACCGCAGTAAACCTGGAAGTAGCTATTATCATGAATTGCACATTATAGGACACATCTGCAGAGGATCTGATTATGGATATAGGTTCAGTATATAAATGATTATGGATATAGGTTCAGTATATAAATGATTATGGATATAGGTTCAGTGTATAAATGATTATGGATATAGGTTCAGTGCATAAATGATTATGGATATAGGTTCAGTATATAAATGGGTAACTCAGCGCAGATGTTCAGAATTCTTTGTTCAGTTTTCATGTAGTTCCAGAGCCTAATAGAAGCTTCATTCGGAGGCTCCGTGAAAACAAACAACTGAGCATGAGCAGCTACGAGCATCAGCGCCGATGATTGACAGCCCTTGGCATCACTTGGTTGGTTAACGTGGACGGCATCGTGGATTCTGAACTATAGCTAAGAGAAGGGAAGGCGGGACTTACCCGTAATATTAGAATTATTAAAATGACTTATTTGATATCAACATTTAAGGCTAGGAGGTAAATGAAACCATTCTTAAAATGTATAATTCATTTAGAGTTCCAGACTATCACTTTAAGAATGTAGTTAATAGTACAATTTTGGGGATAAGTAATGAAAAACTATACCTAATTACTTTTTTTAACTGACTTGCCCTACATTGACAATGAAGAGGAGTCCAAGTTAAGAGTATGAAGTGCGTGGTTTTGAAGCAACTTCAGCAGACTCAGAATAAAAGCAGGAGAGGCTCATGTTTACACTGCGGACACATTAACCAACAGACAAAACACCAGCTTTTAAAAAAACATGGCGCTTGTTGCTGAGTTCCTCTCTCACTTATTGTCACAGCTGTAATCGCAGCCACTGATTTTGCACGCGCTCACACCAAAAGTAAACAGTATTTCCGTTTAAAGTCGCCCAGCCTTAAATTGGATCAACTCAAATTTGAGATAATGTCATCTTTTAAATGTGTGCTTCTCCTGGCCTTTTCGCATGCCAACACGCACACATGACCAGACACATCCAACGCCCTCATTTCCCTGCTGCAGACAGGTTTCAAAGCAATAGGAGCCGGACTCAGTGGCATTTGCAGCGCGCTGTCGTGGGCTCTTAGAGCGGGTGAAGGTCATGTACACACACACACATAAGGCCTTTTCAGTGATGGAACGTAACAGTTGACTTTCAACCCACACATAAAAACAATCCATCTCACTAAATCCTGGCTCTAAAAACAATGTATTGCTAACCTTAAAATTCTTAAATAATTTCATTATTATGTCTGAAAAATCTGTTTGAAAGATGGGAAAGAAAGGACCACCCCCACTCAGTCCAAAGAGTGACTCACAGGACACTAATGTGGAAGACAGCAGAGATTATTGCACATTGATGGCTGTGTTAGAAAAGATGAAACCGGTGTTCAAAACCGTATGAGCATTTCAAAGACATGAGTGGGGAGTTGTGCAATCTAAAGAGTCCCCAGTTACTCCCACCCATCTCATTCAAACTCCTGTGCATCGCTTCAATTCGGTATTCAAACTTCATTAAAAGAACGTCTTGTTTCATCTATTTAATAGAAAGGATGTCCAATCCGCAGGATATTTGAGGGGGCCATCAGAATGTGAGCGACAAAGACTTTTCTTGGGAGGATATTAAACGTTAAATTCTTCAAATTAGGCAAGGAGAAAAAAAACGTTTTTTTTAGTTTAAAAACATAACAGTGACTGGAGTAGTGATTCGCACATCAATACCTACAGATCGGGTGCGTCGGAGGAGAGGCTTGTACGGCCTAATGTGATAGAGAGAATAAATCCTGCACACAGTCTTACTTGCAAATTAAAAATTATTTATTGACTATCATAAAAATTTGACAGTAAAATTAGACATACATTTGTGGATCTAGAGCCGTTTCTGCAGGGTTTTTTCAGTTTGAATGTTTAGCACCATCCCCCAACTCGCTCACAGGCTTCTCATTTCCCGTTACCTTGAACCTTGAAACCTTGAAAAATTGGGGCTTTGAGCGATCGAGTGACAGACCAGGGACCACCACCCTGTCCAGACTATCACTTTAACATATAGCAACGTCCGAAACCCCTGGAAGCGTGTGTAGCTAGAGAAGTCTAGAGGTCTCTGCTCATACTGCTGCCCTGGTGACCTAGCAACGTATAAAGTGTGAGAAAATGTATGGATGGATGAGTGGCTCAACAGGCTTTGATCAGCTTTGATTAGAAGTCTAGCGTTTTCAGATCTTAATTCTCAGTCATTCACCAGACTGCCAAGTTTGGTGTCCTTTAGTTTAATAAAAGGATCTCTCCATACGCCTTGGCGAAATGTAAACAAGACCACCTCCTGAAGGATCACCGACTACAGAGCCTCTGAGTTTTACCATGAATCTATTATGATAGTTTTACAAACGCGGTGTGAAGAGAAGAGACTGATGGAGGACTAATGTCTGCAGGAGCTTAAAACTATGATGATCATCATAGCTGTGGTCCTCCATGGTTCTTTTATGCCGCTTTTCCACAGTAACGGTACAATACAGCGCGGTTATTTTGCATTTCCACTGGTGTTGGTATCGGAGTTTGCGTACTTTTTTTGTACCACCTCGACTGTGGTTCCATCCGTGCTGTACCGTTATCACGTTGGCTGACTGCCTTACACTGATTGGTCAACGAGTGTCGTCTCATAAGTGAGACGTCCTACCCTGTGGTAACCACATCTCAACCCCGCCATTTTTAAACCCGCCTGTTCTGTAGCAAAACACGCACTTTTTGTGAGAGCAATGGAAACCTCCAAGACCCCCAAAACTTTGCCTTGGTCAGTTGCCGAGGTCCAATGCCTACTGTCTGTCGTGGCCGAGGACAGTATTCAGAAGGAGCTCGACGGCACTACGCGCAACCACAAAGTTTTTAAAGATATCTCCCAGATCTTGGCCGCACGCTGTATCACTGTACGCTGCAACAGTGCAGAGAAAAGCTTCACTGATTATCGGGCCATAAAAGACCACAATGGCCAAGTGGGGCCAACAGAAGGAATTGGAGGTGGTTTGGCGAAATGGACGACATTTATGGCCACAGGCCGAACAATGGACGGGAGTGTGGTGTGGACTCGGCGACATCGTTGCTTCTGTCGATCGAGAATCGTGTTTTGTTACTTTTGTCTGTAGTAATCGTGAAGTAATCGTAGTAATCGTGAAAATAACTGGCACACCGTTGTTATGCTGACTCCAAAAAGGTGACCAATGCTTCTGTACTCAGAGCCAGTAGCAAGCTTACAGAGTGCGATAGCCACTCTTTTTCAGGGGCACACAGTCACGGAAACTAGTGTCTCGTCGCTCTATAATTGGGCGCAGCTTCAGGCACAGGAAACCCAACGTTTCTTCGGACAATCCGAAATTCTGCACCCACTGCTCATTGCTGAAGTTGGGGACTACTATGTTCCACCACTCGGAGGCTCGGTTGATTGCCCAGAACTACGGCTTACGGCGGCGACGCAAGACGAGAGCCATCTGAAACACAAACATACAGCATACAGTTTCATGCTTTTTAGTGATAACCAGCAGCCATTACTGTGCACGACGACTGCTACCAAGCTACATTACATACAGTGTAAAAGTATTGCGAAAGTATTCGGCCCCCTTGAACCTTTCAACATTTCGCCACATTTCAAGCTTCAAACATAAAGATATAAAAATTTAATTTCTTGTCAAGAATCAACAACAAGTGGGACACAATCGTGAAGTGGAACAAAATTTATTGGATTATTTAAACTTTTTTAACAAGTAAACTGAAAAGTGGGATACTTTGTAGCACCACCATCCATCCATCCATTTTCTACCCTTTAATCCATTTCTGGGTCAGGGGGGTGGCAGTCAGAGATGCCACCCAAGTCTCATAGCACCAGCCCCTCACTGACCCTCTGCAGGTGGTGAGTCCACAGGAGGACGGCTGCTCTCTGATTGTGAGCATAGCCTTGATCTTTCAGTGGGGGCTTTTGGGCAAAGTGGGGTTAAGTGTCTTGCCTAAGGACACAACAACAGCAGTCATCAGTGGGAGTCGGTGGAGAAGGTGCAGAGGTGGGAATTGAACCCACGACCTTCTGGGCTTAAGGCCAATGCTCTACCAACTGAGCTACTGTCGTCTGTAGCACCACCTTTTGCTGCAATTACAGCTACAAGTCGCTTGGGGTATATCGAGAGACTGGAATTCTTTCCCATTCTTCCTTGCAAAACAGCTCGAGCTCAGTGAGGTTGGATGGAGAGCGTTTGTGAACAGCAGTCTTCAGCTCTTTCCACAGATTCTCGATTGGATTCAGGTCTGGACTTTGACTTGGCCATTCTAACACCTGGATACGTCTATTTGTGAACCATTCCATTGTAGATTTGGCTTTATGTTTTGGATCATTGTCCTGTTGGAAGATAAATCTCCGTCCCAACAGGTTTTCTTTCAGAATGGTCCTGTATTTGGCTCCATCCATCTTCCCATCAATTTTAGCCATCTTCCCTGTCCCTGCTGAATAAAAGCAGGCCCAAACCATGATGCAGGCCCAAACCATGATGCTGCCACCACCATGTTTGACAGTGGGGATGGTGTGTTCAGGGTGATGAGCTGTGTTGCTTTTACACCAAACATATCGTTTTGCATTGTGGCCAAAAAGTTCCATTTTGGTTTCATCTGACCAGAGCACATTCTTCCACATGTTTGGTGTGTCTCCCAGGTGGCTTGTGGCAAACTTTAAACGAGACTTTTTATGGATATCTTTGAGAAATGGCTTTCTTCTTGCCACTCTTCCATAAAGGCTAGATTTGTGCAGTGCACGACTGATTGTTGTCCTATGGACAGACTCTCCCACCTCAGCTGTAGTTATCTGCAGTTCATCCAGAGTGATCATGGGCCTCTTGGCTGCATCTCTGATCAGTCTTCTCCTTGTTTGAGATGAAAGTTGGGAGGGACGGCCGGGTCTTGGTAGATTTGCAGTGGTCTGATACTCCTTCCATTTCAATACAATTGCTTGCACAGTGCTCCTTGAGATGTTTAAAGCTTGGGAAATCTTTTTGTATCCAAATCCGGCTTTAAACTTCTCCACAACAGTATCTCGGACCTGCCTGGTGTATTCCTTTGTCTTCATGGTTCTCTCTGCGCTTTAAACAGAACCCTGAGACTATCAAAGAGCAGGTTCATTTATACGGAGACTTGATTACACACAGGTGCATTCTATTTATCATCATCAGTCATTTAGGACAACATTGGATCATTCAAAGATCCTCACTGAACTTCTGGAGTGAGTTTGCTGCACTGAAAGTAAAGGGGCCGAATGATATTGCACGCTTAGTTTAAATAATCCAATAAATTTCGTTCCACTTCACGATTGTGTCCCACTTGTTGTTGATTCATGACAAAAAGTTAAAATTTTATATCTTTATGTTTGAAGCCTGAAATGTGGCGAAATGTTGAAAAGTTCAAGGGGGCCGAATACTTACATAGCTACATAGCAACAGTAACTTACCCGCAAACGTCTTGTTGCAGCTCGTATTTGTGCCGTCCTCGGCTCCTTACTCCTCCTGCACGGCTTTCAAAAGCTCCCTGTATTCTATTTTGTCTTGCCGCATGGATTCTTCTCTGGCACTTAATTTTGTGTAAGACTACAAGTCACAGAGCAAACAGAAAGTACATCTCGGTGTCCTCCATTGTTTGCGATGGTGTATGCTGTTCGGTTTTGTGTGTGTCGCGCGTAAATGACGTCACTGCAGTTTTTGTAGCCGTGGTACAACGAGGCCCACCCACATTTGAGGAGGTACTATTTTAATGGAAAAACACCCGACCTCGGCCATGCCGTGTCGTACCGTACTGTTACTGTGGAAAAGCGGCTTTATATAACTGGTCCTCCATGATCTCTTCGTCAAACTTGTGAGGGTGAAAACAACATCAGTAGCATCTGTGAATCGAAAACGAGATTCTCGCATCCTTTTTGTCCCTAATCCACCAATGTATTTCAAGATGGTGCAAGAGTACGATGCTCTCATGTACATTTATAGGTCAACATCGAAGCTTGTGAAAACAATTACAAAAACATGGTGGAGGTAAATATCCATTTGTTATTAGTTAACATGTTTTTTTTTCATTTGGAGCAACTGTAAAAATTACAGAGTGGCTTTTAAAGTGCTTTGGGCAAGGACAGATTTGACTACATATATTTTGCCATTGTGATTATGTTGTGCTCTGAGTCCAAACACAAAGAAAGAAAAGTGACTCACTTGCCTGGATGGTCTCATATTTACACCATATATTATCCCCCACATCTTCCAAGCCTTTTATCTTTCCAGAATGCGCATCTCAAATTTACAGCATGATTGCGGCCATCGGAAAAAAAACAGGAGAAAATTGGCCAGATTTCAAGCATCTCCACATTCTGTTTCTTCTGAAGGCTGCAGGAAAACAAAACCACTATGGTGTGTCTCTGAAAGCTGGGAACATTGGTCTAATTGAAAGCGATTTACTATAGGATATGACATTATTGTTGCATAACATATTTGTTAGGAGGAAATGAGGAAGTCTCTCGACATGGTGCAAGCTTATATATACGTATATTAGCATGATTTTTTTCTAAAGAAGACACGAAGCATTGTTAAATCACACATTTTGATAATTGCTCTCATTTTGTGCACTCAATTGGCTTAATAAGAAATTGGTTCATTTATAAACCTTTTTCCCTCATATAATTTCTGGAAGCGGCATGTAGTAATTGTTGGGTTTAGCGTTTACATGTTGACAAGTACAATTTTTGAAGTCATCATGTTTGAAAAGGTTATCACAATCTCAAGTCGCTACAGAGCATTGGGCGGGTGTGGATGGTGGGTAAAACACTGAAGCTCAGAGAGAAGACAAATAGGATTTATATCGTTTTTTTTCCGGGTGAACGAATGAACAAGGCCAAGAGCTCAGACTCTCAGAGAAAATCTGTTATATGGATTTTTATGGAAAAATCTTTCAACTCTGTTACAGCATTCAGTTCTCTTATAAGAATCTTATAATTAGACTTGATCTGTTTTCAGTGTTTTCTCATGATCTTTTTTTTAATGTTCAATAAACTAAACTAGTTGAATGCACAGTTGTACTTCAAGACAATTACTTTGAAATGAAAATAATGATTTCACATTTACCTAAAGCTTAATTAGGGAATAGTCACATTCTTACACTAAACTTTTTTTTAACCATTTACATTTAACAAAATAGGCAGCACATTAACTTATTCTCAACAGTTCAAGACCACAACCTAATAATGTGACAAAATAAGACGAAGGCTCTTTCTATCATGAAGTGAGAGGAAGGAGGACTCAAATGCAGGAATACAAAAAATAATGATTTAATAAAATAAAGTCCAAGATGAAAAACTCAAAATCCAAACAAGAACTCAGGAACCACGAAAACAGACGGACAAACACAGAGACAATGCAATGAACCAGTAACAAGGGGAGAGACACAGAGAAACACATCAGGGCGGGGTGGACAATCAAGACAGGGGAAAACAGGACAGGAAGTCAAACTAAAAAACAAACCACAGAGAACAGATGTCAAATTAAAACCAAAGTACAAAAGAACAAAATCCACCTGATGCAAAAAGAAGACGACTTCATCTCCTGAGAGTGACAAAAACATTCAAGTGGTCGACCAACAACAGTTTGTTCAGATTGTGAGAGAAGTTTGGGGCTACAATTTTTTTTTCTTCAATAAAAATCTTGAGGGGGGCACCAAACATTTAACAAACATTTAGAAGTGTGGAAGAAATTATAATTATTATCTGTCGAGAACAAATGTAACCTTGGGCCATGATGCTTCCAAAATAATTACAACAGAGATCCCACTGGAGTCATTGGTTACACAGCACAGAGGAGAGGAATGATGATCCGAGGTGCTTTTTTTAAGATAAGATAAACCTTTTTAGAATAGGTGCATAGAATAGAGTAAGGCATAATAAATCAGCATACACTTCTAAGGAATAAAATTTAAAATAGGATGATTACAATTAATATATACAATATGCAAGTGCACATGGTGCACACAATATGTGCAGTAGGCAGTGCAATAAGGCGAGAGCAGTAAAGTGACTTAATAGGGGACAGTAAGGTGACTTAAAGGGCGGGGGGACAGGTTATGAAGAGTTCAAAAGTCCAACGGCAGAGGGGAAGAAACTGTTCTTGTGGCAGGAGGTTCTAGTCCTGATGGACCGCAGCCTCCTGCCCGTGGGGAGTGGTTGGAACAGTCCATGTGCGGGATGAGAGCCTCGAGGTCTGGCGACGTACAGGTCCTGCAGCAATGGAAGGCTGCGGCCAATCACTTCCTCTGCAGAGCGCACAATGCGCTGTAGTCTCTGTTTGTCCCTGACTGTGGCTCCAGCGAACCACACGGTGATGGAGGAGGTGAGGATGGACTCGATGATGGCTGTGTAGAACTGCACACAGGTTTAGCTGCTCAGCCCATGTGCGGTCGTTAGCACAGTGGGGGGCTCTTGGTTTGTAGTTGGTGATCAAACGGAGCCCCCTCCAGACAGAGGCAGGGTTGTTGTCCGCAAACTGCTGTTGTAGACGCTCTGTGCGCTGGGCCACCTTATACCCTCTGCTATCTCCCTCTTTGAAGGTGGACTCTTTCAGTTTCCTGAGCTGCCTGAGTTTAGCAGTGAACCAGGGTTTGTTGTTGTTATAGATGACCCTGGTCCTTGTTGGGATAATGCTATTGTAGAGATTTCATAACACTTTGAAGTAACTATTGTTAAAGTTCTAACTTCATTCTTACATATGCAGAAGCCGGTATTTTTCCACTTCATGTTTTGGTTATCTCCTCAAGGTTGAAGCTACAAGCACACTGTGGCAGCTGCTGATTGGAGGTCTCCGTTTCTCCTGAGTATATTACCACTTGCTGTCTGTAACATCTCTTGTTCGTGTGTTCGTGCGTCTACCCTCAACAATAAAACATGTCTTCTGTCTGAATTAAAGACACGATCCCAGACTTTGGCTGATTCCTAGCAGGTGGTGGAAGGATGCGGGCATTGTCTGTAACATCTACAACACAGAAGATTTTTTTTTTTTTTATAGAGAAAACTGAGAAACCTCAAGAGAAACCATGCGTCTGGACCAGCACACTTGAACAATCTGCACAGCCCCTGAGTCCAATCAGGCTGTGAGCTGCTGAGACATGGACAACACCATCGTCCTCCTTTGCATGGACATCATTTGGAACAATTGGATTACACAATTTGGACATAATTTGGACTGAATTGGATTGCTGAATATGGACACTAAAGCTAAAACGTGTGATTGAAAGACACGTCACAGAAGAATTCATGACTCAACACAACAATGCAGCCTGAAGAAACCAATACGGAGAAGTGGAAGAGACTGTTTTCAAAGCAATATCTGGAACCACCATCGACTGATGAAGTTTGGTATTTTACTGAAGATTGTTGAGTTTTATGAAAGATCTGAACATGTTTTATGAGTTTTTGAAGTACAGAGTTTGAGTTTTTGAAGTATTGAGTTAAGATGTTATGTTGCTGTTTATCGATCCTGATGGTCACACGTGAATGTGTGACCAGAGGGGGGAATGTAGAGATTTCATAACACTTTAATAGTTGCTTCAAAGTTCTAAATTCATTCTTACATATGCAGAAGCCTGTACTTTTCCACTTCATGTTTTGGTTATCTCCTCAAGGTTGAAGCTACAAGCACACTGTGGCAGCTGCTGATTGGAGGTCTCTGTTTCTCCTGAGTATATTATCACTTGCTGTCTTTAACATCTCTTGTTCGTGATGAGAAGTCTCTACCATTGACAATAAAACATGTCTTCTGTCTGAATTAAAGACACGATCCCAGACTTTGGCTAATTCTCTTCACTATCCTTGCAGAACTGAATGTATGAAGTCACAGTGTCCGTGTAGTCATCCAGACTATCTGTGGCAGCTCTGAAAATGTCCCAGTCTGTAGATTCCATGCATGCGCGCAGCTCCTCCACAGCCTCATCAGACCACACTTTGGAGCTCCTCACTACAGGTTTGGAGAGCTTCAATCTCTGTCTGTAAGCAGGAACCAGGTGGATCATGGAGTGGTCTGAGAAGCCGAGAGCTGCGCGTGGAACAGCACGATAAGCTCCGCGCACAGTGGTGTAGCAGTGATCCAGGGTGTTCTCCTCTCTGGTCGGGCATTTGATAAACTGTCTGTATTTGGGTAACTCCTGGCTCAAGTTTCCCTTGTTAAAAGGGTCTGAGAACTCAGCAGTTCTCATTGTACAGTCTGACAGCTTTTCCTTATTCTTCTCAGTGAGGGAAGGGGTCAGTGATGCAGTCGCTGTATCGTTCTGCTATTGTGGTGAAGAAGGAGCAGCGTCTGCAGTCAGAGCTGAGGATATACAGATCAGTCTACGCTCCTACCATCACCTGTGGTCATGAGCTGTGGGGAACGACCCAAGGACCAGATGGAGTATATAAGTAGTTGGAAACGTGTGTATTTTTACTAAAAAGGATACATTATGCTGCACTTTACATTTTGATAACCTCAAGTGCTACTTATTAAAATATAACAGTGTTTTGCTTTAATGCATTTCTAAATATCCATAAGAGGATTCAGGGCAGAAAAGTATCTCTTATAAATGCTTCAGCAGCCATCCATCAGATATCAGTAACAATATGATGTGTGTGACAATGAAATGCTAAATTATTCCATCAGGATGAAGCCGTCTGCACATGGAGGTTATGCGCCTGTCATCCGAGTGCAGAGCAGCACTTTTGAGCAGTGGCTGCCTGTCGCAGACACAGCAGGCTCGTGTCAGAGACAACAGACGCTCAGCCTCCAATGTGCAAATATCTCTCCTCTGTGGCTCCCAGGACACATGTAAGACAGAGTGCAAGTACTTCAGCACAGTTGTAAAAAGACATGTTTTTTCTTTTACCTACAGGCAGATTCACAGCTGTGCCGTAACTTTTAAAAGAACATCTTGTGCATTATGCATTATTTCTGTTAATTTTAGCACTTAACCTTTTAATTGTCATGGGGTGAAAAGAAAAAAGGAACCCAAATTGCAGGACTGAAAATAGAATACAGACCTGAAAACAAGCCGGGAACAAACATGGTATAGACCATGGGCGTATGTTTGCGTGGGGACCATGGGGACATGTCCCCACCAATATTTGGTGAGGACTAAAAAGTCCCCACCAAAATTACACAATGTCCCGGGACCCGGACGGTCCGGGACACATGTCTTCAGTTTTTTGCATATGCCACTTTTCTGCAAAACTATTGTCAACTCATTGTATTGAGAAATATTTGGGTGAGTAACTTTTGACATTGGGCAAGTAATATAAATGGTACTTGCCCGAATCGAAAGTGGCTGACAAAGCCTAATGTCAAGGCCTGCGGTTGATGTATTTTAGTGTCTGTTTTTGATTGTCTCAATACCTTCTTATATGATTTAGAAAAAATGCCACCTCCACCAAAAAAGATATTAGGAGCAATTTTAACACTTGGAAAGTAAGTAAGAAAAAGTACAAATAATAGAAAATTAGGAATTGTGATGATTAAAATTCTGTTAACATACATAGGAAACTCAACCAACAAGAGAGAACAATAGGGAATGTTGAGGTAGAAGCATCAGGCCCTTCAGTGCATCAGGTGAGGTTGGAATTTGCTCACTGCTCAAATCCAGAGATTCTCTGAAATCACGGACACTTTCCAAAAGTTTCTCATACGCATACTTTCTCTCTCACAGAGATCGCTCAGACGCTTCAAGCGGTTAATGATGAGAGCCACCGCTGAGGCGGCGATATTAATATTCATTTGTTCATTCATTCATTCACTTCTAAAGTTCAAGAGAGATGAGTGCTGCAGTGGGTCTAAACACTAGGGAAAAAACTTAGTTCCATACTGACCTGTTGTAAAAACAGGTGGATCACAATAGGGCGGGGCAAACAAGACACACAGGAGGCAATCTCAAAAGCAAAATAGAACCAGGCTAAAATAATCCAAAAGTCTATATCATGGCATTAATGTTCACTCTTGAAGAAAGTGATGTATTTTTATTTTTTTTTCTAAGTAGGGGCACTAATAACAAAAATAATTTGTATCTTTTTTTAGCACCATTGTTTTTATTATCTATAGACCTTTGCCAAATGATTGAGATGCAGTTTGATTGTAAAAGTAAGTAATGTTTATTTATATAGCGCATTTTACAGACCAAGGTCACCCAAAGAGTTCAGATATTGTTCCAATCATTCCACACACGGCGAGTTGCCGAACACACTGGTGCATCAGCCCCCAATCAGAACCATCCATTCACTCTCTCATTTACATTCATACCTATTGTGCATGTTTTAGTGTAGGGGCAACCGGAGCACCCGGAGGAAACCTACGCAGACGCGGGGAGAACATGCAAACTCCACTCAGAAAGGCCCTGTTCCGACCGAGATTCGAACCCAGGACCTTCTTGCTGAAAAGAAAAGAAAAGATGTGGATTGATACAACACCCCTGTAGTGGTATCAGTGGGAATCATTTCATCATTTGCGTAAATAGCTTCGTCCATGACATCATAGTCTAATCATTTGTATAGCACAGTGGTTCTCCAAGTTTGGTACGCTCCCTCTAGGGTTACGCCAAAGTATCACAAAAAAAATAATTCCTGGTTAATTTAAACCACACACGAACCGATTTCACCCCCGAGCATTCACAGGTCACCGGAAATCTCACAACATCTCTCGAGATCAGAGTAAACAGAGTGTGCGGGCCTCTCTGCTTCACGCAGCCTATAGAGACTCTCGTCTGACCACAGCAGCCACAGATACCATGAGGACAAACACATACATGTGGATTTTACTGCCCTACAGTTCTCTGGCCCGTACTGTCTGTGCTGTTCAACAATACAGTTTGTACGGACTACCTGTGAACGCATCACACACACTGCTAGACATGAAACTTTACAAACGCGCAAACCAACAAGCACGGCTGCAGTAACGGCTGCACCAACACGTCTGTACTGTATTAGGACAGAGTGCAAAGTAAACGTACAAACACAACCCATCAGTCTGATCATTTAGTGTACTAATCCCGTCCGAACAGGGCTTATGCCAACACTACCTGTGCAGCAGCAATTTCTGCCCAATTCCTCTCCTTGTCATTTCGGTGATGACTCTTTACACGACATTTCATACATACATTCACGGTGTTGCCAGAGGTCAACTAGTTGTTCCTCCATCTCTGATGTCCACCGAACTTTCTGGTGCGCCGTGCCGCTGACTGTTTTGGTTTTTTTCTGATTGGCTACACGCCGCAGTCATGGCAACGCGCTCGTCTGTCCTCGGGGGACACCACACACGAAGAGAAATCGGGCCAAAACAATCGAACATCCCTGGATATCCCTGATATTGAGATCGGAGCAGTCCCGAAGTCCTTCCGAGCGACGAGCGCAGTCTTAACACCCCACACACGGCAGGAAAATCCATCAGATTTTTTGTTACGATCTTCGGAGCGTTCTTACAATTGTCGTAGGGGTAAATCGGGTCCAAAATCGGCCTAATTATCCTGCCGTGTGAACCAGGCTTAAGCCTGGTGCTTTTTGTCACACTCTCCTCTTTTCCACTGGAGATCACAGGAGAACAAAACAAGCAAAGGACAAACTTCTTTTTGCTGCTGAAAGTAGACAGTCCTGTCTTTCAGACTCTGGTGGTTTCATATTTGTCATAGTCATGGCACACAATATTCTGTGAGTCTTGAAAATCAGTGAAGTCATCAAAAATGGCTGGCAGTCAATGAGAACCTCTTTTTCAAGGGAGTCCTGTACAAAAATTACATACAATTACAGATTACATACATATTATAAAACAGTCACATACAATTTCATAAAATTACTGATTATAAAAACAGTTACATTTCACTGAATATGTCTCAAGTGCTCTCAATCTCGATCTAAAAACAGTCAATGAAATAAGTTCAGATCATTTCTAGTCTTTTTGCAACACGTTCCATGTAGAAGGAGCAGCAAATACAAAAGCTTCTATAGGAATGAAACCTCTGCCTTGTTGTTGATGAACACTTAGGCTTATTACGCTACTGTGTGGTGTTGGTCATTTGTGGTGGTACTTGGAGAGGCAAGCATTTTCTGGGGGGGTACTTGGTGTAAAAAGTTTGAGAACCACTGGTATAGCATAATGAGTTTGGACAGAAGGGGCGGGGGGACGCGTTTTTACTAGATTGTCCTGATATTAACGGTTTGAGTTGAAAAGAACTGCAGATCAGGCAGAATATTAGGTAGAAATATCTGGGCCAGTTTTTGTCTGAAAGCAAAATCCAATTTATATCTATTCTCCCCGAGAGCGAACACACCAGAGCCAGTGAAACGTCGACCGTCACACCCCTGTCCTGGACTCTTTTCAGAAACCCACAGACGACATCAACTCTGAGAGGCCATTTGAGCGTTCTGAAAAGAGGGGGCTTCGTCATCAGTCCTTCCGCTCATCGATAAGACAAGGCAGGCTGTCACCCCAGATGGATGGACTGATGCGAGGAGCTCGTTACTGGAGGGGCAGATTGATCAGCCCACTACAACATTGTCTCACAGTAATCCAGTTAGTCTGCTCACTGACCATCCGTCCTTTATACTTGCCATTGACTTGTTCTACTTGATCCTTGTCCAGTGCCAAAACTAATTTGCAGCAAGCCTCAAATCACATGAATTTGTTTTGACAAGTTCTTGTGCTTTTGCGATACAATATAACATTAAATGTGATAAATCCTAGCCTGGCCTTCCGTACACTCCCTTCAATCATCATTTCACTGCATGTAACGTCTGGGTCTAGTCCCTGTGTCAGCGATTACAATCGGTTGAATTTCGACCGACCATTCAGAGAGCTCGGAAGGCAGGTGTTGTAGTTAGTTGTGGGTGATGTCAAGAGTTTGCGTCGAACAGGCAGGTTGTAGTTTACGATCGCATTTTACCAAAGTAATCCGGTCTGGTTCTATCAAGATATTAAAGCCGGAGCAAGGGTAATGTTTAGCAAATGTAATCGCTGGAAAAAAATTGTGGCGCTACTCCCCACGGGCTCCGTTAGCGGCAAAGGAGATGGCTTGGCTAAATGCTAACGACTCACTCTGGCGCATTACATACGTCACGGTAAACTCAGATCCAATCGTTTCAATCTGCAAAAGGAGTTAACCCCTCCTATCTGTAAACGGAGCTCAATGGAGCCTCAGACCTTAGTACAAAATATAACTTGTCCTATGGTGTGGTACGACCAGGCTAGATAAATCCCTGTTTGAGGAATCTTTACAGTACAAGGCTTAAAGTGAAAATAAAGCCTTTCTGCTTTGAACTACAACATACAAACTTCCTAAAAGAAACATTTTTTATCACAAAAAAATCAAATAAGCCTAATTAGTACTTTATTTTAGTCATGAATTCAAAAGATAAATAAGTGTTATTTTGCTGGACACTGTCTTTTAACAACATATGGATGTCCAAATGTCCTGATCTGCAAATCATTAATTGGTCTGGATCTGGTTATCGCCTAATGCTTAGTGAGTCAGTGAACTAAACAGTGCTAATAAGCACAGAAGTGGCTGCTGCCCATCAAACTGCTGACCACGTGTTTGCGTGTGCCATTGTAGAACAAAGTGGTTTCAGAAAACACTGCCTGGATCAGGATGATGCGAGTTAACACAATGTGGGAAACAATATGCAGTGTGTGATCTTGTTTTTTCTTTGAAAACAATCAAAGGAACACTGCGCTTTTAGCACATCAGTGTGATGTTTCAATGATCACATTTTTCACTGTTGTGTGCTGGAGTCATAGATTTTCAGCAAAGTGTATTCTTTTCAGCACAAAGCCAATTGAGCCAGGAGACTGGAGATCTGTGTGTGTGCTGCCAGTCCGCTCCAACATGTTCAGAGACCAGTGCACTTTGCCACTGTGGCGTCAGAGCCATGTTTAGTACATGTTTTTTAGACGTGTTGAACGGCGCTCCAGGCTTCAAAGACACCAAGAGCCATGACACTGGACCTGCGCACCCCTCACTCCACATGCCCGTATTGAGATGTTCATGCTGTACTTGTCTTGGTCAAGAGCATCGCTGGAGGACAGTTCTTCTGCTCATCTGTTCCTTATACATGCTATCTTTTAATATTTCAAAGGGCTTTATTCATTCTCAATCTCAATAATGAAGTGCAATATATTCATTTTAGAAACTAGTGCTGTGTTCACACATTGTCAATAACTGTTGCAAACGGTGTTTGTGACCAAGAATCAGGAATCTGAGGAGTCGGGGCCGAGAGAGACTAGGAGCCTTCACAAACTGATGACACATTGTATATGTATGTATAACGTCCACTGCTCATTCAAAACTGAAAAGTATGTAAAAGCAAATGTAGAAGTGTGTTATGGGTCTTACCTTAAACATGAACTGCACAGACCACTTCAGTTCAGACCAGTTTCATAATTTGAGCATGGATTTGTAACCCTCCATTTGGAAATGAATCAAATGAGTTTTAAAAAGTAAAATAAAACTGACGTCTCCTGTCTCCTCCATAGAGCCCACCTCTGGTGTTTCGCTAGCTGGCCATAGCCATTTCTCGGATGCATCCAATTTCTAAAAATCATTCTTACCCTTCACCTCTCTTCCTTATCATTCCTATCGTCATTGGAAGCATAAGATTACCCTAAGTGGCTTTTAAATAGTTTAGTTTAGTTTAGTTTAGTCTTTATTTGAAGGGACAGTGTACAGAGACATTAAGCTCAAAGACAGATATGTTCTGCACCGGATTATAGCTAAACAGCTAGTTTCCATCTGCAGTCCCTGGTTACATCAATAAAATGCATGGATACAGTAATGTACAATCCTAAAAAATAACTTTGCAATACAACACATTCTCTCTAATTCAGACACACACATTTAGCCTCATACCTGTTTGTTAAAACCACACTTCATTCACAGCATCACACCTACACAATACACATGTCACAACCACACATTCAGATGATACATTAACACATTCAGTACATTCAGTACATTTCTCATCATACATAAATCACATACATCAGTTTATAAATCATACATAGATCATATACATCAATTTCTAATCATACATAGTTCACACACATCAGTCGTCCTGGTCACACACCTCAGGGTTCGTGTGAGCAGCTTTGATTGCTCCATAACCATTTTTTAAGTTCTACTGTAAATGTAGGATAGTCTGATTGACTCTTCAGGTCTGTAGTGAGCTCGTTCCATTCCTTTATTGCTTTATATGAAAATGCTGATTGGGCAAAAGCAGTTTTACACCTAGGTATGCTGCACTGCCCCCTGGTGGAGGCTCGTGTGGTTCTAGTTGTCGCAGAAGATGTGAACTGAACAAAGTGTTTGAGTGGAGCTGGCGCGGTGTTGTTTAGTATTCTGTGAGCCAATCGTATGGATGCATATCTTTGAATATTGTCAAAATTTAAAAGTCTGTATTTTTGTAGAACTAAACAGTGATGGTGATGTCGTGGTTTCCGGTCGAGGATCTTAAGTGACTGTTTGTGCAGAGCTTCCAATGACCTCAGAGTGGTCTTATTTGCCTGGGACCAACAGGTTATACAATAATAAAAACGAGACATGATCATTGCATTAAAATAAGTTTGGTCTCCCTCCAGTGTTAGTGAGTTCCTGATACATTTGAAAGTTTTTATGGTGTATTTGAGGCTAAGGCTCATCTGTTTGATATGTTTTTTGAAGCTGAGGGTGGGATCTCTTAAAATGTGTTATATGTATGTTAGCCAAACCTGTAGCTGCCCTTACCAGAGGAAGAACAAGAAAGGAGCTTTCTGATGGAATTGGATGCAGCCAAATTGACATAACAAGCTGTGGTTGAGCACTATAAAGACCCAAATCTGTTGTAAAAAACGCAATTTATGACCCGTCCGCTCAACTGTAGACATGTAGATTGTAAACCGCAATAAACAGAAAACAGATCGATAGCACCACAGGCTTTTCCTACAGTGAGCGGGGGCTTTTACGTCTCCCAAGAGAGGCTTGCCTCACAGCGCGCAGCTCTGTCAAATATAACAAAAATCTGCAAATTCAAGGTAGACAATAAATAAATTTGACTTTTGAGATTCTTATCCATGCATTTGTCTCCAGTAGGTTAGACTACTGCAATGGCCTGCTCACAGGTCTGTCCAAACAGGCTGTAAAACAGCTGCAGTACATTCAAAATGCAGCAGCTCGAGTCCTGACTAGAACCAGGAAGTACGACCACATTAGTCCAGTTCTCAGGTCTCTGCACTGGCTTCCTGTGGCTCAGAGAATAGACTTTAAAACAGCTCTGCCTGTGTACAAGTCTCTCCATGGCCTCGCACCAAAATATATTAGTGACATGTTAGTCCCATATGAACCAGCCCGGACTCTGAGGAGCACAGGGACTGGACTCCTGTTAGTGCCCAGAGTCAGGACTAAATATGGGGAGGCTGCTTTTCAGATTCATGCTGCTAAAATCTGGAACAGTCTTCCTGAAAGTGTGAGACAGGCCTCCTCTCTGACAATGTTTAAAGACAGTTCTGTTCAGCTGTGCATACAACTGAGGGATTTTATTTTTATCTTTCTTTTTAATGTTCTGTGACTTATCATTTTAATGCTTTCTTATTTTGTTCAGCACTTTGAGTTGCCTTGTGTATGAATTGTGCTATACAAATAAACTTGCCTTGCCTTCAAGTCATTAATGATCTGCACTAGGACTAACACTATTCCCACTGTTTCTTTAATTACCACTTTTTATTGTACATAATTATGTCCTGCACAGACTGTACTTTCTACCTTTAATGTTGCACACTTTGGTCTTTTAGTTTCTATCCATTCCAAATGTGACATGTAAATGTCACAAAGTTGATCTTATCTTATTTCTAATGGGTTGTTACAGACAAACAAGAATAACACTGCAGACGTTCAGCTCAAAGTGAGAGTGAATGATTTAAAACAATAGATTGTTTTAGTTCATTGTTTTAAAGAACACATATTTACAATTTACACATTGTCATGTGGGATGATGAAGGCAAGGACCCAAAATGCAAGAATGCACAAAATGATGATTTAACGGTAAAAACACCAAAAGGAACCAAACAGTCATCAAGGACAAGAACTAAAACAAATGTGGACTGACATTGACGAAACAAGAAGAGAACTAGCACACAGGGCTTAAATACAAGACTAATGACACACAGGTGATACACATAAGGGCGGGGCTGGTCATCAAACAGGAAGTACAACCAAAGAATGACCCATATCAATGACCCACAAAGCACTGCATGGGAGAGGAGCACACAAAAACATAGAAGAGGGGGAGCCAAAAGAACCACTATCAAATGATATGCTTAAGCAATCGAGGATGCCAAGAAAAATGCTTTTATCCACCACAGATGAAGGAAAAACCTGTAGGCTGTGTTCAGACCGCTGATGCATGGACGTGCGTACATGGAGGCATGTGCGCACGTTCGCTAATATCAGCTGCAAGAGTTTAGTCAATCTGATGTCCTGCCCTTTATTTTCCTGTTCGGAACAGTCCCTGTGACAATTTTGCTGCTCTCTGAATGGTTGCCAATGGTTGAATGGTTATATGTGGAGCGAGGATGTTCATCTCCTGCTTTCGTTACATGCATCTAGCCACTGTACCCACCGCCTGTTACACGCCGTAACAAGGCGTCTGCTGTGCGGGACAAACGTGCATGACACGGCGCCCATGCAATTCATCGCATGGACGGACACCACCATTGACTTTGCATTGAAACTTGCCGCAGCATGATCCAGTCTCAACACAGCTTAACAGTGCGAGCTCTTACCGAGCAAGTGAAGAAGGAGAGACCAGATTTTCAAAGAGCACAAGGGACTAATAAAAGGGAGGTTCAAAATACACTACTGCTTCTGGGGTGGGAACAAGTTTTTGATGTGGATGGGGCTTAACCATGGATCTATAATAATTTGTAAATCATAATCTAAAGACTAAATTCATGTGGGCTACCCAGAAATTTTTTCCATCGAACTCAATTTAAACTAAAACAGCTCGACCTCACCTGACAGAAAACCTACAAAATACATGTTGAAAAACACTTCACATAATATATCCTTCTCATGTGATGATATATTACGGCAAAATATATAAAACCAGTGGGTGAATTCAAGTGGGCTAATCTAAATTCAGTTCACATCTTTTTTCATATTAAATCACTAAAATGAGATCATGACCAAACATTTTAACAACATGATTAATAAAAAGCCTGCGTGCGTAACACTGTGCCTCGTGTTCGATAATCTATTTCCTCGGTGTGGGGAATCCATCAGCGCTGCTCCAGTGTCCTGCCTGTCCCGTGGCTGACTCCTATCCCGCCCAGGCTCCTCCCTGCTTGTAGCCGGAGAATGGTTCACATGACGGCCCCACTTTTGATTGATGGTAATAGTTAAGGTTCGGCCCTTCAGGCTCCGAGGGAAACATGCAAGCCTGGAGCTGCACGGCTGCAAGATTAATCTCTTTAAAGGTTCCATTCCACACTCCTCTTCATATTTCACAGTTCATCCTATGCACATGTGTGATAATAATTTGAGGGATACATACAGTACTCAAAACTTGTGAGATTAGAGCCATCTCTCTCATAGAGGTGATTTAACCTTAACTCAAACTAGCTGATCCAGAGAGGAGTCTACTCCTCTACCTGTGAGCTCGTCTCCCCCCCACTCGCATGGTGACTGTGAAAAAACTACTCAGTGTTCTGGACATCACACACATAGACAAGTTTTACAGACTGCACCAGTCTGGGTCTCTGCTGGATGGAAAGCAGCAGAAGAGTGACAAAGAATGGACCAAAGAGCTCTCGTCTTATACCATGATAATTTGAAACACATGTGACCATATGTCCCACCATCCTTAGGTGAAGACAATACCTCCTATGTTCCAAGACACACAATAGCCCCTCTCAAAGTAAGCCTGAGGCTACTCTAAACAGATGTTTTCTGCGTTCTTGCCTTAATTTAACTTCCTGTGTTTCATGGCTGGGGGATGGGAGAATGCTGCTGATGCGTCCATCACATCCCATCACACACGTAGCTTAACCCAAAGCTGTCTAAACGTTGAATATATTCTAATTCACTTTAATGAAAATCCAACAACTCTACTAACATTTCCCTCCTGTTTTTCATTAAAAGAATTAATCACATTCAATGTTTAGTAAACCAACTTAAAGATGGAACACAATGAAATTAATACAAACACAGTTTTACATTTGAATCCAAGTTGCGTCGACTCAACTTAGAGACCCCTCGCAACATGTGTCTTATAAAAATCACATTGGTTACAGAAACACACACAGAAAAGAACTCAAAAAAGTTTTTTAGAGATCATTTCATATTCATATGTAATTGCTCCCCCATAAACCATATCTCCCCCCTGTTTGAGACATTAAAAATGGCTCAATAACTAAACATAATTCCTAATTATTCATGTGTATGAAATGAAAAAGACACAAATACCCAATTTACTCATGTAAATTAATGTAGCATCAACATTTTTAAACTAAACGTTCATTTGAAATGTATTAACCTTGGAATATTTTCACCTGAAATGTATTAACTTGAAATGTGTCAACTTTGGTTATCAAATTAAGCACAACACCAAAAAGCCTATTGTCCAGTAACGCCTGTTGTAGACCGGCCTCCACACCCTGATGTCTTCTGCAGCCAGCAATGTCCAGCCCCATCCAGCACAGCCCCATCATGTCCAGAAGCCTCTGTCCTGTTCACACACTTTAGAACCGACAGCAAAAACTGGAAACCTCCAGTCCTTAGATCTTTGCACAAAGGTGATGTCTTCGGTCGACCCAGTCTTTCAGATTTTTTGGAAATCTGCAAAATGTCCCAAAAACACACAGAGTCAAGTTGTTGATTTGAGTCTGACCTCTGGATGACCCTTTGCATCATTGCTTCTGTAGTTGCAGCATTTAGCCTTGGTTTGGCCTGCTGGTTTGGCTTAGTTTGGCTTGGTTTGGCCTGCTGGTTGATGATTGGTGGGGGTGGGAGTGGGCGTCTCCTTCACAGGAATGAACTCTGAGCTTTTTAAGCATCAAAAGTGGTGTTTTAGGTGTTTCCCTCAAACAAAACACACAAAGTACACATTTGTTAATACATTTCAAACTTAGTTCAGTAAACCCCAAAAGAAAACCTTAGCAGTTAATGAAAACTGTTGCTGAAGACAGTCCTATTACTGTAATTTTCTTGTGTCAGAAATGAAAACATCACAATTAACTATTGAAATAATGTATAACTAGTTATATTCAGAATCAAACAGATTTGCATTTCTTTGATGTAAACATTAAACATGCTACAGTAACTTCCCTTACTGTTGAATTTAAACCTTTCAAATGAACCTAAACATGATTATTATTCAAATCTGAAAAATTAAACTGCTTATTTTCAGAGTGTTTTCCACTTATCTGATTGTTTGAGTCAGCATCAGTCAGAGAGGACTTCTTAGGCGTCTGATTTGTCGTTCCCAACCACAGCACATGAACTTGTAATTGATCTGTGAAGTTTAAAACACTCTCGTGCCCAATGGTCAAAAGAACCACAATTAAAGCAGCCTTGCTTCTTTTTGCCACTGCTTCGCTCCCTCCTCCCCATCTGGATGCACTCTGCTCCCAGACCTGTCTTCCTGGTTGGAGTGGAGTGAGGCACTGGCTGTGGCTGGGAAGGATCAGATGATCTGCCCCCAAGTGTCTCTCTTTGACTGGCTGTGATGGACTCAGAAACAGAAGAAAACATTAGTGTTGACTCACTCATGACTTCTTTGCATTCTCTCATCTTAATACATGCATCAAGAAACTTCTTTTGCTGTTTCAACATTTTTCCCTGCACATTTAAAATGTTTTTTTTAAATCACTCAGCTTTCCCAGACTGAGTGAAGCCATGTGTTCTTCACAAAATTCAAGTGTTAATTCTGACCTGCTGTTAACATTACAATTATCCATTGCTACTTCGTTAGTCTTTCTCCTAACATACTCAACACTTTCTGTACAATCCCTCTTCCAGTGTCCTCTCTTGTGACATTAAATCATAAATCATTGCTTCTATCTTTACTATCACCCTTTCTTTTTCCTTCCTGAAACTGACTCCTCTCTCGCTCTCTCTTCCCACCTTTCCTATTCATCTTATAGTCTGTTAGTTTAGTCAGTTAAGTCCTAGACACAGAAGACAAACACTTACATGCAAAACCTGCAGTAACAAACAAACAAATACTACGGAATTGGGAGCAAGGGAGAAGGGGGATGAGGGGAAGGGGGGGGGGACAGGGAGCATCAGAAAGGGAGGGGGGGGGAAGAGGGGAAAAGACAGAAGGGGACACAAAGGATGCACCTCAAACGTGCACGCACACACACACTCACACTTTAGGCCTTTATATCTAAATTTCAATTTCCAATTTAAATTATTATTTAGAAAAATTGTTGTCGTCTTATTATGCAGGCTACCACAAAGTTCTGCCAAAAAGTCACTAATTGGCTGAAGAAAAAAATCACCACTCTCAAAATGTTCCATTTTTCCCTCAAATGGCCAGATCTGGTTTTCCAACTACACGTATGCGTCCATAGTGCTGAATTTGTTTTCTCTTCTCTGAGGATGTTTATTCACCCAGTGGACAGAAGTCTTCTCTATTCTGTCGCTTTGTTGGTACCGATGAACCAACCAACCTTTCACCCTTTTAAATTCTCCACTTTCTTAGAAGTGCGTGATATCTCACTGCCCCAATGCTTTTTGAGGAGATAAATTGGATTTCCTGCCTTCAAAGACGATTTAAATTTAGTTTCCTTTTTTTTTTTTTAGAAAAAATTAGTTTTACCTTGTCCATGTGGATGTCCAGAAACTCTAGTTCTGCCGTCAACTTCAATCCGGAGACTGGCCATGCCTCAAAGATGGAGTCCTCAAAGCAGTTCTGAATGAAGAAGGTCTCACCGCTGCTCCAAACTCCATGTTTGAGGCATCCTCAGCTCCGCAGAAAAGCATGTTGGCATCCGGCGCAAGAAGGACCAAAATATGTGAATAAACTCTACAGTTGTCTGGACATCACCACACAGACAAGTTACAGACTACAGTCTAGTCTGGGTCTCTGCTGGATGGAAAGCAGCAGAGTGACAAAGAATGGACCAAAGAGGTCTCGTCTTATACCATGATAATTTGAAACACATGTGACCATATGTCCCACCATCCTTAGGTGAAGACAATACCTCCTATGTTCCAAGACACACAATAGCCCCTCTCAAAGTAAGCCTGAGGCTACTCTAAACAGATGTTTTCTGCGTTCTTGCCTTAATTTAACTTCCTGTGTTTCATGGCTGGGGGATGGGAGAATGCTGCTGATGCGTCCATCACATCCCATCACACACGTAGCTTAACCCAAAGCTGTCTAAACGTTGAATATATTCTAATTCACTTTAATGAAAATCCAACAACTCTACTAACAGTGACGAAGCCTCATGCTGCGAAGCAAACTCTTCAGATTTGTTGGTACATAGCAGAGATGGGGACTCGCGAGTCAAGTCGCTATTTTTAGAAACTTGCCACTCGACTCGGACTTGTTCCCTAAAGACTTGGACTTGACTCGGACTCGTTGTTTTCGGACTTGTGAATATTGCGAGTCCTGACGCTCCGGGTCTATTTATTTCACAGGCTGGTAAGGGTGCGGACTCTATGGCTGTGCGCGCTCTATGGCTGTGCACGCTCCTCGGCTGTTCGCGCTCTTTGGCCGCGATCGCGGGTCTTGATTGTGCCGGAATGCACGCGTTGGCTCATCACTTTGTGCATCAGTTGTGTCTGAGCTGTGAGCCGCTCTGTCAACGCGGCAGCCTGCAGCCTGTGGTCATAATGTTCCCAGGACCATACACGTGCACAGGACCATTCTCTGCTCGTTGTGTGCGTGTCTTTATATCTCTGCAATAAACGGCGCTGGATGATAGAGCCTCCTGACGTTCCCATGTCTCCCCATGTCTCCTCCTAAACTCGCAAAATTAAAGCTGGGATATGTAAATTTTCCCTCAAATTAACAGCTTATGTTGGTTGTGCCAACAGTAAAATGCTGTGAACAAACAGATTTAATGACAGCCATTGGCTGACATTCTGTATTTCAGACTTTTTTGAAATGTCCCTATTCCCTGTAACAAACAATAGTTTTGGTCTGTGCCCTCACTGTTACTCTGTTACGTAGACTATTGCACTTTATTTTAATTGTTGAAACTGCATACATCCTCTACAGTATGTGCTTCTGCATACCGTATAAAAAAACGTTAAAAAAATGTGACAGCAAACTGGGCCGGGCCGTTGAGGAGGCAAAAAGGAGGAGGGGTGTTTTTTGTAGCAGTACAGTACAATCAATGATGGGAATAACGGCGTTACTAGTAACGGCGTTACTTTTTTCAGTAACGAGTAATCTAACTAATTACTTTGACTCTAACTATAACACCGTTATCATTTCCGACATCCCGTTATTGCGTGTTACTCAAGACGCACAATGAACTTCCCTTTTTACTTCCTGGTTTATCTGCTAAGGACAGCAACAGGTTTGGCTAACATACATATAACACATTTTAATATAATTTAAAATGCACTTAGGGTAATTTTTTAATTACTATAGGAATGATAAGAAAGAGAGGTGAAGTGTAAGACGGTTGATTTTAGAAATTGGATGCAGCCGGCTGCAGCAAAACAGGAGTTTCTGGAGGACACACGCGTTTTGTTTTACCTTTTAAAACTCATTGGACTCATTTCCAAACGGAAAAGTGGACTGTGCAGGTCATTTATAAGGTAAGACCCATAACTCATAGTTTTGCGTTTTGTATGAACAAACAATGCGGGCATGAAACATAATTTGCTGTAGCCAAACAAATTGTCCACTTGATTAATATGATATATTTGTTCATCTGATTGGGCTGAAGTCAGTGCTTCACCGGTGTTTCCACATTCACAGTGGCGGGTGTTGGTGTTTAGTGCTTACAGCACAGAGAGAGATGAAGAGTGAACAGGACTTCAGCAGCAAAACAGCCTTTTCTAGATGGAAATATTGGCACTATTTCAGACTCATTGAGGTTAAAGGTCAACATGTGCACGTCGAGTGCACATTATGTTCCAGAACAAAACGAAAAGTAACGCAATAGTTACTTTTACTGGTAACTAGTTACTTTTATAGTGGAGTAACTCCGTTAGTAACTCAGTTACTTTTTGGGAGAAGTAACTAGTAACTATAACTAATTACTTTTTCAAAGTAACGTGCCCAACACTGAGTACAATTAATTCATATAGTTTAGTCTTTTTCAAATTGTATTGGCCATAATTTTGTTAGATAAGATTCTGATCACCAGCCGCTGCCAACACCTACCACAGACGCTACGACTCTAATTAAATTAAAACACACAGTGGCCTCTGTGGAGAAACACCATCATCAAAGGCATCTGTGTGTTCCCCCGGTGTTCCAGGACAGTGACCACTCTCTCCCCCATCGAGACAGACAAGCATCAAAGACATCCCGCGTCAGTCTCACCACGGGGGAGGACGCCCTCTGCAAATGCGATTTGGACTCTTTAAGACTGTGATTTTAGCGCCCCCTTGTGGCAACAAAGGACTACACACATTTCAAACTTAAGTGTACTGTAAATGCATCTATGCTTCCAAATGTAAACCTGCATCTCTGTTGTCATTAATCTTTTTTGAATTGTTTGTGCCTTAAACATTTATGTTGAATACATCTTATTAGTATTAGATAGCAATATGGCCTACGTGCAGGACTGTACAAGGACTCTACAAGGACTCCATGTTATGACTATGATTTGACTGTCTCTTTGTGACACGTATGTCTTTCGATGTGTGACGTGACAATGACTATATAAACTGTGTACTGCCTTTATTCTGTCTGGGAGAAAGAAACAGAGTAAAACAGTGGAACTTGAGAGAAACGTAAATAAACTTCCAGAGTTTGGCACACCACGATCCGTCTCTGTCTGCTAAATCCTAACAGATTTGGTGGAGAATGCGCGGCTCGGTTTGTGCCATTCTCTGGATTGTTTTGGGGGAGTTTGCTCTGATTCTTTTCCTCTGCGTGAGGGATCGGCATGCTGTGTCTGGGAGCGGAGATTCCAGCAGGCTGGAAGAGCTGTTCCTGGATGCTTCTTGTCGCTTCTGTCACTTTTGTTTTTTAAATTGAATTTTTCGACGCGGAAAAGAGGTTGGCAGACCTCTCGGACAGTCCTTGGAACCGGTTTGACAAGAATAAGGTAAGCAGACACCTTTTTATATGTAAAGTCTGCATAATTGGATATTAGCTAAATTTTGAGCTGTCCCGGAGGTCTGTCCAAATCTCTCTAAATCAAATTTTCTTTGTTGTGTCTTTGTCACGTCTTTGTCATGTCTTATGTTGTAGAAAACAGGTTAGCTGTGTGGGTAACCAGTCCCTATAGGAGAAAGGAACCCCTGACGTATCGGGGTCCCTGTCCTTTGAAGTAGTCAGGACAGAGAGAAAAAGGAACCCCTGACGTATCGGGGTCCCTGTCCTTTGAAGTAGTCAGGACAGAGAGAAAAAGGAACCCCTGACGTATCGGGGTCCCTGTCCTTTGAAGTAGTCAGGACAGAGAGAAAAAAAGGAACCCCTGACGTATCGGGGTCCCTGCCGTTGGAGTAGCCGGGGCAGAGAGAAAAAAAGGAACCCCTGACGTATCGGGGTCCCTGCCTTTGGAGTAGCCGGGGCAGAGAATAGAGAATAGAAAATAGTTAGTGAAACCATGGTGTAAAATTAAAAGTTATAATAAAAAGGGAAATGTTAAACACTAAAGAGTGCCTTTTGTTACTAGTGTGGAAAGTGATCACTTCTAGATTTGGATGACAAAAGTATAAAGAACAACATCAGTTATATTTGCTTAACAAAGTAATCTTGAAAGTTATTCTTCTTTCTGTTTTAGCATTTCTTGCTAAAACACTACTTTCTGCCTGTGTGTGCGCGTCTGTGTGAAAGGAACCCCCCCCCCGCCCTCGCTGCTGCTGAGCTGCTGCTCTGATTTAAAGGGGAGCTACTGCTTTAGGAATTTGGCTTTTCATAGTTTTTATTCCGTTAAATTTGCGAAATTTGCCATTGAACATTGTGTTATGACACAGTTAAACGTTTTTAAACACCATTAGTGAATAAGTTTTGAATATTAGTATGTTTTTGAAACCCAAAGATTAGTACAAAAAGCTTTGCTTTTCTTTTTAAATCTGCTGCTTATTTTTTGAGTCCATTATTGTATCTGATATTTCATAGCTGTTTGTGAGAATTTTTTCATGTATGTTTTTATTTTAGTTACAAAAGCCGTTTTTCAAAACATTTAAATTAGAATCCGTGTTAAAAGTGATAAGAATGATTGATTTATAGAGTTTGTGTAAAAAAGAAAAGAGGGATTAGGAATAGAACAGGATAGCTGTAAAAGTATTATTAAGTTAAACTGTGACCCAATTCACAGTCTAAAAGCTGTGAGTTTTGTGAGTTTTGTTTTGTCTATAGCTCTGGCCTTGCAGCTGCTGCTCACTGCAGAGCGAGCAGAGTTTGATTACGTCCGTTAATTCAAAATGTTTTTAAAAGTTTATTGAGTGCATTTGAAGAATGCAGCAATTATTTTAAATTAGAATATATGCTATAAATGTTCAAGTGTAAAAGGGAAATTCCATAAAGTGATTAATCCAGTTTAGTTAATCTTTTTGCTTTGACTTCATGTTTTCAATTTTTGTTTTAATGTTTTTCAAAATTCATTTTTACAGAGATTTTTCATACAGTTTTAGTTGCGATTTGAGTAATAATAATAATTCATTCTATTTTATGGCGCATTTCAAGAAACCCAAGCAAGCCAAGATTAAAAACATCACACAGTACAGAAGTACAAAATAGAATACATTTTTTAAAGTTTGAAGGTTTAAGAGATTTGAGTCTTGTTTTTTTATATTGAGAATTTCTGGTTTTAAAATGTCATCATTAGTAAGAGAATAAGTAATCTTTATTTACATAGCGCTTGGGAAAACCCAGAGCGCTCAAATTGTTTTGACTTCAGAGAGAAAAACAATCTCATTCGCATACTGATATCTATTGTTTTTTTTAAATTGGCCGTTTCAAGGATTGTTTTTCAGACTCTGCCTCACTGTACGAGAGGTCACTGCTGGACACTGGACAGCGCAAAGCCCACCCAGCCACAGGTCACAGATCAAAGAGCAAAGGGAAATGCCACCTCCTTGCCCCTCCCCCCACTACAGAAGTAAGTGGGAGTGAGACCGGGGCCATGAAAGAGAGGTATCTGGAGACGTGATGGGTGGAGCGTCAGGGAGAGACCTGAATGAGAGTTGAGAGTGTGTCCAGTTGGTTTGCATCACCACAGTGTGACCTTTGAGACCTACAGGTGGTTCGAGGAGTCTGGAGACACAACCCCAAAATTCACACTCTACATACACACACACACACACACACACATACACTCACACATTCACATTTACATATAGATACATGAAAAAGCAGAACATGAGAAAAAAGCATTTTAAAAGTTTACTCCAATGTAAACACATTTTTAATTGTCTATCACTTGAATCTTTAGTTGAATCAGTATTTTTTGAGACCAGAAATGTTCATTTGAATTCTATATTGTCATGGACTTAATTGACGTCTGTCCTGACACTTTTGATTTGTTGATTTTGTACTGTGTGAAGTAATTACATTGATTAGAATTAGATCTGATAAAAACACAAATTAGAGAAG
Source organism: Knipowitschia caucasica (assembly GCA_964034765.1). Lineage (NCBI taxonomy): Eukaryota > Metazoa > Chordata > Actinopteri > Gobiiformes > Gobiidae > Knipowitschia > Knipowitschia caucasica. The sequence goes on from OZ035825.1 coordinate 9,590,370, forward strand.
TAAACTGAATCATTGCGCTTGCTTTTGTCTGAGAGACATTAGCAACAGCATGAATAGAAATTGTGTTAAAGTAGAATCAAAGTGATTTAACCATAGAGAGTAACTACTGCATTACAAGCTGTGTACAGGAACTGAGACACTGCACCATTGACCAGAAGTGCATCGCAAATGACCTGATGTGCTTCAACTGAAAAGACTGTATCTGGAGATCTAATGTCCAACTGGAGAGACCAAAACCATGGCTTGGACCCTTCTGATGTCCAAGATGACATCTCTCGAAATATGACCTGACCTGATGAAGACTGAGACTCACCCTCAGGGGACCCTGAGGACCCTGAGGACCTGAGGAGCTGAGAGAGAAAAAACTGGGGAGTGATGTTTATATTTTTGAAATCATACATTGATGAGTGCTAAATGAGAGAGATACTCATGATTCTTTCTTTTGTTTGTGTTTGTCCCTAGCTTCTGGACATCTGATGATCTATTGGACACAGCCATTTGCAGAACAAGAACCAGCCAATGAAAACGTCTATTGCCGATGCTTTTGCTACAACCAGAAACTGTGACCAAATGCAATATACATGTTAAGTATTCAGACATTTGACAGACAAAAACTTTGACTTTTTTGTCTGGGAGACTGAGCAACTGTTAAAATGTTTTAAAATGATAAAGTATGAGTATTGTAGCGTTTAGTAGATGTTAAATAGTAGTAAAACTCAATAGAAGCAAATATACAAACATATTTGTGAATAGATTAGAATAGTTTTAAACTATAGTAAATAGATTAGAAAGTACACAGTCTAAGATTAAAAAGTGAAAATAATAAAGTGAAATAAGATTGAGTGTAGTGTAAACAATTAGCATTAGAATAAAAGTATAGAGTAAGAAAAGTTAAATTAGCTTCTAATTTGAGACTCAGCTCGTTTTTGTCTGTGTTTTGACTGAATCTGCTGAGTTCTTGTGTGTCCAATAGTGTTTGTTTGTTTCTTATTTTTGATTTGTTTTTTGTTTGTTTGTTTACTTTATTTTTGTTTGTTTATTTTTTCCCAGGATAGAGGATAAAATCCACTGATATTGATTTGATGATTATGAGTTTAATGCATACATTTTCTTTGTTTTTAATAATTTTTTGAAGTTTTTTTTGGAATTTTTTTTTTTTCTTTTTCCATTTTATTGATTGATCAAATTGAGTGATCACATGTGATTATGTGATCAAAGGGGAGGGTATTAGTATTAGATAGCAATATGGCCTACGTGCAGGACTGTACAAGGACTCTACAAGGACTCCATGTTATGACTATGATTTGACTGTCTCTTTGTGACACGTATGTCTTTCGATGTGTGACGTGACAATGACTATATAAACTGTGTACTGCCTTTATTCTGTCTGGGAGAAAGAAACAGAGTAAACCAGTGGAACTTGAGAGAAACGTAAATAAACTTCCAGAGTTTGGCACACCACGATCCGTCTCTGTCTGCTAAATCCTAACAATCTCACTAAACTGCATGCTCAAAAGTCTTTGTGTTGTGAAAGAGCCGGAAACAGGAAGTGACTACAACGTACCCGCCCACAAGACGGAAGACAAAAACCAATTGGAACGCTGCGCGTCTGCTCTTGGCTTGCTTGTTCTCTTCTGCTCTTTGCCTCTTCTGTGGTGGCCTGCTCCTACAAGTTTCTGTGCCCGTGAGCTGGACTCACGCGAATTGTCTCAGAACTTTGCTCAACTAAGTTGGATTAACTGCCTTCTTCCCTGTACAACATCAAGCCGGACGGGACGATACGTCTGCCACGGAGAACAACAACAAATAAACTTCCTCCAGAGACCTCCGGGACCAAAAGCCGGACCACATGTTTACTTTACCAACAAAGGAACTATACTAAAAGCCATCTTCACACAGTCAGACGTATCGAATGCCATTGTGTGTAAATGTGTCTGCTTTTGGTTATGGTGTACATTTCTTTGATTCGTGACACAAAGATTCTTATGCTTTATTGAGGTTTTCGTTCTGTAAATAAACAGCTAGAATTACTATCAGCCTCCGGTGTTATTAGTTAGTAGATAGTTTGGAGAATGAACTCTCTGGCGAATAGAACGCACACTTTTAGATATGAGACTGATTTAAACTGCTTATTCTTTAGATCGGTCTTAAGACTTTTCTTTCCCCTCTCTTCAGATATCTCTGTATTATTCTAATCAGACCACTCTTAGAATAAGCACACCCCTATAAAAAGGTAGATACAAGGAAATTTCCAATCCAGAATAGTTACTACTGTGTAGATATGTCTTAGATATGCAGTGTATCCAAATGCACTGTGCATCTAGGGACTTGGACTTGCGGGTCAGAGACTTGTGTGCATCTCTGGTACATAGTAATTTCAGACCTGAGAATACACTTTTTCCAACAAAGGCAATCCCACACATCGAGCCCCATGTCCTCGAGCCACAATCAGACCCTATTATTTAGTTAACAGAAGTATACGACTGTATACTACTTACAGATCTGGGCTTCGTGTTAGCGTCTTTAATCGTGGGAATAACACTGGTTTCCAGATTAATCCAGTTTCAAGGTCACTGTAGTTCCGGAACAGTCGTTAGTTAAGTGTCAAACATGCAGTTCATACAACCACTAAAGACTCAGGCTGAGTTTACACGGAGACAATGTGGCAGTAAAACACTATAGTTGGATGTCGGTTGCTACCAACCATTCATACGGAGACTGTGTTCCAGGGGGGTGAAAACGTAAGTGTTCAGATCCAGCCTGCAGAGTGGGACAGCTCAGAAATACTGCTCAGCAGGGAGCTTTTTCACACCCGCGTGAAGGAAAAAGGTGTGAATTGTCTGCCTGCTCTGATCCCCGCACGTAAATTTGGACATGCGCAGTAGCCGAGAACAAACGTAAACAACAATGGCGGCGGGTACACTAACTAGCTACTTGTGCTTCCAGCGCGGCAGAGGAGGATTGTACTCCTTCGTTCGTCCAAACGAGACCACGCGAAGCTCTAGTTTCAGTTTCCATTTTCACAGCTGCTGTTAAAATGCAGAATGATGTTGGTGCGTTCTCAGGGTCTGGCACAGGAAGTGAGTATCAGTGCCGACATGTTGGCATGCTGGTGTTTTTTTCTTTTGTTAAGTTAAATAAAACACAACATTATAGTGATATGTCCGTCATATTGACGTAGTGTATATATTTATTCATTTCATTTTTGTAGTATTTTAGCCAATTATTGTTTATTTATTTTTTACATTGAATGTGCCAACGCTTTTTCGAATACACTGGAAATCATACCGTCTATTATTGACCCCATCCTATTTATAGGGTACATTTCTCCATCCACAGGCCACAGAACAATGGCATATAAACTTCTGCTGCAGGAGCTTGGGGGGTCCGCGCTGAGTCTCCGCGCTGGTCTCTCCAACGGATCTATTATGGGTCCGTGCTGGTCTCTCCTTGTGTTTGCGCTGGTCTCTCCAGTCTATGGTCTCTTCAGTCTGCAGTCTCTCCTCTGTGTGCGCCGGTCTCTCCTCGGGTCTGCATTGGTCTCAACGCTGGTCCGCACTGGATCTCCATCCAGGGTCCAAAATATTTTGAGATGCGAACAATTCAACGGCTTATGAGTGCGTTGATGTCCAGCTGATTCCCTGCTTTCTCCTGATTACTGTGGAATCCCTGTTTGAAAATTGTCAAGGGTATGGATATTATGGGATGTGGATGACGCTGAAATGTCTGTTTTTTGAAACATGGTTAAAAACGCAAACTTTTTTTTTCTCCACAAAATGCCACTTTTCAATTGAAAACTCATTCTCATGAGTTTGATTGTATTGGGTCTGTGGCCACTTGTGATAAAAATGTGACTAGGTAGCAGTTTTTTATTTCTTTGTGTCAGTCCGCTAATTGTTGAAGCCCCACTGGTCACTAAACTAAGAAACTTCCACTTCCACTGCACTGTTAGCCCGGATTTCATTTCTACTCAAACAAGCAATTTCAACATACATAGATAATTTAAGTTTGATTGTAGAACTATCAAATTTAAGCGCAGTCTACCAATTCGAAGTAGAATATACTTACATTTGAAAGTAATGTCATGAATGACTAACGCATTCAAGTAGTGTAGGAAGGTTCGGTTTTCCCGAGGTCATTTTTCGACTTTGTGGATGCTACAAAGAAGAAGTTTTATGTTTTAATACTCAAAACATTTAAAAAGACATGGTTATCCTTTTCCGGTGATAATTCACGTCATTATCAACTATGCAGAAACCCTTTTAAGCTTTTTATCAGTGATTTTATCCCAGACTTGTTGTTGTATACACCTTTTCGCGTGACGTCAGCACATGACCTAGCAACGCGCGCCGCCATTTCAAGAGGGGTATGCTTTTGCTTGACAACCGCCAATACCGCCAATGACCGCTGACAACACGAAGGAGATCTTGCAGTCTGGCAGATTTTTATTATACAATGCCCAAATCCTGTGTAGTATTTGGCTGTCATAACCACGCCTGGCAGAACGAAAAGATATCATTTTACAGAATACCTACAGAAAAAGGCCAGAAACGGAAATTGTGGATCCAAGCACTGAGGCGAACGAACGACGACGGAACTACATGGAGCCCGAAGTCAAAGTGGTCGTATGTCTGCAGTAGACATTTCGTTAATGGTAAGTTGTGAATTTTGGGGATCTAATTTCTTCCTGACTGATTTTATGACATAGATTATGAAATCGTAATTCATTCAGTAATGACTGCAATTCCTATGGTTAGTTAGCTAGCTAGGGCTAGGCTAATTAGAGGGCTTTCATGACGGGTTTACGTACATTGTGTAGACGCCAGGGCTGTTAATGAGGTACTCGTAAATGGCAGGCCATTGGAGATCTGGCCATGTTCTTGGGTCGTTTTGCCATGAACCTTGAGGTGCTTGGTATGGACACGATTCCAAACCAACCAGATGTAACTTTTCTTCATACCGGTGCTTGGCCTTTGGCTCTAATCTGCTGAAATATTCGTAAGACATTAACTAAGACCTTCGTGTTGTCCAATGTCCGTGGTAAATAGCGGTTGTCAAGTAAAAGCATACCCCTCTTAAAATGGCGGCGGGCGTTGCTAGGTCAAGTGTCCCGGATGCTGATGTCACCGCGAAAAGATGTATTCTACTAGTAGACTCTACAATACCTAAAATCACAAAAATATTGACTTGATATCAGGATTTATGCAAATAAATAACTCACTAATCTATTTTACTCTACATGGGCAGAGATTTACTACCTATCAGTGTTTGTGTGATTTTTGTCAGTCGGAAATTAATTTACCCGATTATTCTGACACCACTTGAATGCAGCAACCTGAAGGCATGTTGCAGCACGTCACTTCTCCTTCGTATATTTTCAACGGTTCGCTGCTGTTGTGTCCGAGAGACATTTTACAACTTGTTAGTTCTTTTTACAGCGAGGAGTAGTTTGTAAGCAGTGGAAACAGCAGTTCCACTACCGCGGACCCTGTAGCTAATTTTGTCAGTAAATAAGCCGTTGGCGCCGCGCTGCCCTGCCGGAGGACGTGTGCCTCGAGTGGAGTAGAGACGAAGAAAGAGGGCGACAGGAGACTGAATCTGGTGAGTGACCGACCACCACTCTGTGGTGGCTTTTGATTTTAAGTTAGCACTAGCTCGACTGTTAGAGCAGTGAAAAAACTTTATCATTAGCTAAACTAACCTGCTAATGTTAAGACACATTTGGCTAGCACTGTTAGCATTTTAACGGACACATAGCTTTAGTAGCTGTTTGTGAGCAGCTCCCGCTCAAACCTACATTTTGAATCTGCTCTTGAACCCTAACCTTCAGTGTTGTGGCCGGTTGAAAAGGTTGCTTAAACAGACATTTGAAGCTACTGTTTTTCAGCATTGGGATTTTTGCTCTTGCTACGGTAACTAGATATTTTTTGTGTACTTTTTCACTCTAGATAACTGCCATTAATTGTTAGTAAATCATCTGTAAAATGCTAACTGTATTCATGTGACCAGGCTGTGACATTGCAATGTGTATGTGACCCTCTTTACTTCCAGAGTAACATTACTTTTTAAGAAGTGAACGTCAAACAAATGCAGCTCGCGGAAATTCAATTTGGTAGACGTCAGCCAAAAGCTACCCCCTCCAGGCCGGTTCGCTTCCCCAGCCTATCGCACAGCAAACGCCCCCTTCCAATCATCCGTGCCGGACAGGCAGCCGCTTAAAAGCGGAGAAACTCCCACTCTCGGCCTTCTCGAAGCCTCGCAAGCCCTCGAAGCCTTGCAGAGAATAGTCTGGAGGAATCGTTTTCGTCTACTCACGCTACTCGGCGCGACCCTGGCGTCCTCCGTCTGGCTGCTTGTGGTCTGCTCCTCCTCCGCGTCCCTGCACTGGTCTGCTCCTCCTCCGCGTCCCTGCACTGGTCTGCTCCTCCTCCGCGTCCCTGCACTGGTCTGCTCCTCCTCCGCGTCCCTGCACCTGCTGTGGTTCGCATGTCTCCACTGCTCTCCTCCTCTGCGGGCTCTTTCTGCGGGCTGCTCCGCGGGGCCCTCCGCGGGTTCTGTGCTGCTCGTTCCTCGTGGTCTGCTGCCGCACGCTGAAGGTCTGGCGGTGCCATGCGTGTCCCTGCCTCGATTGGTGGTGCCGCGTTGTCCCGTTGCTTTTCCCAAGTCTCCTGGCATGTGTGTGTGTTGACCGCGGACGGATTAATCCCGGAGTCTGGGCTGCAGGCTTGGTTTTTACCCCGCGCACTTGACTGCAGGCGTCAGTTTCGCCCCGTGCTTGGTCTGCAGGCTTCGTTTTCACACGTGTTTGAGCTAACTGAGGGGCAATGCATATTAAATGGCATCAATCTCTATCGTCCGGGGATACAAGAGGCGCAATGTGCATTAATTCAGATTCTTGTTCTGCCACTCGCAGTTAAACCACGTCGGAAAAATCTGCAAGACTACCCCATTGTGCTCCAGACGGCACACACCAGAGCTCTTGCCACGGCGCCATATTTACAGCATAATCTCATTACTCGTAGGTCACTATTGTTAACTCTTTCAGTGCCAATGACGCATATTACGTCAATTCTAGATCTATGCTTGTGTGCCATTGACGCATTTTATGCAATTGACGTGTTTTGGTGTATTCAGATCCAGACGCATCCATTCTATCATATATCTCTGATCGGGACTGTTTGACAGTATTTTATTCGGCCAGCAGATGTCAGTAGCGTCCTTTAGCTCTTCGATCAGGCATAAAAGGAACCGGATGCCCAGATCTCATTGTGGGAGTAGGTTGGTTAGAGTGAGCACACGAGAGTAATCGGGAGAGCGAACATGAGCAGAAAGCGGCAGCTAACGATGGAGGAGGCGTTTGGTGCTGGTGGTACCATCAGAAGGTCGGTGGGTGATGGCCATGATGAAGGTGGAGGTGATCTGCCTCGGCCTTCAGTTGGCAAAAAGCCTGAGGCTACGGCTAAAGCTACTGCTAAGCATCTGGCCGTTGGCGGGAGTCCTTGCCGCGCACGTCGCTCCAGAGCCGCCGCGCGCAGTTCTAGTGGTCCACGTCGGTCCAGAGAAAGTTCCTCGTCGGATACAGGCTCTTCAGAGCTATGGGAACCTGAAGCTGACCCAAACAGCAGTGACTCATCCCCCGATTCCCCCAGAGCAACCGGCAGAGCAGGTAAGGCATACATTATCCATCCATCCATTTTCTTCCGCTTTATCCGTTGCCGGGTCGCGGGGGCAGCAGTCTAAGCAGAGACGCCCAGACTTCCCTATCCACACACACTTCCTCCAGCTCGTCCGGGGGGACCCCAAGGCGTTCCCAGGCCAGCTGAGAGACATAGTCCCTCCAGCGTGTCCTGGGTCTTCCGCGGGGCCTCCTCCCGGTGGGACGTGCCCGGAACACCTCCCCAGGGAGGCGTCCAGGAGGCATCCGGAACAGATGCCCGAGCCACCTCAACTGGTTCCTCTCGACGTGGAGAAGCAGCGGTTCTACTCCGAGCTCCTCCCGTGTGACTGAGCTCCTCACCCTATCTCTAAGGGAGCGCCCAGCCACTCTGCGGAGGAAGCTCATTTCGACCGCTTGTATCCGCGATCTCGTTCTTTCGGTCATTACCCAAAGCTCATGACCATAGGTGAGGGAGGGAACGAAGATTGACCGGTAAATCGAGAGCTTTGCCTTTCGGCTCAGCTCCCTCTTCACCACAACGGTCCGATACAGCGACCGCATAACTGCGCACGCTGCACCGATCCGCCTGTCAATCTCACGCTCCATTCTTCCCTCACTCGTGAACAAGACCCCGAGATACTTGAACTCCTCCACTTGAGGAAGGACCTCTCCACCCACCTGCAGAGGGCAAGGCACCTTTTTCCGGTCGAGCACCATGGCCTCGGATTTGGAGGTGCTGATTCTCATCCCAGCCGCTTCACACTCGGCTGCAAACCGTCCCAGTGCATGCTGCAGGTCCTGGTTCGTTGGAGCCAACAGGACAACATCGTCCGCAAACAGCAGAGATGAAATCCTGTGGTCTCCGAACCGGACCCCCTCCGACCCCTGGCTGCGCCTAGATATTCTGTCCATAAATACAGTGAACAGAACCGGTGACAAAGGGCAGCCCTGTCGGAGGCCAACATTCACCGGGAACAGGTCTGACTTACTGCCGGCAATGCGAACACAGCTCTGGCTCCGGTCATACAGGGATTGGATGGCCCTCAGCAGAGGACCCCCGACCCCGTACTCCCGGAGAACCCCCCAAAGGACACCCCGGGGAACACGGTCGAACGCCTTCTCCAAATCCACAAAGCACATGTGGACAGGTTGGGCGAACTCCCATGAACCCTCGAGTATCCGATGAACCGATACTTTTATTTCATTTAGCAATGAAATAAAAGTATTCTTGTATAATTCTCATGATTGTATTTGTGTGTATTTCTAGTAAGCAGAGTGCTGGCCCAATCCAGGAGTACTAATGCTGGTAAAAGGAGGCCTACAGGTAAATAAAATACTCATATGTATGTATATATGCATGTGTGTGTATATGTATGTGTAGTGTGTGTGTGCGTGTGTCTCTGTGCGTGTGTGTCTGTGTGGTTTGGATATGTGCGTCTGTAGATGTATATGTATTTGGATATGTGTGTATATGGATAGATGAGTTATTGTACAATTCTATACAGGCGCTACATTGAGCAGAGGCGCTGCCAGCGTGAGTCCTGCAAATACAGGTGTGAAGAAAAGAGGTAGGAATATCTTTCTCTACATCACATCAAATCAATAAAACGAGCTCTATTTGATTCCTATTTATTGTATACATTTCCATAATTTATTACAGTTGCAAAGGGTAAAGGCGGCACCTGGCGGAAATCCCGATGGAAACCCACTGTGTTCCCCTTCACTGCAACGCCTGGTCCCCTGAACGCGGCAGCAGAGCTGGAGTCCACCTCGCCTGCTGACTTCCTGGAGCTGTTCCTCACGGACGAGCTGCTCCAGCACATCACAGAGCAGACCAACCTCTATGCTCAGCAGCATTTCCTGGCAAACCCAGAGATTCCGCAACACAGCAGAAAGCATGCATGGAGACCAGTGACCATTCCAGAGCTAAAAAAGTTCTTTGCATTGTCTTTCCTCACTGGTGTTATCCACAAGCCAACCCTGGCAATGTATTGGAACGTGGATGAGATGTTTGTGACCCCGTTCTTCACTAAAATAATGTCCAGGAACCGGTTCCAACTCATATGGAGGTTCCTCCATTACAATGACAACTCTGCAATTGATGTAACTGACAGGTTATACAAGGTTCGCCCCGTCTACGACTACCTGATCAATAAATTCAAGGTAATGTTCCAACCCGGGCAGAATATTTGCATAGATGAGGGGATGTTGCTCTGGAGAGGACGGCTGGCCTTCAAGGTCTACAACCCACAGAAGCCCATAAAGTATGGAATAAAGTCCTATGTGCTCTGCGACTCTGCCACCGGCTACTGCTTTAACCTGCAGCCCTATGTTGGTGAGCCCCGCACGATCCCTGACATTGTTTTTTCTCTCCTTTTTTCTCTCCCAGGTGCCGGCCACACTCTGTTTATGGACAATTATTACAATTCTGTGGCATTGTCTGAGCAGTTGATGGCAGTAAAAACAAATGTGTGTGGGACGCTAAGGAAGAACCGGGGAGAGCCTGAGAGCATTAGGGATGTGACCAAGACTGAGCTGAGTGTGGGGGGGAGAGTCGCGGTGAACAATGGGAAGGTCATGGTTGTGGCGTGGCGGGACAAACGGATTGTCAAGATGTTGACAACATGTCACCATGACAATATGACTAGTGTCGACGTTTGGCAGCGAGGACAGAGGGAGAAGGTGTCTGTCCTAAAACCGGAGTGTGTCGATGCCTATAACTCCTCCATGAATGGTGTGGATCGATTGGATCAGAACATTAAATACTACCCGTTCGTCCGGAAGTCTCTGAACTGGACCAAAAAATTTGTCGCTTACCTGTTCCAAATCGCAATGTACAATGCCTACACTCTCTACAGAGCCAGGAACGGGAACCGGGAATACAAAACCCTCTTGGAATTTATGCAGGGGGTCATGAGGTCCTGGACATTGAAGGTCCAGGATGAGGACGAGGAGGACATCGAGGACGAGGAGGACGAGGAGGACATTGAGGACATCGAGGACATCGAGGACATCGAGGACAAGGAGGACGAGGAGGACCACAACGAGGAGAACGAGTCGATTGTTGCATGTGTGGAGGAAGGAGCACCACAAAACCCCAGGGCTCCAAATAACACTGATCCAGAGAGCAGGCTCGATGAGGGTGCCAGGCACAAGGTGGAGTACCTGCTGTCCTCCGGCTCGAAGACCAGACCCTCGAGGAGATGCAGGGTCTGCATGCGCAAAGGCCTGCGCAGTGAGACCAGGATGTGGTGCAAGGCATGTGGTGTCCCCTTACACAAAGGAGAGTGCTTCACAAAATATCACACACAACAAGATTACACTATATAGACAGAGACGCACGCACGCACACACGCACGCACGCACACACGCACACTCTCAGCCAATCAGCACTTTATGTATATAGTTATTTGTTTGTAATTTACTGTATGTTTGTACATTTCTTATTCTGTGTTCTGAGTATTATTCTGTGTTCTGAGTATTATTTTGCTATCAAAAGCACTTTATTTTGAGTCATTTCCCTTATTTTATATATGGGAAGAATGTTCTGTTGTGTGAGAAATGAATAAAGTAAAAAAAACTTTTCAAAGTCACTTTTCTGCATTGTTTGCTTATTTTCACAAACACCTAATTTTCTCAGCTTTATGTCGGAAACTGATGATTTCTGTGAAAAGTTTACCTTACTCCAATGGTGATTACAGAAGAACTAAAGCCGATAGAAACACACTTATTTTTTCTGAGTAAACTAGAGGGTCCAATCTTTCAGAATATGGTCTCAGATTTAAGCTAGTCATAGCAGAACATATTCTATGGGTCTTTAAAAGTCGGTGAAAATCAGCAAAACGGCTGGCACTGGAGGAGTGATGTTCTGAAAATGTCTGGCACTGAAAGAGTTAAATGATTGTATTAAATTTGTCTATCTGCGGGAGGAAGGAGGGGCCATGCATATAAATAGCTAGGTCACTGGTATTCAATTAGGTAACTAAACTGCAGTTGTTGCATTTGAAAGTGCAGCAGAAAGAAAAAGGGCCCAATGTGAATCTGCAATGGGTTTGAAGTGGAGTTGGAGCTAATGAACGCGTGGAACAGTGATCGTTCATGCGTATCTGCCATAACCAAAGCAGCAAGATGGCTCCAGGGGACGCCTGTTATTCGCATGGGAATGTTTCGGATTCGGGTTGATTTATTTCCTCAGGCTGTTAAACAACCGCGGGCATGGTTCTCTGACCGCCGCTGCTGCCGGTCCCTGCTGCCGTTCCTACTGATGCCTGATCCCGCTGCTGCCTGTTCCTGCTGCCGCTCCTGCTGCTGCCCGTTCCTGCTGCTGCTCCTGCTGCTGTCTGTCCCCGTTGCCTGCTCCTGCTGCTCCTACTACTACATGTGCCGCTGCCGCTGTTCCTGCCGCTGCCGCTCCGCAGGCTCCCAGGCTGCACCCGTCTCTACGGCTCGGCTCTTTCAGACACGTATGTAACCTGGCTCACGGAGACAAGCGGCGCACACTGGCGTGACACGTCTGTTGTTCGTATGAATCTCATTGTGGTGCTGCTGCTCCTGCTGATGCTGCTCTGCTGCTTCATACTGCTACCGCTACTGCTGCTACTGCTACTGCTGCTGCTTCATACTGCTACTGCTGCCGTGCTGCTGCTGCTTCATGTACTTCGACATCTCTCTTCACTTCGCATCTCTTTTACTGAAACACCAAACAGCTACAACAATATTCTACTGCCGTGGCTTTGATACAGGATCATTGCTGTTATTATCTACGGATGCTGCAGCTGCTGCTGCTTCTTACTGCTACTGCTGCTGCTGCTGCTTCATACTGCTACTGCTGCTACTACTGCTGCTGCTGCTTCATTTACTTTGCCATCTCTCTTCACTTGCATCTCTTTTTCTGAAACACTGAACAGCTACAACAATATTCTACTGCGTGGCTTTGGTACAGGATTATTGCTGCTATTACCTGAGGTTACTGCTGCTGCCGCTGCTGCTACTGCTACTGCTGCAACCCACTCTCTCAGAAGCTTATCCTGCTTCTAATGGACGCAGCCCGGCTGAGTATGCCGCGCTGCGCTGGACTCGCACCTATGCTCCCAGGGTCGCTTCGGCGGTCGTGCTTCATCTCTCTACTTAATCTTCTGATCTATCAGATGCAGCTGGCCAAGTAGCTGCGCTGAGCCGTCAATCGGACTCCTAATCAAAGGCATCCATACCTGTATTCTTCACTCTTCTGATCGCAGGCTCCCCATCACGCTGCCCATCCTGCAGCGGCTCTGAGCGGCACCGACTCCGGCTCATCTTCCAAGTACATGTCTGCCCTCCTCGCAGCATCTTCCTGCTCGCCTTCTATGGCTTCTCTGCATAAGCGTTTCACTACTGCTCACTCAACCTTCATGCGGTCCGAGACACGGCTTTCCCGACCATCCTACTATCCTGATTATCTAATCTCCAACCCAAGATTCTAAGCGTAGGGGCGCCTGCAACATCAATGGCCCTCTTCGATATGTCTCTGCCCCTACAGGTCTCCGCTTCTACACGGACGTGCCCCTTCCGTGGGTTTTGGGGGGTTCTTCCAGGACCATTGGGTTGTCGGGCCGTGGCCGCTACCTTCCACCGGAGCATCTCCTCTGCCCTACACGAGATTTCCCAGTGGTCGTGGCCTGCGCGCCGTGGAATCACACGTGGCAGAGAAAGAGGATCTCTGTCATGCGCGATAATCTCGACATAGTGGAAGCATTACACAAAGGTTGCTCTTTTTCACCCAACATAATGTCCCCTGACCATTTCAACCTCCATCTCAAACATTCAAAGACCAAGGCGCCTGCAACATAATAATAGCTCGCTCCGACACATCTCTCTGCCCCTACAGGTCCATGATGCGTTACACTCGCCTCCGCGGCAAAAAGGAGATTTAACGGACCTCTAATTCTCACTCCAGACAACCTTCCCATGACAGCAACCTGGTTCAGAGCTCAGCTAAGATCCCTACTGCTCCTCTGCAATTGTCTCCCCAGCTCTATACAGCCCACTCCTTCAGGATAGGCGCTGCCACGCGCGCGGCCTTGCTGGGGCTCCCCCACACCTCTCTGCAACAGCTGGGGTGCTGGTCCTCTTCGGCTTTCTCCGCCTACATCAGGCCAGACGCGTCCGCTATCCTGGCTGCACAACGTCTACTGGCTTCCTCGTAAGCTCCCAGCAAAGCAATATGAAGCAAAGTAAGTGAAGCAATAAGTTCTGGTGGCGGCACGCACTTTTCTCAAACACTCTCCGCTGCCGCAGCGTCTGACGGAACGTGATGGGAGCGCTCACGTTCCCAGCGCCCAAAGATAACTCTGCTGCAGCGTCCGGTTGATCGTGATGCGAGCGCTCACGTCCCGGCGCTCAAAGATAACCGCATATAACGGTCACAGCATATAGCGATAGCGGTCATAGCATATAGCGATAGCGGTCATAGCGTCAGTGATAGCGGTCATAGCGTTAGTGATAGCGGTCACAGCGTTAGCGGTCACAGCATAGCAAAAAATGGTTAGTGCATAAACGGTCACAGCATAGTGATAGCGGTCACAGCATAGCGATAGCGGTCATAGCATATAGCGATAGCGGTCATAGCATATAGCGATAGCGGTCATAGCGTCAGTGATAGCGGTCATAGCGTCAGTGATAGCGGTCATAGCGTCAGTGATAGCGGTCATAGCGTTAGTGATAGCGGTCACAGCGTTAGCGGTCACAGCATAGCAAAAAATGGTTAGCGCATAAACGGTCACAGCATAGTGATAGCGGTCACAGCATAGCGATAGCGGTCACAGCATAGCGATAGCGGTCACGACGTCTGTCCCCTGCAAACCAGGCTGCAAAACTCCATCAACACACAGCTTTTTTGGGGATTGTACGCGCTCCATCGCAGGAGCCTCTCCGATCTGAAGGCCGCACCGGGGCCTAGGGCGCCAAACCACCTCTCAATAAAATACTCAAAACCATTTTCGTTTCTCGTCTCTCCAAATTGAAATGCAGCTCGCGGAAATTCAATTTGGTAGACGTCAGCCAAAAGCTACCCCCTCCAGGCCGGTTCGCTTCCCCAGCCTATCGCACAGCAAACGCCCCCTTCCAATCATCCGTGCCGGACAGGCAGCCGCTTAAAAGCGGAGAAACTCCCACTCTCGGCCTTCTCGAAGCCTCGCAACCACCGCCTCCCCTCCTCCTCCTCTTCACCCTGCCTCCAATCTGCCTCCAATCTGCTTCCCGCTGCCAAAATGCCGCCACCAGTGCCTAGGTCCCGGGGGATTGTACGCGCTCCATCGCAGGAGCCTCTCCGATCTGAAGGCCGCACCGGGGCCTAGGGCGCCAAACCACCTCTCAATAAAATACTCAAAACCATTTTGGTTTCTCGTCTCTCCAAATTGAAATGGCATTATACAGTTTTATCACTATCCAGAATTAAGAGTCTCAAAATACAGATAGATTGTAAAGGAAAATCTAACATTACTTCCCCATCTCTTATGTTGTTTTTTCTTTTTTATTGTGTTGCAGGTCTCCAGAAGACATTGTGCCTTTGTCTTCGGGGACTGCCAGTCGTCTTGGGGGATGACCCCTCTGCGTTCTTCAAAACCTGCTCGGTAAGTAACTGAATTTGTTTTGAATATCTGCATTATTGATTCACAACATGACCATCTGATATGAATTTACTGTAAAAAATAAATTACTACTACTTACTCTAAATTACAAACAAATTAACATTGTACAAAAATTTGAACTTTCACCTTTGTCTTTCTGTGAAATTGCCATCAGCTAGTGTGAGATGGGGCCACAGGGAGGGACCCCTCTGTTTATTTTGCTGAGGACTGTAAAAAACCCTTACATAAATTCTTACTTTTTGAGATTAAAGGACAAAACTGGTCTTAAATTTGTAACTGCAACAATGGGCTCTATCCATAGCTACTACTACTTTCTGAACATAATGCTGCTCCTTTGTTTCCTGTCTTTACATTATTGGACAAACTGATAATAATCCAGGTGTGTCTGAGTAGTCACAATGGTCAGACACCTGGATTAATCAGTTTGTCCAATAATGTAAGACAGGAAACAAAGGAGCAGCATTAAGTTCAGGAAGTAGTGGATCTGTGAATAGAACCCATTGCATCTGTACTGGAAATTGTTTTTACACAACTTTTCAGCTTGACTGGGACTGACAAAGCTCTCCATCTCTGCTGAGCTACAAAACCATTTCAGCACAAAGGTTTTCAAACAGCTCTTGTAATGCACAGTTCAAATTATGGCGATTTAAAATTGGTGTTGTCCTCTCTCAATTTTTGTGGTCAACACAGCATTATTGACATTACAATGTCGTCTCTTTGTCCTTTTCTTTTTCTGTTAGGATGCAACCGACAAGGACTTGTACAGTGACACTTCAGTGGGAATCCTCTGCATTGACGAACATCCTCAACTCAACCCATCCAGAGTGAGCATCGTCTTGGAAGGGAGTGTGGTAATGGAGGAGCTGGCCAACCTGCCACAGGCTTTCTGTGTCCTTTTTGGACTAATTTATGCCTTGCACTTGGACTACCCCAAGTGCATGAAAAGCACCTTCCACTTTATTCAACAGGTCATGCTAAACCTGGGCAGAGTTGAGCTGAAACCCAAAATTCAATCTTTGAAGAATCAGCTATCTGTATAAAACAGGGTTCTGAATACGTATACCACTGCTCTGGAACTCAGTGCTTGGTTATTTGTAATGTTGCACTTTAAAAATACTATGTTTACTGTTGGCACTGTTTGATATGCAAGTTTTTTATCCATTGCCACTGATTTTGGCATTTTCTTCAATGCTGATTGGTGTATAACTTGTGTTATTAGCGCTGATATAGTTTAATTCCTATTGCTACCTATGTTGTATAGCATTGACATTGATTTTGTAGTTTAATGCCATCCTGATTCATTCAAGAGTCCTATTGCAAACCTATTTTGTTTGATAACATGATAAAGACAAGTTTAATAAAACATGTAGACAAGAATGTACTTTTGTGATTTTGCTTTTATTTTCTTAATTAATTTAATCTGTATGGGTTTCTTTTATATAAACAGATTTTATTTTACTCTTCAGATAGTGAAGTAATTGGGCAAAGGAATTTTTAAGGTAAATCAACTTGGAGGTTAGTGTATTCAGCTTAAAGTTATAAGTGGAATAAATATGTAAAGCAATTGATATTAGTAATGTTTTTAAGTTTAATCATCTTGGAGGTTAGTGCACTTGACTTAAAGTTTTCAGTGGAATAAAGGGGCAAAGTAATTAATATTACTAATGGTGTTGAGTGTATTGAACTCAAAATAAAGATGCCATCCACTCATCTTTTTAAGTTAAATTCACTCAAGTTTTCATCAAACATTACTTAATTTTTTTAGGGCAACCAGTTTCCTAAATTTTTTTAAGTAAACTCAACTTATCCGGGTTTACAGTGTGTCTCTACCAGTGCACGTATGGATCCTCCAAATGAAGAATTAGGTGTGCATCAAAGACCAAATTGAGAGTTGAAAAAGTGTAAACCAGTGTAAACCGGAATATGCAGTGTTTAAGGGCTCTTAATGAGGAACTTTACTCAATTCTTACAATTATTTTACCATGCAATTATTGGGAAACTGTGAGTAATTGCACTCAACAAACTTCTTTAGTTTTATTTTTTTTTAGTTATACAGATGTTCATATTTCATTTTGGTCCATCTGAGGAGCCGTCTACACTAGGATCAGAGAGCCTAGCGCAGATAGCAGGAGACCAGGCAGGACCTAGAGAGGAGATGAAGCCAAGGCCTAAAACCTTGCCTCTAAACTTCTAGCTTCCCCTGTAAATACCACTAAACTTAGGCTATATCCACACGAAGACAAAACGCTTATAATTTCAGAAACGTTTTCTGTAAACACGGAGTTAGCTCAGTAAATGTGTGCGTCCATATGAATGTAGTCAATACGCCTGAAAACGCTGTGAAACTATGCCAGACCTGTTGGTGGCGCTGTGACGCAATGACGGGATCAAGCCCAAACTTCCGTGACGGAAACTGGGCATGCGCAGAATTTTGTAAACAGACAACATGGCGAGTGGGCGAGGTGGTACTTCATTAGTATGGACGGACGATGAGGTTGAACTGTTGCTTCGGGTCACACTGGATTATAAAACCAACAAGCTACAAGAAAGTGTAGACTGGGAGACATGTATGTCCAAATACACGGACATCATGTCGGCCTTTCAGGAGCAATATCCACGCGACTTTCCGGACAGAGATTTCCCACATGACTCCACAGCGATAACTAAAGGCCAATTAACCGCCAAAATTAAAAACATCAGAGGGAAATACAGGCAGGCAGTGGACAGTGGGCGACGGAGTGGCCATGGGCGTGTGGTGCTCATGTTTTTTGAACTCTGCGAGGAGATCTGGGGAGGATCGCCTGCAACACGCTCCATTGAACAAGGCATTGAGACGGCGGACCTGGTCGAGACGTCTTCATCGACCTCGGAGCTGCCCACTGACTCGCCACAGTCGTCAGATTTTGTTGAAAGTCTGCTGCCTCCTCCAGTCGTAAGGCAGCGCAGAGAGATGCTGCAGGTAGGCAACATCAATGCGCTGATTATTTACTATAATTATGTAAGACATAACTGTGTAAGATGACAGGGTTTGACTTTCGTAATGCTTATAACTGGCTCCACATTTGCAGTTTTTCTATTTTTGTATTCCATATAGCTGTATTGAAAACTAAGATTGTGATCAAAACAAATCATGTCTTACTGCTACAGAATTAATGTACATTACTCAGTGAGGCCTGTGATGTTCATTACGTTAATAATCAAGCAAACCTTTGCTATTGTCCTGTTAATAAAATTACATTGTTCTATGTGTCTTTCAAGGCAAAGCTAAATAGCCACAGAGGGGACAGGCTGAAAAGAAAGGTCCCTGCCGATACAGGACAGGAAGAGTTGCAGCTGAAACGGAGGATGCTGGACCTAATGGAGGAGTTGTCAAGACGCAATACAGACAACATGCAACAGATAAATAACAACATAGCAAACATCACCAATACCATACAGGAAGGATTTTCTCTGATGAGAGAACTATTAGTCCAGCCTCTCAATGCACGCCCCCACAGTAGCAGCAGTGTATACCAGGGACACCCACCTTCATACAACATGCACCAGAACTCACACCACAATGCATCACCCTTCATTCACACTCCAAGTGAAACACACCACTCTGGGAGATACACACCAACACCACCACTACAATCACACGAAACTTTACAGCAATATACCCCCTCATTTTCATACACACGAGCACTATCTGAAGATGATTGAGCTCATCTGTTTATTTTTGTGAATTTTGCACTACTTTGTTTAGTTCTCAGGTACATTTTTTTAAATGAAGCAGTTATTTTGTTACAAAACAAGCTTCGTTATACCAGTGATATTTGCAGAGTTTATACTGTGACTATTTTTGTTGCACTTTAATAAAAAGACAGTGTTTGAACATTGAATATAACAATCTTTTTATTTTTGTGAATACATAAGGCAAATTAAATACTTTTTCCGGATCACCCACAAATTTAAAGTAATATTGATTCAAGTTGGAAATTATTTGTAGCTGTGAACATAAATAACATTGTCAAAATAACGACTTCAAAACTTAAAACATGTTGTCGTCACGCTTAACACTTAAGACAGGCCAAACTCTACTCCATTCAAACTAAACTAAACTAAACTAAACAGAAGTAACCATAAGCTCATAGTGGTTTCCCAAATATGTTTTTCAAAGTTGTACAAAGTTAAATACAGTATTGGCAATACTGGCAGTCCTTAAGGGTCAAGGTACTTCATTACCACTCTTCTCACTCTCTTTCCTTCCCCCTCGTTACAGTCAGTGCGGAAATTGTTGCACTGTGTGGGAGGCTGTGAGTCCACCTCTCCTCGCATCGTTCCCATCACAGACACTTCATCTACACCCTCCTTACTGGCCTCACAGAAATTGTGAAGAACAAAACAAGAGTATATGACATAGGGCAGGTCATTCAAATTTATGTCCATCGGCCTTCTCAGTGCTGCAAATCTGGCTTTCAGACGACCAAATGCACACTCAATGACCATCCGTGCCCTACATAAACTCAGGCCAAAGTACTGTTCTTGCGGCGTCGACCCACCGTTGGAGAACTCCTTCATCAGATGAGGCAGCAGTGGGTACGCAGGATCACCGAGAAGGAAAATGGATATAGGCTCCTCATCGTCCACAATCCGCCTTTTAAGAGGCGGGATCTTGCCATTTTTCAGTGACAGATTCAGCTCTGAATTGGCAAAGATCCGTGCGTCGTGCACACTTCCAGGCCACTTGATGACAACATCCATAAATCGGTACTTGTAATCGCACACTGCCTGTACATTCAGGGTGTACTTGCCTTTTCTGTTTATATAGTCCGTGGAGTTGACAGACGGTTGTTTGATTTCAATATGGGTGCCGTCAACTGCTCCTAAACATTGGGGCATGCCATGAGTCTGTTGAAACCCCACAACCAGCTCCGTAGCGTCTTGCTCCGTGAAAGGCAGTCGGACGTACCTGGGACCGAGGTGGATGGATATCGTCCTGCAGATCTGCCTAACGATGACAGACACGGCCTGGCGCGACACACCGAAGGCGTTTGCAGTCTTCCGTAGCCTTCCTTCGTCGCTCAAATAATAAAGCGTCAGAGCGACCCGTTTTAGAGGATCAATGGGTGCCCTCATATTTGTCGTTTGCCCTTCGATGTGCGGACTTAGCTCCTCGGTGAGCGCCACGACAGATTCCCGGGACATACGAAAGTTCTCCCTCCATTCAGCGTCCAGGACAACACCATTCACGAAGTTGTCCCACCAGCTACTAGTTCTGCCAGGTCGCGTCCAAAACCTCCGTCGGGATGCCCTTCGGGTCCTTATCCGCGGGGAATCCAAAATAAAGTAGCGTACTATGTTGTCAAGAATAGATTGCTGTAACCGAAGATGATGGAGAAGAAGGATATTTTGCTGTAATAGCGTTAGTAGGCTCACTTGCTTCAACAGGACACAAGCAACACTGTACGGCGCCATTCTTGTTGTCATTATTTTCTAAGTGCGGCGCATGCGTGCTTTAACAAGAGGCGGGGCGATGACGCAAGCGTCTCAGATACATTGCGGAGAGGCAGTAACCACGGAGCGGCATATACGGAGTTTTGAAATCTTTCCACTCTGGGACCTGGTTTCAAAAATGTTCGTTTACACCCCCCCAAAACGCCGGCCTCGTATGGACGATACACTGGATTGATAAAGTATTTTTGCGTTTAGGCCTGAGCTTGACTTCGTGTGGACATGGCCTTATACACATATATATTTTTTTTTTCTGTGAATATTCATAAATGCACTTTACTCAGGTTTGAAATAATATAAATACATACTGTCAAAATAATTGAACATTTCTCCAGTCAGACTTGGCCCTAGCCTTTAAATCTGCAGTGTAGTGTGTATAAGTGTGTTTCTTCGCAGTCATTTGCCACCAGTGAAAAAGCGCAATATAAAAGTCATGTTTGAAGAGTGTCTTTCTTTACTGGCCCATATATTGAATGTATACTGACCTCAATCCAGCTTCCACAAAGCATAGAATTAATTCTATAGACCTTATCAGTCAGTGAGGGAATACAGGCAATGGTCCACATACTTCTAACGAGTATTTACTGTGAAGTGTTTGAACTACGATTATGGCAGACTTGGCTTGTGAAAACTTGGCTTTTACATGCAACCATACCTCAAGCTCCAGCGTCTAACTGGTTTGCCTAAGGGGTTTCATCTGCAGTGGTTACAGCAGAGCCTGAAGGTCATGGGTTCAAGCCCACCACAAGACCTCATGTAGTAGGTGGGTCCCAGGGTGACACAAGTGGCCTATTTATGTTGAATTTATTGTAAAAGATGTCATTTCACTTTAGAAATTGCCAAATCTAATTTATGGACACCACTTTTGTTTTAATAAGGCAGAAAGAGAGTGTGATGTCATAGTGATACAATAATATCATACTCAGGACTAGAAGATTGTGATAGCGCTGATAGATCTAGAACAACTCAAGGTCTTTGACCGATGAGGAATAATGTTGAGACCTTGTAAAAAGAAAGATAACTTAATTTTTCCAGAATGTGTCTCCTATAACCCTGTGGCACCTTTGGTTACAAATATGCAACATAAGGTTCAAAGGTAAAGGTTAAGGTTATTCAAAGGTTACCCAAGAACTCAAAGAAGCACATATGCTACATTGCCAAGTTGGGTCTTTGAATGCTGCTTTCCAAATGTTAGACAAAAAGATGCAGATCATATTTTTCAAAATATATTGTTATGTCTGGGGTCTACAGAGTAAAAACTGCTCCAATAATGTTCAGGTTATTTGGAATCCCTCTGCACCTAATGTACAAAACACACATTACATGACAGAGATGGTCCTCATAATCACAGCAAAAGATGAACATTAAACACGATTCTATAAAAAAATAGAAGTATTAAAGCAAAGTGATAGGAGACTGCTGCAGGGTCAGGGTGTTCCTACATTTAATTAAACTGTAAGCAAAGGCTCTATAATGAAGGAGAACGCAATTTTCACTAGTTTTTAAATTACAATATGCGAGCATAGAAAGCCCCTGTAATGTAGTGTGCTAACTCTCCTTTGTTACACAACTCCTCACAGCAGCAGTAGAATGCTCCATTGATTTGAATGTAATTTCAAAACGTTCTACTGGTCATTATTTCTTATAACGGACCTCTCAAAACAATAATGACCGCTGCCCATGGCAACGCACTCACTGCTTGTCTTTCAGATGCGTGGATAACTCCGCAAGTAGTTCCGGCCACTCCGGAGCTAGCCACGCTCAATAAACGCAAATACCAATCAATCAACACAATTAAATGTTAATCGGAGAATTCTTATACATATACATTCTTCACACACGTGCACGGAGATTTTCAGAATTTACAAGTCTTGTCTTCATGACAAAAATACTATTTATCTGTGTCAAAAAGCGATCATGAAAAACCCGGAAGTAGTTCCGGCCACTCCGGAGCTAGCCACGCTCATTAAACGCAAATGCCAATCAATCAATGCCATTAAATGTTAATCGGAGAATACATTGGACATATACATTCTTAATACAAGTGCACGGAAGTTTTCAGAATTTTCCGTTTACGTTTTCATGACAAAAACACGAGAAAAGGCGATCCCAAAAAACCCGAACAAGTGAAACTTTGGGTATCACAATATTATTCATTTATTTCTGTGATTCAACTTGAAATGTGAAACTAATATATGACATAGACTCATTACCTGCTCAGGGGCACATGCCTGGAATATTGTTTGTTATCAATCTGTGTGTTTAATTCGGGGTTTTAACAAGCTGTGAGCCTGCATTGATCAACAAATAAAGGACTGATGTGTTGTATCTCACTTTGCATGTAATGAGTCTGTTGTATCTTTGTTTTGTTTTTTAAGGCGAATCACAGAGGAAACTGGACCTTTGATCATCCAGGACACTAAACATTCAATGACATTTATGGACATCATCTTTTGGCCCCTGATGTGGAAGTGGCGGTAAGACCAGGTCTGGGTCTGGTCCAGGTCTTGAACTTTGGTCCAGGTCTGAGTCTCGGTCTGCATCCTCTTTTCTCAGCAACGCCTTCTCATTTCTGTAAGACACTTCGAAAGAACAGCAAGCTACGAGCTATGAGGAATATAGAAACCCTCCGAGGTCTAGGGTCATTTTGGGGAACTTTCCTCGCCTGGTTTTCTTTGTGTATAATTGCTCATAAAACAGTCATCTTCTGATGCAGAGTCAAGCAGTATACTTTGTTTTTTTTAGTACAACCTGGGGTTTTAGGATATTCATACTGTAGAGCTGTCATATCAATTATATAATGATTATGGAAGTATAAAGAGAAAGAAAAAAATGAAACGGAAAATCAATTTCACAAAACTGTATTGAAAAAACTTTACAATTGGCTGTGTCTGGCTCACGAGGCACCGCTCGAAGATCTGATTGGACACTGTCCTTCATACAAACGTGGTTTATCCTAAAGTAAGTCCCTACCTTTTTACCGTTCTTTATTAAATTGATCACTTGTAAAACATGTGCGCATATATCACCGGCGATGGCGTCGTCTTTTATACAAAATATACAAGTAAGTAAGTAAGTAATCTTTATTTATATACCGCCTTTCACAGACCAGAGTCACAAAGCGGTTTACAATTGTTATTTTTTGGGCATTTGTCTCACTCCACACAGAGATGGGAGCGGGGTCGCCGAACAGGAGGCGCATGCCAGAACTATTGTACATATTTTTAGTGGTAGGGGAAACCGGAGTACCCGAAGGAAACCTACGCACACACGGGGAGAACATGCAAACTCCACTCAGAAAAAGAAGAGTATAAATGTTAATACAAAAAAATGAATGGTAATAAAATAGAAGATGAGAGTTATTCATTATGTTCTTTGTGTCAGCGTCGACATGTATTTTATTTACATAAAAAGGTACAATGCCTAGTTTTGACTCCCATCTAGCGTTGAGATCATATATAGAGGTATCTAGGTTTACTTTTGAATGCGCTGGAAAACGGCAGCAAGTCCTAACTAGCTCTGACACAGTAGAACTTGTAAAGGTCCAAACATCTGGAATGAGCTGGACAGTTCTATTACACGATCTAAATAACTGAGATCCTTTTTTTTTTTTTTTTTTATTAAACACAGTTTGTTCCAACATTATGCAACACCATGAGCCCGAGGCTGAAAATCCAAAAACCAGTAATGCAATCTGAGATGTATTATTGTTGTTGTTTACTGCAACATGAACGATGTGATTTATTATGTAGTATGTCTGCTGCAACGGATATCAATGTGTAAAAGTTACATTACAATGTGTAAGACCAATCTGGAAAATGAACCAAACAGACTGAAACTGTGAGGACTTTTTACAAAACGCCAACCAAATTTACAATACAATGTGTATAACTTGTATGACCGAAGTTTTTTAAATAAAAGAATCTAACTTTAAAAAAAATGAATTGGGTCTGATAAGGCCGTTAATGGGGCAATGGGCTTTATTTTTAATCTACTGTATAGAACTTTGTGTTGCATTCATTTTATGAAAGGCGCTATATAAATACTAATTGATCTTACAAAGTTCCTGCTACCACCAAAAAATGCCACATGCAAACATGATCAGATGTGGCCGCTGCCGTTGCCACAAAAGGAGCCGTCCGTCTCTCCAGTAATATGTAGTTGGATCAATATAGCCTGCACAAACTACATTTACTACGAACTGTGGGTCGATTAGCATTTGTGCACAATGTAGAATATCTACCTTTCTTTTTCCAACAAATGACATCATTTTATATCTTTCTGTACATGTTAAATCTTAACACTGCACATTTGTTTAAAAAAATACACAAACTAAAATTATTTTTTGCACCAAATTTTTATTTGTGTAAAAATCTGTACCAAAAAAATGGAAGGAGTCCCCCAAAAGGTTAGTCCTGGCTGTGACTGTGGTTGTACAGTACAATCAAAAGCCAATGAAGAGCCAAAGATACTATTATGAGCTCACCACCTCATGTAGTGTGGGTTTGAAGACATCATCATAGTAACGTCAGGTACACCACTGCAGACCCTATTTGCTGCACTCTAAAATCCAATTGGTTTTAGCTAATCAGCTTTTGTGTGATTTAAAGCACTTTGTGCTGCAGTAATTGTATGTCAAGAACTTTATAGATTCAATTTTGATAAGATAAACTTGATTAATCTCATAATGGAGATTACTCCCATTACTCCCATTTCATTTGAACTAAAGAAGCACAAATGTGCTCTCTGAGTGCAGCCTTGAGAGTGCAGCTCCATGCGTGGAGACTCATGCTATTGCTCCGTTCCTCCCTCCCTCCCTCAGCAGCACCCCTGTGCCAGACCCCAGTGCGCACCGGGAGGACGGTGTGGCTGCATGTCCCTCCGTACGCCTCTGCGCACAGCGTGGGGAGCTCTGAGATTTACCGGTGGAGTACACATTTGCATCTGCTTTCTTTTCCAGAGATTTTGATCTGCAGCTCCAGCACACGGTCAGTGAGAAATGCGCTCTCTAGGAAAAAGCATGTGGTTTTATACATGTTTGTGTTCGTATGTAAGAACTGATGATCTGCTTTTTGGAGTGTTTTCATATATCCCCCACCGGCTGCTCCATCACACACTCACTGAAGTATGCTCTCTAGGAACAAGCCTGTTACCTATAAAGCTACATTTGCAGTCACAGGTGGGGAGAGCCCTTTGGTTAAAAAGCAAGTGTATATTGAGCATTAAAATAATATGTTCAATTAATGCATGACAATAATTCTATTATATACACTGTCAAATATCTATGATTAAATGCATACATTATTTACATTTTATTATCACAAAAAATATAAGTTAAGTGAATATCAAAATAACAAGTTTAATATTTCAGTGTACTTGGAAAAAAGGTGGTTATTTGTACCCATTTTATGAGATGCAGGGGGCATCTCAACACAGAGGGACTCTACACAAACATAAATGCTTTAACAATAATATTACTGAACATAAATGCTTAAAAACACATAATCAGAATTTGCAGTATGTTTGTAATTTGTATGAGAATAGACATTCCTTTAGAATTCAGAAGACGATACCATTACTTTATACCATTTCCAAAGATTGTTTTCTACATATTAACAATGGTCTAATTAAATGTATGTAAAGCCATAAATTGAAACAACTAAAGTAAAAGGATTTAGCACGCTCACCTCCAGAATGATCTTCCCTTGCCTCTGCTTGTTCAGAGAATCCTAAGTCAGTGGAAGAATTAATTCTAAGTAAAATGCTGTTGCAGAGTCTGAGCAGAGGCAGCCCAGTGATGGTCACATTTGACCAAACAAGTAATTTGTTATAGATTTAATAGAATTATTCACTTTATTGATCTCTATAAGACAAATTCAGGTGTCCAGCAGCAGACACACATCCATCCATACAAACAAAACAAATAAATACATAATTCTATAAACTAATAGTGATAAAGTGGATACTAATTCCTAAAACTTTTTTTTTTTTTTACATGGACTCAAATATTAAATGTTATATGCACTCCACAAGCACTAAGAGTGCACACACACAACCACACGCACACACTCTCATGCATGTACAGACATCACATCCATTTGACTAAAACCTCTTTTAAAACGGACATATGCCAGCTACTTAACCCTCAAAACAAATCCATTGCCACACTTACAAGTAGCGGAACGTGCAAGAAGAGCTCTTAAATCCTGGTCTGGTCCAGGTCACGTATCCATATGATCATAAACACATGTGTCCTTCTACTGTTGTCGTCTCCTTTTACTCGCTCGGTGATAAAATCCAGAAATATAAATAGGAGTGAATATAATGTGCTATATTTTAAAGCTGCATTACCTGACTTTATTTTTGGATTCATTACGAAAATCAATCCATATCCATGCAGTGCATTGGGATATTGGGATATGTCCTTTTGAAGAAAAAGTAGCGCAGATTTGTGCTGGCGTGTCATTTCATTTTAGATCAAGTTTTTGTGCAACAAGGAGGAGAATTTGTTTTGGATCCAGATTGTGACCAATCACAGCGGACCACTGGCCCCCACTTTCTTGAGAAAAGCCAAAGGTCTCTGGTTAGCACAGACAGCTGAGGTAAACAAGCGGCGGAGGCTAACCTGAAACTTCCCGTGTCTTTGTTACCGGTTACTACTTACACAGCGAAACAGTCATGCAAAAGAAAGTCTCGTTCCTCTGCGCTTTCCGGTTCTATCATTCTATGGTCACACCATCCACGTTTAAATGTGCAATCCATATTGTGAGACTTGAGCTCCGTAAACAATTAGCATTTGAGCAGAGGCTGGGGGAGGGGGGTGGTGGGGAGGGGGCGAAAGCTCTGTGAGTGTGGGGAGGGCGAGCAGAAAGAGCGAGCCCAGCACTCTCATTCGAAAATTTCTCAGTCAGTTAGTGCAGCTTTAAAGTCAGAACTGTTTGTTTATTTATTTATCTGTAATAAAGTTGAATCGAATTGATTGGCTCGAGATAGCTTAAGTTCAAATTTGGCTTCTTCCAATAACAAGAATTTGGGCATTCCACTTCTGATACAGTCTTATCTATGGTCTGTCTCTGGCCTCCGTCATTATGGGACACAGCGCCTCCACAGGCCAGAGGCAGCATGTCGCGCTACAACTTTTTTTGATTTGATTGACAAAAAAGTATAAGCGCCAGCTCTGAAAATGCAGCGTTGTTACCAAACTGGGCCCAGTTGGATTTGAATAGTGAAGGCTCCCTTAATTATACTGATGGATACCGCAACTGTAACTCGAGGTGATTTATTATGCATCATTCTATGTAGTCGTAAAAATGCAGTAATTGCAATGCTCATCAGTTCAAATGCCGAGAAAGAACCATTTTAATTGACTTTTGTCTTATCACGCATCAGAAAATAGCAAATGCATGAGTCATATCTCATATCCTTGTGTTTGGTAGTTAATTGGAGATCCCAGTGCTGCCTGCGGTTGAATGCCACCTTCTGTTCCAATTTATCTGTTTTTTTCCCCCCGTTTTGTTTTTGTCTATAGCACAAAGTAAAATCTCAAAATTTTGCTTTGAAAAGTCTCCCAATGTGCGATTATGGTTAGCTCCTCCGGAAAGAAATTATCATTCCAATTACTCTTCCAACATTCACATCAATATGGATTTATAGTCTAGGATAACAAACTAATCGGTTCATTATTTATAATTCTTCGGCAGACAATAAATGATGCTGAGGGTTTGGACCATATGTGGAGAAAGAGGAACACAAACACACAGGATGCTGGGCCATTTACCGTGATAATCCTTCAATTAGTTTCTTCACCCTAAGTATGTAAAACTCAATAGATCATTTTGACAGTCATCAAAGTGCAGTGTATAGTATGAGCAATAGGGAAAGTACTGTTCAGTCCCCTGGCATCCCTGAGAATCATCTAATTATAAACAGCACTAACAACAAATATGCCACCGTACCACCCGCCGTGACATAACCTCCTCACATAACTTGGACATACTTTTCCTTACTGAAATGTGGGCGACCCCCCAGGACACCATTCAATTGAACTTTTGCATAGCCCAAAATCACAACAGTAGTTATCTCGAAGGACTTTACAAAGTTGTCGATTCACCAACGATTAAACAAGTGTTGGACCCCCATGGTAAATGCACTGCTGCCCCGCGACCCCCAACTCCCCCAACTCAACAGCCCTTCCCGACGTGTGAACTGTAAAGCATGTATTTGTTTTCTGGTTCGTACTCTCCTCTGCACTCCTCAATAGAATTCACAGTGACAACATCTGCAGCCGAGTCCCTGCGCGCTGCACAGACGCGTCACTCTGCTACGTGTGTGGTGTGTACGCACTGGTAAGCCGGGTTCAAGTGATGGGCTTGACTTGCAGCTCTCGGATGTTCCCTCGCACTTATGGTGCTTTCAAACCGGCAATGCTGAAACGCACATTCTCTAGTTTTCAGACGCAGGGGTCTTCAGACCAGAAGTCATGGCGCGCCGGAAGTGGCGGAAGGAGCCGGCGGGCTAACAGAGTATAGCTAGCAACTTCTTGTGTACAGATCTTCTCCAATAATGCAGCTCTGCAGGGTCTCTGTGTTCAGAGACCTTCCACGGACTTTATATAACAGTAGTATGTGTTCACGGAGGTGTGCAATACGTTTATTTTCCCATCACTACGACGCAGCATGATCTGGTCTGAACACAGCATCAGTCTTTGCACCGTCAACCTCACCTCTGGCACATGTGACTTTTCTCTCCCTCCGTGTTTTTGTGTTGTGGATATTAATCATGTTTCATTTTAAAGCAGGAATTATTTGTGTGTAGCCCCCTAACACCTTTAGCTTTAGCAAACAACAGCAGGACATATTTTGTTGCAGCTACGTAACTTGATTTGTTTGATGCTGTTGTAATCTCCTAATGTCTGGGAGAAATTTACAAATGTAATTAAAATATACAGTATAATATGTTTATCAGACTCTTCTCCAACCACAATTTAACAAGATATTGAATAATCAACATATTGAATAAATCAATTGCAAACCGAAATATTCAACGGCTATATATTTGTTTCACTTTATATTGTTTATTATAAGTAAGTAAGTAAGTAAGTAAGTAAGTAAGCTTTATTTATATACCGCCTTTCACAGACCAGAGTCACAAAGCGGTTTACAATTGTTATTTTTTGGGCACTTGTCCTCTCACTCCACACAGAGATGGGAGCGGGGTCGCCAAACAGGAGATTATTTTAAGTGTAGCGCGAGCAGTGGGTGAATTATAAAGTGGCAAATTTAAAATCAGCAACGCCACCCAGGTCTAGTACCTGGGAAAATATAATTAACTTAAATAGAGCACACAGGTAAGTTTTACGGAGGAGGCAGAGACAGTCCCATTCAATAGTACAAAAGTTTTATTTTAATTTAACAATTAAAAGAACTGAGTCCTAGTTTATAAAAATCACACAGCACGCGCAAGATCAACCACACCCCACGCACACCATTGAACACCGTACACACCCAATCACACACTACACACGCTAAAGAAATTCGGGGCTGAGGCCTAACCGTGAGGGGAGAACTAAAAGGGTCGGAGAGCTAAAATAATACAAAATAAACACCACAAACAGAATGTGCAAACCAAACCCAAGCAGGAACCACCACCAGAGAAACCTTTAATGGATACTTTAGGATTCTTCGTGAAGAGATGAATAAAGAGCCTCGCACTAAGGACTTTACAAAAAGACGCAGGAAAAGTGGCTCGCTAACATTTCACTAGCAAACGCTTTTACCTCGAAGGATTATTTATTTACCCAGCCATGCAGTCACAATGCTCAGTTATTACATCCCCATCTTTATTTCATTTATTGTCAGGTATGAGTTGGAAATTTGAATAAACACTGTGAATGTTTGACCTGAAAAGAACACAGCCAAAGACTCATTATTTTGTTGAGAATGACAAGTTCATTCACCAATCGTTACTTACACGGCTCTTTACGATGCAGGATGTGTCCTTCAGGACCTTAACTCTGAGTTCCTTAACCCACAGACAGACGGAAAAGTTGCAGCATCCATGTTTTTCTAAGCCTTCATTTGTTTAGCAGACATGTATTATTGTCAATGGTAGAGGCAGCATAAACAAAGACGTTACAGAATGTAAGTGACAGCGGAGGAACGGAGACTTATTAGCATTATTAGCATTTGCCGCGGTGCCAGTAGCTTCAACCTTGATATTACCAAAACATGTCGTGGAAAAATGTTGCCTTGTGCATATTGTTAGAATGATGAGTTAGAACGTTCACCACAGTAGTTTCAAAGTGTCATGAAATATCCAAAAAAGAAAAAAAGTACTCGGAAGAGTCGTATTTTCTTCATATATCAGCAGCAACTCTTGCTAGCCTGACCACCACTTCGTCAACCGGAAGTTTATGCGTCACGTGACTGCAAGTAAGCAATAGGCAGTGCAGGTGACTGACAGTCAATCAACAAAACACATCCAGGCTTGAGGAACGTGGAAGGTGCGGTCTTTTTAGTCTTGTGTCAATGTCTCTAGTAGCAGTGCTGGGATATGCAGGCCCTGGGTGCTGCGCGAGCGAGGGGCGTGGGCAGCGACGCGGAAAGCGGGCAGCCCCAGCAGACAGCACGGCGCGCGGCAAGGCGCATAGATGAGAGTGGGCAAAGCGGCAGCGTAACTCGAGCCTTATTGGCAGACAAGGATGCGAAAGATTGAGCCGTTGCTTAGACACAGACAGCACACGGAAATACACACCGGTGGGCGGGGTCAAAGCAAGAGGCCACAGATAGAGGAGCAATCACGGCAGTGCGACGGCCAGCACAAGCTGCCAATTGGAACTCTCCCTCGAATTAAGAGCCCGCCCACACCTCGTACTGCCACATAAGGAAATAATCTGGCCAGTGCCGGAGTGGCTATTCGGGAGAGCCGGGAGTTTTCCCGGTGGGCCAGTTGGACTAAGG
Organism: Knipowitschia caucasica; assembly: GCA_964034765.1. Classification (NCBI taxonomy): domain Eukaryota; kingdom Metazoa; phylum Chordata; class Actinopteri; order Gobiiformes; family Gobiidae; genus Knipowitschia; species Knipowitschia caucasica. Next base: position 9,622,106 of record OZ035825.1, read on the forward strand.
GCCGCTGGGCTGGATGTTATATGTTGCTGGTTGGACTTGGCCGGCGGCTGTGCTTTCCTGACACCGCAGCCTTCTCGATCTCTCTCTCGATCTCTCTCGATCTCGATCTCTCTCTCTCTCTCTCTCTCTCTCTCTCTCTCTCTCTCTCTCTCTCTCTCTCTCTCTCTCTCTCTCTCTCTCTCTCTCTCTCTCTCTCTCTCTCTCTCTCTCTCTCTCTCTCTCTCTCTCTCTCTCTCTCTCTCTCTCTCTCTCTCTCTCTCTCTCTCTCTCTCTCTCCTCTCTCTCTCTCTCTCTCTCTCTCTCTCTCTCTCTCTCTCTCTCTCTCTCTCTCTCTCTCTCATTTGGCCGCTTTCATTGGTTACGATGTGTTCTGCTACGGCGTGATTGGTTGTTTGTAGATTGTAGGCGGGATCTAACCAAGAGCGCGGGCCAGGGCCGGAGTGGGACAACATTTCAGGCCGGGAGCTTTTCATCCATTCAGGCCAAACAAGGCTCTAAATTTGGGTTTTTGTCATTGTATTTTGATGTTCTTTGAATAGTTTTAAGATTGACTGTCAAAACTGTTGTTTTCTTTTTTTTTTTTATATTGACTGTTTATATAATCTCGGACGCAGGCCCGTCCCAAGGGGGGTGCGAGGCCCTGTGCGAACTCGAAACGCGAGGCCCTGCCCTGACACTTTTTTCCCAGATCTGAGGAAAGTTTTTCCTGTTATAATCTTTGACATGAATTCAGCACCACCTCGCGCGGTGCTTGACGAGATCAGCACGCGTGTAACCGAGTGTCTTCGCTCCTATGCAGCGTTTGGCGCGCGCACGTACACACGCACACACACTCTACGTGCAATATTGGTCGCGGTCTTTTTAGCTGACATGTCTCTTTCGTCCTGTGGCAAAATGGCAGAGCAACTCAAAAGATTGAACCAAAAGGAGTCTTTTTCTTCTAATAGTTAGATTTTGGCAAAATGCGCCAAAATGGCTATGAGGCGGAGTCAATATTATTATTTTCTCATCAAATAACGTTTTTGCCATGCCTCCACACACTCTGACAACATACACTCCTCCTCCTCCACACTGACAACAACAAAATACTCTTCACCTCCTCCTCCACACACTCTGACCACAACAAAAACACTCCAGCTAGCTAAAGCTAGACATACAGTGTGTTTGCTAATGCTTTTAAAAATATGTTTTTGATGTGGATATTCGGACTAAACATTGGCAATAGCAGCGCTCACACACCTGTCACACCGCTGCTCCTCCTCCTCCTCCTCTGCTCACACAAAGGGGTCTGCTCCTCTGCTCACACCTGTCTCACTGCTCCTCCTCCGCGAGTATCCATCTCTCCTACACTGCGATCATTCCCGTTACTTTCTTTGTATCTCACTCAGACACTGCTAAAGTTATCTGACAGTTTTTTCGGAGGACCCGTTGCATACATAGCTGCCCGCGCGCCTGCCTGTTTACAAATCGCTTTTGGTGAAAATTTGACTTTACTTGTAAAAATGTTCTTTTGATCAAACGAAATCAAAGAGGTCCAGAGAAAGGGGTTTAGGGTTCCAAATTTGGAGTGCAGTCTGCCCTTTGGGGACCCTTGAACTAGTGTATTTATAAAATAAAATAAAAGGAAGGAAGATTGCGAGGCCCCTGTGTGGTGCGAGGCCCTGTGCGACGGCACAGGTCGCACAGCCCTTAGGACGGGCCTGCTCGGACGTTTAAGGATTGTTGTACGTTGCTTAGCAACTCATTTCAACCGGGGAAGCTACACTGGGTGCACTGCTAGGCTGGCCTGGCTGTGTAGCCGACGTGTGACGTCACATTTGTTTAATTTTGCTCTGGCCCAATGACAGTAAAGCTTTGGCCAGTGTTGTGCCAGTTCACAGCTTTTCGAACTAGTTCAAGTTCAGTTCATACATGCTCAAAGTGAACAGTTCACGTTCGAAGTTCTCAATTTTAATTCTGAACTAGTTCAAAGTTCAGTTCATTTTACTTTTTGCGAGATATTCAAATAAATATTTTTTTTCACTACGAGCTAGAAATCACAGTACGTGGTATATATATATATATATATATATATATTAAATCCTGTACACTGCACAGGATGTTTTGACTCCAATGCAGACAAGATTTACATGGGTTTCAATGGGAACTGAGTTGTCCCATCTCTGCTCATAAGTACAAACTGTAATGCGCTGCAGAACGTGTGTCTATACTTTATGTCAAATGTAAACGGCCCTGTGTCACTGACTTACCCCTGTGTTTTCATCACGGCACATGTGAGTCCAACAACCAATGAATAGCACTAGCATATAGCGCCGCACTGCAAGTAGTACACTGAGTCGGGGTGCGTTCACAGACGGTGGAAACCGTAGGAATTTTTAGTTTTCGGCGGAAACAGTGCGGAGAATACAGGAGGGAGGAACTTTCTCTCGTTGCGTTTCAAAAGAGAAAACAGATTTCACTCAGTTTTAAATGGAAAACAAATTGTCTGCCGTTCATGACACATAATATGAACTAATTCACGTTCAAGTTCTTTATTAAAAAATGTGTTGCGTTCAGTTCAACGTTCACGAAAAAATGAGCGTGTTCAATGAACTCGTTCACGCACAACACTGGCTTTGGCCTGGGCCTTGCTCATTGGACCAGGCCACCAGGCAGGGTAGGAGTTTGCAAAGACCGTGAGGATTAAATTAAATTAAAAGAAAAAATAAATAAATAAAGACCGTGATGATAGGGCAGGCCCAGGCCACTTTGACACGCAGGCCACCGGGAGATCTCCCGATGCTCCCGATGGCCAGTCCGGGCCAGGCGCGGGCCAAAGATCAGGTTGAATACAGACAGGTAGTACTGAAGCAAGCGGTGTTTCTCACTGACATGACATCTATCCAACTCGAGTATTTGTAAAATGGAAAGGACCAAAAGCAAGGGCGGAGCAGAAAAAAATTAGAATAAAAAAAAGAAAAGCTCTTGAAGCTGAAGCAGCCAAATGTGCCAAGTTGGTCGTTTTTTTCAATAAAAAGTGCTCCAGCTCCGCTGCTGAAGAGGCATCAGACCGCGGTAAGCTAGCAAAAAAAAAAAAACTAAAACATGACGACGTGATTTCCTAAATGATTAGCATTCCGTCAATAACATTGATTGCTTCTTAGGTCCTCAGATACAACAATCGGCCATTCATATTAAGGAAGAGCCTGATTACACTCAGGAATGGGCAGGTAAAAACGCATAAGAATATAGTATTTTTAATCAAAATTGACTAAGCCTTTTTCCGGCCATTAATTTATTTATTTCATAATGTATCATGTATATTGCATCAATATATATTGTTTTACTTCTTTAGTTTGTACATTAGGTAAGTAACAGTTGAATATTTTGTGTGTGTGTCAAAATATGTGCCAGGGCTAAGTTGTATGCTTCCTACTAACGAACAACAAGACAAAGGTTAGCAAGATACAAGCATGATTATTGCAGAATTATGCTACAATTTATATGTTGTTATCATTTAATGCAGGTGCAGGTGACTGTGTATATGTTGTAAGGACAGAGGGAGCTCAGGGAGAGGGAGAAACACAGGGAAAGGAAGAAATACAGAAAGAGGCATCAAACAACAGCAACCTGAAACAGATGATGAGCTGTCTAGTTTCAATTACTTTGCTCGTCCTTCAGAGCAGGATTTTGATATTTTTTTCTCTTATCACCCTCATCAAAATACTGAAATAAAATAAATAAAAGCCTATTGTGTGGCACTCAAATGTCATTACGTGTTTCGCAAGTTAAAAAAGGCGTGGAGTAATGGAACGTATAGTGGATGATTTTCAACCTGTCGCTAAGGAACTGTACTGTGCCGAACTGCTTTAAAGAGTCGACCATCATTCCAGTTCCTAAGAAAACTCCTGTGACATGCCTGAATGACTATCGTCCTGTGGCCCTCACGTCTGTTCTTATGAAGACTTTTGAGCGGCTCGTGCTGGACTTCATTAAGAGCCAGATCCCTGTAAGTGTTGACCCGCTCCAGTTTGCTTACAGACAGAACAGGAGTGAGGAGGATGCCATCTCCTTTGCTCTGAACTCTGTCTACAGTCACTTGGACACTAGTAAATCTGTAGCGAGAATGCTTTTCATCGATTATAGCTCTGCTTTTAACTGCCTTGTCCCAGGTAAACTGATTGAAAAGCTCATGTCTCTCGGTTTAAGTGTTGCCATGTGTAAATGGATGTTTAGCTTTTTAACTGACAGATCTCAGAGAGTGAAAATCAATGACTGTTTTTCTGATGTTGTTTCTGTGAGCACTGGTTCTCCTCAGGGATGTATTTTGAGTCCTCTGCTCTTCACTTTGTACACTCACGATTGTGTGTCCTCCTCTGACTCAAACTTGATCATCAAATATGCTGATGATCAAGCTAGCAGCTTCTTGTGTACAGATCTTCTCCAATATGCAGCTTTGCCGCGTGTCTTTGCTCACAGACATTCCACGGGCTTTGTACAACAGTAGTATGTGTTCACGGAGGTGCGCCATACGTTTTTTCATATTATTCAACGGAATTTCTGCATCGGGGAACACACTTGAAGCAGTTGCATAAGGTCACGGGAGCATGACAACGCATATTTTCACAAGCACAGAGTCCCCCATTGTCAACCCTGGTTTGAGTTCTGGTGAAGTCTGGTGTGGGTCCTGTTTTGGCTGTTTATGAGTATTTTGAGTCTGCTCGCTCAGTCCGCTAATGTCCCCGTGACCACTTTGCAGCTCTCTGATTGGTTGTCGCACGAACGTCCCAAGGAAAAGAAGAGCAGAATTCATCTCCTGTGGGCGTCGATTTTTCGCTCCTGCTCGTCTCTACTGAACAGTCCGTTCGTGCGAACCGAGCGGTCTGTGCGTTGCGATGGTCGAACGCGTGTCACCATAGACTTTGCATTGAAACCCGACTGATATTGGAATGTAACTTAAGTTATCATTTTGGTAAATCATATGTGGCTATATGCTGAATGCTCTGTATTGTAATTCACTTTAGCTTCAGGAAAACTCCGGGAGGTCTGGGGAGCTCATATGCTAAGTGTCTTTTGTTGTGTTGGTTTCTTCCTTTCCCATCTGCATACGAAGGTGTGTCTTGCTCTACCAAAAGGGAATTGCCATCTGTGGATCTTCAGACTTGTCCTGAGAGAGGCTGGGGTCTGTGCCTTGCCTCTGTCAAGACATTCTCCTTGTATAATGTAACAAGTAAAAGATTAACTTTGTCTCTTTGTTGTGTGAGATTTCATCAGGTTCAACTGTAGCTGAAACAGCATTATCACTTGGTCCTTCGAGCCGGATCCCAACACTTCTTACAGGAGCTGAGCTTGTCTCAAACATGGACTTCCAGGAGCAACTACAAGGCCTTCTGCATTCGGAACTGCATTGGAACTCCAGGTTTGAGGCAGGACAGCCCTGGGTTGGAGTCGACGGGAGAACTACAGTTTTTTCCTGATGAAATTGCAACAAAGGCAAGTTCTAAACACTAAATTATGTCCAAAAGTAATCCAGGAAGTAGTGTGAAGTTCACATGAACACATTGATTTAGGAAAACGCAGAGTTATGCCTTTAGTCAAGGACTTTTACAGAGCTCGAATGAACGGGGTTTCATTCAAAAGGGTAAAAAAGGCCTGGGATAACGGGGATTATCCTTTTTAAATAGTCGGGGACTATATTGCAGACAGTCGAGGCCGGGATAACGGGGTTTATCTTTAGATAGTCGGGGACTATCATAGACTGTATAATAACGGGGTTATTATTAAGAGTAAGTCGGGGACTACTTTTTACTGCAGTTAAAAGTGAACGGGGTTCATTTTGAATTAAAGAACGCAGAGTTACGCCTGTATAATGAATGTGTTAGAATTGAATTACTTCGGACTGAACTTCTACATTACTTCTAAACTGAAATTGGACATTTATAGACATCTAAATAAGCTACATTGAAATTGGATGTTTAAAGACCTTTAAATTACTCAAAATTTGGAATTGGACATTGTAAAAAGACTTAAAAAATAGTTAAATTGCAAGCATTGTGTAGGGCGGCCATTTTGGGTGGCCATGTGGTCCTTTGTCCTCTGGCCATGTGTTTCTTTGTTTGTCTGTGTCATTCTTTGTTCTGCGTGTCCTCTTCGTTTTCCTTTGTCAAAGTTTTCTTGGTTTAGAATTACCCTTCACCTTATGTTTTGATTCTGAAATGTTTTAACAAATTTGATTCTTGTTTTTGAGAAAAATGCCACATCCCTGCCAAAGCTTGAAAGCAACAAAATCCACCTATTTTCCATTGTGGGACAGATATCCCACCCCCATCGCCATCTCCATACAGCCATCGACACCTACGAAACGACCCTCCACAAATCCCCCCCCCCCCCCCCCCCCCCCCCCCACCGGAAGCTGCTGACGAATAATCACGGGCCGATTTGCAAGGATCAAAGCGCGCAGGCCCACGGAGGGAGCTGGCCGTTTGTTCAAGTTAAATGGACGTGAGAATTGAAGGTGACATCTTGGTACATTTGCGACTTGAAAGTTCAGCTTTGTGTCGTTGTTGGAGAACGGCTTGCTGCTAGTCTTGCGTCGGAAACGCAGACAGAGAAGAGTTTCGAAACAGGAACAGAGTGGACATTTCTGGTCATAGCCAAACATGAGGAGGGGTCGAGAGGAAGTGTCAAATGGACTATGGACTGTGAAAATGGACTTTGGGTTTTCAGGCTTTTGGGCGTGTGCGTGGTGTTGAATTTGATAACCAAAGTTAATACATTTCTAGTTAATACATTGTTCAGTTTTGAGCCAAGTATGTCTCAATAGGGGGAATAGTTTATGGAACAACAATGTGAAATTATACTATGAACATTTTTTTTCTTTTTCAGTTTGGATGTGTGTTTTTTCATTTCCAGTTCTCCATGTTCTCCATGTTTAAACATATATTGTTTGATTTATCAAAAGGATAAAAAGGAGGGAATGATATTGGAATGTAACTTAAGTTATCATTTTGGTAAATCATATGTGGCTATATGCTGAATGCTCTGTATTGTAATTCACTTTAGCTTCAGGAAAACTCCGGGAGGTCTGGGGAGCTCATATGCTAAGTGTCTTTTGTTGTGTTGGTTTCTTCCTTTCCCATCTGCATACGAAGGTGTGTCTTGCTCTACCAAAAGGGAATTGCCATCTGTGGATCTTCAGACTTGTCCTGAGAGAGGCTAGGGTCTGTGCCTTGCCTCTGTCAAGACATTCTCCTTGTACAATGTAACAAGTAAAAGATTAACTTTGTCTCTTTGTTGTGTGAGATTTCATCAGGTTCAACTGTAGTTGAAACAGCATTATCACCGACGCAACGCATGATCCGGTCTGAAAGCACCACGTCTTTCTTTTGTCTTGATAGGAGGATAATCGTTTAATGGTTTCAATTCAATGTATTATGAAAAAAAAATCAGGCAAATAAAATAACAATTGCTTGAATAAAAATTGACATGTTCTAAAAAATTTTAAATGAATGCTTTTTATATCTACATAAGTGTAGAGTCAGTCTAAAATTTGCTACAATTCATATTGTGATACCAGAATATTCAAATAAGATAAGATAAGATTGCTTTATTTATCTCACAGAGGAGAAATTTACATGTCACATTTGGCATGGATAGAGACACTCAGATTGTGCAAAGGGAGGAAATGTGCAAACATGTTACATGCAGGATATATGTACAATAAAGTGACAATAATTATGTACAACAAAAGTGACAAGTGTCAATTGGAAACAGTGTCAATAGTAGTGCAGGTTTTCACACAGTGATCATTTAAAGTGACTTATTGTACAGTCTGACAGCGGTGGGGATAAAGGCCCTGCGGTAGCGCTCCTTCCTACACTGAGGGTGCCTCAGTCTTCCACTGAAGGAGCTCCTCAGCTCCTCTACAGTCCTGTGCAGTGGGTGGGAGGTATTGTTCATGATGGAGGTGGCTTTGGCTAGCACCCTCCTGTCCCTCACCTCCTCCACAGAGTCCAGGGAGCAGCCCAGAGTGGAGCTGGCCCTCCTGACCAGCTTGTTCAGTCTGTTTCTGTCCCGCTCTGTGCTGCCCGGGGCCCAGCACACGGCAGCGTAGTAAATGGCAGAAGCTACCACAGAGTCATAAAAAGTCCTGAGCAGAGGCCTGCTCACTCCGAAGGACCTCAGCCTCCTCAGAAGGAAGAGGCGACTTTGGCCCTTCTTGTGCAGGGCGTTTGTATTATGGGACCAGTCCAGTTTATTGTTAATGTGAACACCCAGGTACTTGAAGCTCTCCACCAGCTCAATGTCCTCCCCCTGGATGTTCAGCAGCGTGTGGGAAAGTGGTTTTCTCCTGAAGTCGATGACCATCTCCTTGGTCTTACTGGTGTTCAAGCACAAGTGGTTGCGCTCACACCAGTCGACAAAGTCCTTGATAACCGACCGATATTCCAGTTCGTTCCCCTCAGACACACAGCCCACGATGGCGGAGTCGTCGGAGAACTTCTGCAGGTGACAGCTGTGTGTGTCGTGTGTGAAGTCTGAGGTGTAGATGGTGAAGAGAAACGGTGAGAGGACAGTGCCCTGAGGGACCCCAGTGCTGCAGACGACCACCTCAGACTCACAGCTGCGCAGCCGCACGTACTGTGCAATATTGAGGTATTTTGTGACTAGCACTGAGAAGTCTAATGCCGTGTTCAGACCGATCGCGATGGAGGAGTCAGGGGCGAGTGATTTACATGTTATGTCTATGGCCGGGTGCGCTCAGGAGCGAATGACAGGCCGGCGGTGCGAATGACGAGAGTAGAGCGAGGCGAACAGGGCGTTTTGAACGAAAAGAGCGGAACGAAAGTGGCGAAAGGGGCGTTTGACGCGCGCCTAGAGCCATTTCGCCTCCACCGCCCTACTCGCTCGAGTTGAAAAATCTGAACTTTTTGGTCAATTCGCGGGGCGTTGACCAATCAGGGACTGAATCGAGCAGTGACGTAGCATTGAACCGCGGCGGAGACGAAGCATCTTTTCATTCAACATGGAGGACTCACTGATCGTAGCTGTGTGCCAGCGGCCCGAGTTGTATGACACCAGCAACTATCACTACAGAGACAGGGATAGAAAGGAGCTAGCGTGGAGAAGGGTCAGCGAGGAGACGGGGGTGCCAGGTAATTTTTTTTTATTTTTATATATATAATTTTCACTCTACTAGCGTAGCGCTAGTATCCCGCGCAAAATGTGTCGCTATTTACGAGTGTCTTATTTCGTTTCGTATTCTCTAAATTAAGTTACTTTTGGACATGCAAATGTTTTATATTGTATTATGTGCAGTATTGAAATGAGCATGTCACGTTTTAATGCAAATTTAATTTGTACTCGTTTAATTGGGGAGAAGCATCACAGTCAAAAGTGGAAGATAAATCACAAACATAAGCCAATTTATATTTATATCCTATACATTTTCAGAGAGAGTGCGTGCAAGAAAAAATGGAAAGGTCTGCGGGACACATATCTGAAGGAGAGGAGGAAGGAGTTGGACAGGAGGAGTGGTGGGTCAGCAGCAGGGGCGGTGCGTCCCATCCAGGAGGTCCCTGGTCCTTCAACCCCTGCTGCTGCTGCACCAACACCCACTCCCATAGGTGTGTACAGGTTACAGTACCAAAAAAAAAAACACACATGCAATAGGCTATACATTAACACACCAACACATGATATTGTATTATACTGTATCTATATATATATATGTGTGTGAGTATTTTGACATTGAAGTCTTGTTCCAATTTAATTAGTTACTGTTTTGTTTTTTTCAGGAAAAAGGAGGCGGCCACAACCCGGGCAGAGCCAACGGCGGTGGAGCAGGCCATTTTATTCGCCCTGAAAGAGCGCCCTGTCCCTCCACCAACGGCCACCCGGGAGTTTAGCCACATAGAGTATTACCTCCTAGTCTTGCTCCTTCCCTGGAGAGACTGTCCCTTCTATGACCTAGAGGTCATAAAAACAAAAATAAATAAAGTTCATATTTGACAATTGCACTGTTGTGCTCAATTTGGAACATTCGGCCCAATAGATTTTAAATAAAAGTTTATAGATGTTGGCAGTTTCTCCAGGGAAGGCAACACCAGTTCTCCTTCCTCCTCTCCTAGTTGTTCATTGTTGAAGTGTTCCTTTCTATCCCTGTCTCTCGACATACAAGTCAGGCCGCAATATTATTTATTTTTGTATTTTTATTTTATTTTTTATAAATAAATCTAGAAAATGTCATTCTACTTGTCTTCTTGCATGCAAACATTTTATATCTAATATATTCATACATTCATTGTAATATCACAATATGACTCAATCATGCATCTGCAAACCAGGTACATTTATGCATTGGTTGTAATTTATTGTGGCAGACTGAAATACAAGGTTTTCCTTTGGGGCTTGTCTCAAGACATTGTAGTAAAACCATCCCAGCATATACAAAATGATCCCTCCCCCTGAAGAGGACCATGAATAGTTTAACATATTTTAAACCAGGGTGTGCTTGTAATTTTCAGAGGGGCCACACCTAAGTAACCGGGGAATTGAGTTGGAGGGACATGAAAGTCGCTTAAAAAAATATTGCATACACACACAAAAAAAAAACCCACAACATTAACAAAGGGACAGATATCATAAGATCCTCCTTTTCTATTCAAAATCAGGTGTTTATCTTTTTCCAGAATGTCCACTTGAGTTCATGTCCTGTCGAATAACTGCAAAAAGAAATAATGACAAAAAGACAAACATTCATAAGCGATTGTATTAAATCCACAGCATTTATAGGTATTAATTGAATAACTCACTGATTGGAGAGGAATGATGTGATGGATGATGAACTGCAGCTGCCTTGGAGGTAAAATCAGTTGGGACATAACATGAGCTTTAATTCACAGAATGTGCGTTTGAGTTTGGATGAAGTCCCTGCAAACACAAAGAAAAACATAACAAAAAATACAGTCCACAGTTCATTTTGTTGCAATATAGTTACATTAAAACAGTAGAATGTACAATAGGGCTGAAGTTTTGAAATAAGCTCTTTATGTTTGTGGGTGGCTTTTAAAAAAGCCGTTGTTAGTCCTGAGAAGGACTGGTGGAAATCATTCTGTGGGCTGCCATGATACTGCTCCCTCTGCCCATGAAGTACTCTTTGAAAGCATCCCTCACGCGTCTTGCCTCTGTGGAAGAGTTGTTGGCAGCTACCCGGCCCAAACCTTGCAGTGGTACCTCTTCTGCTGCTGCACCCCTCACAGCAGGTGCCTCAGCTCCCACAGAAGCCCGCATGAAATTGTGAAGCACACATGTCGCCTTCACACACTGCTCCACCACTTCAGGACGCACCTCAATGATGCGTCGGTACCACCTCCACTGTGCGGTCAGGATGCCAAAGGCGTCCTCCCACAACAAGGCGGGCCCGGGAGAGGCGGTAATTAAAGACGCGTTCCTCCGGGGGAAGGCCACCACGTCCGCGTCCAGGGAAAGGTCGCATCATGTTCCTCCTCAGCGGGAAACGCCTCATCAGCCACAAATACATGAGGCTGAGGTCCTCTGTGCTCAGCATCAGGCAGGTGTTGGTCAGCAGGCAGATGGAGTGTGCCAGCCCGCAGACCCTGACCAAAAGCTGAATTGGACAGAATGCCGCCATCACTGGTCCTCCCCATACCCCCCAACATCGATCACCCGGAACCGGTACCGAGCGTCCACAACAGCCAGGAGGACAATAGAGAAATCCCCCTGGTAGTTGAAGAACTGGGATCCTGAGTTGGGGGGCGCTGCAATCCGGACGTGCTTGGCCGTCCACTGCTCCACAGCACAGAGGGAAGTTCCATCGGTCTTGGAACTCTGCAGCGATGGACAGCCAGTCTTCAGTGGAGGGCACAGCCATAAACTCCTCCACAAGACAGTGCCAGATAGCAGCCACCACCTGAGGGACAATGCCGCTGACAGTGGAGACACCTACCCGGAAACTGTATGCGATAGTCCTGTAGGAGTCCCCAGTGGCAAGATGATCTATAAAAAAAGAAAAACACAGGGCAAAATTATTAACTCTACTAAAGGATATTGATTTTGGTTGCCAAGTTATACTACTTACTTGTAAATTTACTTTAAATAAAGTATTTAAAATGATTTTATCAACCATTACTAATGCAATATCATAATTAAGGCCCTTCTGCAAACCCAGGTAATGTGGTACTACACAAGAAACACTAGATAGCGCTATTTGGCTGTTTATTGCAATTTTCTTAATCACCGTCGGTTGCAACATTTAGTTATCTAACCAAATGGTCTATTTAAGTATCTAACCCCCACCTGAAACGAGCTTATGTGTCTAGTTTGCATAACTACACTGATTAGTTTGGCATAAATCCTAAAAGCTAAACAGTTGGCACAAGGGCTGTACTGTAAAGTACTTGGATTCTAACATTTGGAATCTTATTTATTGAGAACCGCGTTGATTTACTAAACGAAGACAGTGGACAGCGCTATGCAGGGGAGACTAGAGCGCTGTTAGTATGGTCTCCCGGACGGTGATCCGAGCCCCAACGCGGACAAGCAGGTCTCAAACTGGGTCTGGACACACGGAAATACCGCTGGAATCGGGAACGGTCATCCAGGCGCAGCACCTGGAGCAGATGGTTGGTACTCCCCATATTGGGAGCGTCTCTGGAGGGATATCGTGGACCCAGAGACGGCGTCGCTGCCGCCGTGTTCTGTTTTCCACATTTAAATTAGAGTATAGTGACTCGTTTCCAGAAAATCCAAAGCCGCCCGATGCTGAGTTGAACAACAACCGGAACCGGTACTGGCCATAAGCTACCTCTTTTGGATGACGCGGCGAGGCGGTAAATCAAGTCGAAAATCCTCAGGCGAACGAGCGAGTAAATCGCCCTGCTTGATAGAAGCGAGAGTGTCATTCAAATATTCAAGCGAAAAAACGCCTGGCGTTTGTGCGATTTTTTTCGCCTCATCGCGAGCGGTCTGAACACGGCTCAAAGGGTTTAACAAGAATAAATTTGAAATAGTTACTATTCTAGTAATTAACAAAACTTGATTTATAGGCCATGCTGGGTGTTATGGATCTTTAAAAACAGCTAGGCAGTTCAGTTATTTGATAGACGATTTATCAGAAGGGCCGGGTCTGACCCAAAATTCCCGGGGCCAAAATTGTCCCACTCCGGCCGGCATCTGGCGACGCCCCGGGATTCAGAACCCCACTTTGGGAACCACTGCACTTAGAGGTCCACTCTTACTTTGAACTTCAAGAATTGTCCTCACACTGCCTAATCTCAATAGTATATTATTATTATTGTCCCCCTTAAACTCATAAGGACTTGTAAATTGTTTTTTACAGCCACAACTCGGACTCATTCACTCTTTGCTCTCTCTAGGCAAATCACTCAGCCCACAACATCAACTCTCCATTTGATACCCTTCAACGTTCAACGTAGTGGCGGCCCGCATACCTTCTCCGCTGGCCCTAAACATGATTTTCATATATATATATATATTGTATAATATATATGATGTATAATTTTTCTAATTATAATTTCTTTTTCTATGTTTATTTTTCCACAACTACGTTGGTTGAGCAGCTATCCAACTTCAGGTCAACATTTGGAGGTCTGGGTTCTAACAGAGTTCTTTATCCATCTTGCTCAAGCGTCATGTGTTGCTATGTCCAGAATTCTGCCTCTAGGCCTTCGAGTCTACATTGCTGGCCAGCGCTAGCTTGAAAATGGCAATGAAAACGAACCACTGAATTAACCAATCAGTGTCAAGTCTCCTAGTTCAGGCCTGCGAGCAGACCCCGGGGAAGCGTGTGTTCCTCATTGGATACACAAGACCCTCAATGAATATTCTTGGTGCAGCCCATGAAGTGAGACACATTAATGTGAGAAACACAAACAAACAGAAATGCTAAATATGTGGTGCACAACCCCCCCCAACTAGTAATCGGTTTTTCAACCCTCTACAGCTGAAGAATGTGAATATATTGTGCTCGGTCTGGTAACTAAATAGAACGCCTTTCTCAAGAAGAAACGAGACAGACGTGACTGGGAGAGGCCAGGACAGCAGAAGAGCCAGGATATTGCCCTCTGGGAATAAGTTTGTCTATAAGCTAACTGCGGAGCTAGGCATGCAGAAGACCACAGCGGCCGCGGCGGTCCTGCCTCACCACGGGGTAGAAAAACAGAATTTTAAAGCTCCATCCAATACTGATATTGTATTTGGACTTTCCCACTTTTAATGCTCAAAACTGGGTCCCTGAACCCTCGTGTTGCACTCGGTCATGTTCTCAGATACTGTCAGGGAGAAGAGAAAGTTTACATTTACTGTGAACGAGTGGCGTCATGTGTGTATACTGACTACAGCGTCGTGCCTCCTGTCATTTTACAACACTGGAGGCACACAGTGTGTGTGTGGTTTGTGTGTTCTGTGGCACTAAAATGTTGGAGTAGCTGGGTTTTAGGTACATCACTGCAGGCAAGGTCTGAAATGCCACGGCACGTCACTGATTCAACTATAGTTACCAGTTTTTTAGCCTTATTCTCCCCACAGAGTTCAGCTTTGGCCCTGACACCGCTTATATTTTTAGGTATTTTGTTGATTCCGCAGGGCAAATTTGTCCTCTACATTTGAATATCCTGATTGGCCGGACCATGTCAGATGGTCTCCTGTCTTTTCAAATCAATGGCCTGTGCTCTTGGCGCATGCCTGGTCTTGTGCCGTAGGTGAACAGTGGTTCTTAATTCCCAGGACCAGAGTATCTGTGGGGTGTTAGTGCCATCAGAGCTGAGCTTGGACAAGCAGTGCTCAACAATTGGTTCAAGCTCATACACAGATCATATTAACACAAAATACTAATGATGTTAAATACAACCAACACAGCAGTTGTCGTTGTAATCAGACATGTGTGTTAGTCCCTAACTGAACAACAGATGTGTTAAAATGATTTTTTGTGCCAATGATTTACATATTTGTGGGATTATAACGCATGTTCACTTTGGAGGAGACCCAAGAGGGAAAATGCAGTCTTGTAGGTTTGTTTGATTGAGTACGTTTTGTCGCCCTAGGCCCGGGAGAGCTGCTGATGAGTGCGGCGATTTGCTCGCGCGCCATGATCCCCCCGGGGCCTAGGCACTGGTGTCGGCCAGATGGCAGTAGGCTCAATGCACGCTTCGATGAGAGAAGGAGGAGGACGGTGGGGGCGGCGGAGGCCTTTGCAAACTTCAGAAGGCCGGGAAACCGTGGGCTCTCCGGCTTTTTTTAAAAAAAAACACTTGCTGTCTGGTGGTTATTGGTGGATTTAGATGTGGGCGTTTGCTGGTGGTACTGAGATAGAGGATGAGCAGCTTTTAGATCTGGCAGCAGTGGCAGGGTTCTACCACAGTGACTTTCGCGAAGAGTTCATTTTCACTTTGGGGAGACCCAAGAGGGAAAATGCAGTTAGAAGTTTGTTGATTGAGTATGTTTGGCGCCCTAGGCCCGGGAGAGATGCTGATGAAGTGCGGGCTTGCTCTTGCGCGCATGATCCCCAAATACGGGCAGGAGTTATCTTTGCGCGCCGGGACGTGAGCGCTCGCTTCCCACGATCAACCGGCGCTGTCTGGGACGTGAGCGCTCGCATCCACGATCGATTACCAGACGCTGTAGCGGAAGTTGTCTTTAAGCGCCGGGACGTGGAGCACTCGCTTCACGATTCAAAGGACGCTGTCTGGGAACGTGAGCGCATCGCATCGTACGATCGATACCAGACGCTGTAGCAGAGTTGTCTTTAAGCGACGGGAGTGAGCGGCTCGCTTACGATCAACCGGACGCTGTCTGGGATAAAAAATCCCGTGAGCGCTCGGCATCACGCATCGATACCAGTCGCTTGTAGCCAGAGTTGTCTTTTAGCGCCGGGACGTGATGCGCTCGCTTCACGATCAAAACCGGGACGCTGCCTGGGCTGTGAGGCGCTCGCCAAATCACGATCGATACCAGACGCTGTAGCAGAGTTATCTTTAAGCGCCGGGACAGTGGAGCGCTCGCATCCGATCCAACCGGGACGACTGTCTGGGACGATGAAGCGCTGCATCAACGATCGATACCCAGACGCTGTAGCAGAGTTGTCTTTTAAGCGCCGGACGTGAGCGCTCGCTTCACGATCAAACGGGACGCTGTCTGGGGACCGTGACGCGCTCGCATCCGATTCGGGTTACCAGACGCTGCAGTGGAGTTATCTTTAAGCGCCGGGACGTGATGCGCTCGCATCACGATCAAGCCGGAGCTGCAACAGGGTTATCTTTGAAGAAGTGCCGTGCCGCCACCAGGAATCTTATTGGTTCACTACTTTGCTTTGTATTGCTTTTGCTGGCGAGCTTACTGAGGAAGTCAGTAGACGTTGTGCAGCCAGGATAGCGGACCGGCTGGCCGGATGTAGGTGGAGAAAGCGAAGAGGACCAGCACCCCACGCTGGTCTGCAAAAGAGGATGGTGGGGGAGCCCCAGCGAGGTCCGCGAGCGTGGCAGCGCCTATCCTGAGGAGTGAGCTGGTGTAGGAGCTGGGGAGACAAATTACAGGGGAGCAGTAGGGATCTTAGCTGAGCTTGAACCAGGTTGCTGTCATTGGAAGGAATGTCTTGGAGTGACTAAGAGAGGTCCGTTTTTTAAGATCTCCTTTTTTGCAGCGGAGGCGTGTGTAACGCATCATGGACCTGTAGGGGCGGAGAGATGGTCCGAGCGAGCTATTACTATATTGCAGGCTCCTTTGATTTTTGATGTTGAGACGGAGGTTGATATGGTCAGGGACATTATGTTGTGTGAAAGAGAGCGACCTTTGTGTTAATGCTTCCACTACGTCGAGATTAATTCACACGTGACCAGTGATCCTCTTTCTCTGCCACGTGTGATTTCACAGCGCGCAAGCCACGACCACTGGGAATATCACGTGTATGGGCAGAAGGAGATGCTCCGGTTGGGAAGTAGGGCACGGCCCCCGGCAACCAAATGGTCTGGACGAATCCCCCAAAACCCACGAAGGGGGCAGGCGTCGTGTAGAAGCGGCTAGACCCTGTAGGGGCAGAGGACATGTCGGAGAGGGGCCATTGATGTTGCAGGCGCCCTTACGCTTGGAAACCTTGGGTTGGAGAGTAGAACTCAAGGTTAGTTGGAAGGTCGGGGGGAAAGCCGTGTCTCGGACCGCTTGAAGGTTGAGTGAGCAATGGTTGTGTGAAACGCTTACGCAGAGAGCCACAGAAGGAAGAGCGAAGTGCTGCGAGGAGGGCGGACATGTACTTGGGAGATTGAGCCGGAGTTCAGCGCGCCGCTTCTTGCAGGAATGGGCGCATGATGGGGAGCCTGCGATCAGAAGAGTGAGAATACAGGTAATGGATGCTTGATAGGAGTCCGATGACGGACTCAGCGCAGCTACTCGGCCAGCTGCATCTGATAGAATCACGCGGAAGATTAAGTAGAGAGATGAAGCACGACTGCCCGTACGCGACCTGGGAGCATAGGTGCGAGTCCAGCGCAGCGCGGCATGCTAAGCCGGCTGCGTCCATTAGAAGCAGATAAGCTTCTGAGAGTGAGTGGGATGCAAGCCTAGTAGCAGTGCAGTTAGCAGCAGCAACACTCAGTTAATAACGGAAATAGTCCTGTATCAAGCGCGACAGTTAGCAGCAGCAGCAGCAGCGTCCGTAGGAAAATAACAGTAATAATTCTGTACCTAAAGCCACAGCAGTAGAATGTTGTCTGTAACTGTTCATGTTTCAGTAAAAGAGATGCAAGTGATGAGAGATGGCAAAGTAATGAAGCCAGCCGCAAGCATTGAGTAACAGCGTAGCCGTTTATGAAGCAGCGCAGTAAAGCAGTATTGACAGCGGCAGGAGCAGTGCGCAGCAGCAGCTGCAGCATACGTAGATAATAACAGCAATAATCCTGTATCAAAGCCGAGCAGTAGAATATTATTGTTGCTGTTCAGTGTTCAGTAAAGAGCTGCGAAGTGAAGAGAGATTTCAAAGTAATGAAGCAGCAGCAGCACGGCTAGCAGTAGCAGTATGAAGCAGCTGCGGCAGCGTAGTAGCAGCAGTAACTGGGTAGCTGTATGAAGCAGAGAAGAAGCAGGATTAGCAGGAGCAGCAGTTAGCAGTATGAAGCAGCAGCAGTAGCAGCAGTATGAAACAGCAGCAGGAGGCAGCAGTTGCAGTATTGAAAGCAGCTGCAGTAGCAGCAGTATGAGGCAGCTAGCAAGCGGTTGCAGCATCCGTAGACAATAACAGCAATAATCCTGTTAATCAATGCCACAGCTGTTAGAATATTGTTGAAGCTGTTTAGTGTTGCAGTAAACGAGATGCGAAGTGGAAGAGAGGTGTCAAAGTAAAGAAGCAGCAGCAGCACGGCAGCAGTAGCAGTATGAAGCTAGCAGCGGCCAGCAATTAGCAGCTTAGCGGCAGCTAGAAATTAGCAGTCAATAGCCGTAGCTGTATGAAGCAGCAGATAGCAGCATTAGCAGCTAAGCGCAGCACATGAGTTTCATACGAACAACATGACGAGACACGCCAGCGTGCGCGCTTGTCTCCGTGAAGCCGCAGGTTACATACGTGTCTGAAAGAGCCAAGCCGATTTAGAGACAGGGTGCGCCCGGGAGCCCCGCGGAAGCAGCAGCGGCAGGAACAGCAGCAGCGGCACCATGTAGTAGCAGGAGCAGCAGGGGCAGGCAGCAGGACAGGCTAGGCAGCAGGTACAGCAAGCAGCGGCACCATGTAGTAGTGGAGCAGCAGGAGCCCAGGCAAGCAGGGACAGGCAGCAGCGTGAGCGGCAGCTGGAACTGGCAGCCAGGGACATGTAGTGTCGGTGCAGCAGGAGCAGGCAGCAGGAACAGGCAGCATGCGGGAAACCAGGCATCAGCGGGAATAGGCATTCAGTAGGAACGGCAGCAGGGACGCAGCAGCGGCGGTTCAGAGAACCATGCCCCACGTTTGTGTTAAGAGCCTGGAGGAAATAAATCAACCCGAATCCGAAACTTTTCCATGCGAATAACAGACGTCTCACTAGAGCCATCTTGCTGCTTTGGTTTATGGCAGATACGCATGAACGGATCACTTTTCCATGCGTTCATAGCTCCACTCCACTTCAAAACCCATTGCAGATTCACATTGGCCCTTTTTCTTTCTGCGCACTTTCAAAATGCAACAACTGCAGTTTAGTTTACCCAATTTAATACTAGTGAACAAAGCTATTTAAAGGCATGGCCCTCCTTCCTCCTGCAGATAGACGAATTTAAATACATTCATTTAACAAAGAGTGACCTGCGTAGTAATGAGATTAATGCTGTAAAAATTGGCGCCGTGCAAAGAGTTTTTGGTGTGTGCCGTGCTGGAGCAGAATGGTGTAGTCTTTGCACTTTTTTTTCCAACGTTGGTTTTACTGCAAGTTGGCAGAACATGAATTCTGAATTAATGCACATTGCCCTCTTATACCCCTCAGACAATGGAGAATTGATGCATTTAAGATGCATTTTGTCCCTCAGTTAGCTCAACACGTGTAAAACGGAGCCTGCAACCAAGCTCGGGCGAAAATGACGCCTGCAGTCAATTGCGATAGGCAAAACCAAGTCTGCCTGCAGCAGAGACTCCGGGATTAATCTGTCGGGGGTCGGCACACTCCTGTACTACATGCCAGGAGACTTGGGAGTGGGAAAGCAACGGGGACACGCGCGGCACCGCCATTCGGAGGCAGGGGACACGCACGGACCAGCAGACCACGAGGACGAGCAGCACAGAAACGCGGAGGGGCCCGCGGACAGCCCGCAGAAGAGGCCCGCAGAGGAGGAGAGCAGACACGAGCAGCAGGACTGAGGACCGCGGGCCACGCGCTCGAGCAAACAGGGAGCAGAAGCGATCCCCTCCAGAAGAACAACGCATGCATTTGCGAACAGGTGCGTTAGCGACATGCACCTTGCAGGCTTCAGAAGTTTGCAAACTTCAGAAAGCCGGGAAGGAAAAGTGGGCGTCTCCGGCTTTTATCTTTGCTTGTCTGGTGTGTTATTGGTGGATCTAGATGTGGCGGTTTTGCTGGTGTATTGAGTAGAGATGAGCCAGGCTGTAGGATCTGGCTGCAGTGCCGGGTCTACCACAGTGAACTTTCGCGAAGAGCTTCCATTTGTGTTTTTCATTCCAGGAAATAGATCATTAAATTGTTTAGTTCAAATGTATTTATTATACAATTACAATATTTAAAAAAGACATTGATCTGAAGATTATTTCAGTTGAGCTCTAACAAAAATTCATTACAAAATTAACGTAATTGTCAAAAGAAAACAAAAAATCTGAAATACATATTTGTAATGAATCAAGATACATGACATAACTCTTGTTTTGCTGAAGCAGTTAAAACAAACCAATACGTAACAGCAATGAAAAGTTTATACTAAGTATTCGTGTATTTGGAATTAGATAATTTTGCATTTCAAAAAGTGGTTGATGTCCCCTAAAAATCAATTCATTACTCATGAGTTCGTTTGCAAATAGAATTGTCAAAATAAGTTACTGTTGAGATTTTCACACTTGGAAGCATGAGCAAAGTGAATGATAATCTTGACAATAAAGCCAACCCTGCTATTTTAAGTTAGTTTTCATAGAGACAAATTGTAAAAATTGGTTGACACTTTCAATCAATTTTCCGAGCAGTTTCTATCTCCATTTCAAGTTCTTATGTTACTATCTAGTGCATAGAATGTCCAACGTATACATTTAGAGAACACATAATTATTTTGGTCCAAGAATATGTAATGTTTAACCAATTACGGTTGGTCTATTAATGAGAGACGATTTCCTGCGGGTTGATTAGGGGTTTGTTTGTGCCGATATATCGATTTTTTTGCGATTATATCGCGAGACTTTCTCCCGCGATGTTGATTATCGATATGCATTGCAGTTCAGTACAAAGTCAATATCAATTTTGAAGGAAAAGAAAATATATATATTTCTTTTTTTTTTACATTTAAAAAAAAAAAAAAAAAATTAAAATTGGTATCAATACTTATATATTGGCTACAGTAAGCCATCCTCCTTTCTTATTTTCATGTAATTAAAGAGTTATAATTTATTTATTTTATGCATAAATTTAGCATATTTATATTACTGGACCAATATATCAATAATAGTCATTTAAATTCTGATTAAAATCGTTATCATAAATATGTTATCGGATTATTATCGGTTATCGTGATATTATCGTTTATTGTGAGCTTGTTTCGTGTTATCATATTCGGTATGTGAGGTACCTTTAGGTTCCCACCCTAGTGTTGATATCCAAAGTTGTTTTTACATGCCCATTGTATGGTTGCGATGTTCTCAGGGATGGGCTTCATCCTTTTAAGAGCAGATGTCTCAAGTGTAGCCTTGCCTCCTGCTCTGCCTCTGCTCTTGCTCTGCTCTGCCTCCTGCTCGCCTCCTGCCTGGCTCCTGCTCTGCCTCCTGTCTGCCTCTAGCCAGGCTCGTTCCCTGCCACCTGCTCTGCCTCCTGCTTGCTCCTGCTCTGTCCTGCTCTGGCCTCCTGCCTGGTCTGCCCTGCCCTCTGCTCTGTCTCCTGCTCTGCCTCCTGCTCTGCCTCCTGCTCTGCCTCTGCCCTGCCCTCTGCTCTGCCTCCTGCTCTGCCTTCCTGCCCTGTCTCCTGCTTGGATCCTTCCCTGCCTCCTGCTCTGCTCCTGCTCTGGCTCCTTCCCTGCCTCCTGCTCTGCCTCTGTTTACTCTGCCGTGTTTACTTATGTCAGGATCAGGTACCTAACAGCTCTCTTCCTGTTATCAGGTTGATCTTCATTGAAGACTTTGCAGAGGTTTCTCAGCCTCATTTAATGAAACCCCAATGGGAAATGGGTCATAGAAATGTCCTAGAAAATATAGAAAGAACAGTTGAGGTGATTGTAAAAATAACAGACAAAGTTGATTCACAGACTGATACATTTTTTATTATAGATACTATACAGTAATATCATCTTAAACTCTGCATAACAAAGGTCTGGACATATTCAAAATTCTATAAATTGCGGTATGATACTAATGATGTAAAAGTGTTACTTTTTATAAAACAAATGCAAAAAAAGTCAAAAAGTTGAGACTTTTTTTTTTTTTAATATCATTTGTTTAAATCTTTATTTACCACGATTTTTATGGTTTTGTTTGTTTGAATTGTACACAAATTCAAACTCTAGCCAGAAAGGGTTTTAATAGTTACAGGTACTGTAGGCCGTCTCAATTACTTATAAGACTCATCGTTTGATAATTGTTGGATAATAACAATATATTATGGAACTATCATTATATTTATCATCTAACATTTGACAAAAGTGGAGAGAAAATTTTTCCATGTCCATGTTGAGACGATGAGGGTTCAATATGACAACAAATGACTTATTTGCGGTTAACTTTCATAACATTAGTTTCAATGAAATTGACAAATGTCAAAATTGCTTATTTTGTTTTTTAGAATCAGGGGCATTATGAGGTTTCAATTTATCATGTATCGTATTTTGTTTGAGACCAATTCATTTGTCCATCAAAAGTTGTTATTGTGACAGGGCCTAGTTAAAGGTTTTTCATTCAAACCAAGCAGAGCCCACCGGACTCCACCCATTTTCCTCCAGACATCCTTCTTACATGAGGATGGATTGGGAGTGTGGTGTGCCCTCTGCTCGGAATGAAGATCGGTCTTTTGGATGCTGTGAGTGTACTGGTGCAGTATGAATATTTTGACTCACAGGTACTTTCACTAGCAGCTTTTGTGACGTAAATGGAGAGGGACTGCCAGATGATTCAACTCAAGAGCATGAGGGGCTTTTTCTTTCAACCTTTTGTCAAGCAATCCCTTGCCTGACTGGTGGTTCTTTCTGCAAAAAAACAATTAACTCCGATGAATACAGTGGAATGTTGAAACATTTGAATATCATGAGAGAAATGACGATGGAAAATGGATACAAGGAGATTTCAAAAAAGGAGTTCATCAGCTCACACATTTTAATTTATTGAACACTATTGATCCCATTCAGTGAAATAATAGAGTCCGGACAAGGCCGGGGTCAGGACAAAGACTGCATTTGTGGTTTTTACGAGCATAATAATGCAATGTTAAAATAAAATAAAGGGTTGGCAATAGTCACTTTTTCATGAGTCCATAACATTATTACTTCACTTTTTAGTTGTATTACGAAATTAATTAATCTTATTCACAATATTAAAATTTATTCAGGATTCATCATTGTTACAGTTAATTGCAAAAATATAAAAAACAATACCTCAGTTGGCCAATGAAGAGAGAGCAAAAGATCCAAGTAAGTGACCCGAGGGCTGGTTCTTAGGAAGCTAAATCAGTTGAAAGATAAATGAGGAGGTTATAATATTAAATCATAACATTACCAATGACAGATTGAACTTTACATACCTGATTTTCCGGGTTGTGTTTGAGTTTAGATAAAATCTGTACATGTATGGTTCTGGACAAATGCAATTGGCCTTGTTGTTAAAAAGCTTGTGCTTGTTGCAATCAATTCTGTAGTTGTGTTGAGATGGTAAAACTCTTTTAGAAATCTCTTTGTCGTTCCAGCACAACGTCACAAGAGTTCTCCATCTGACAGGGAAGAAAAGAATAAACCAAAAATAATTCATAAATATTTATTCTTACCTGTATACTGCACACACTGCCACCAAATTATGCATCCCAAAATAATCATGATTTTTTTTTTTTTTTTTTTTTTTTTTATTTTTTTTTTATTTACTTTATTACATTTTCATACAATTACAAGAATGAAAAAACATAAGAGAAGAAATAAAACAAAATTATATTCGAATCTAATTATCGGTTTACAAATCAGTAGGTGTTGAAGGTTTTGGGGGGGTTGGGGGGGAGGGGGAGAGTATAAAAAAATAAAATAAAATATTCGGGGTTGCGTTTTTTTAATGTTTAGTTCAGCCTTGGTTTGCGGAGTTTCTGTATATGTATGTGAATGTGTATGCAATGCTGGGGTGCATTAGGTGCTATGTCGAATTGTGGTCAAATGAATCATATATTTTACAAAAAATAAAATAAAATATTAATAATAAAAAAATACATAAAAAATAAAAAAAAGGGGTTTATTATATATACACATAATCATCGCTATACTATTATCATAGTTTCATTGCCACAATCATTACCATTGCTTTTTTATCTGTGGGCTTTGGTGAAAAATAATAATAGTAGAATAAATAACAATATAATAATAACTCAATAATTAATATTAACAAAAATAAACAAACAAATCACAATAATAATTGAAAAGCAAGAGCGTGCTGGCGCGGGAGACGGGCTCACTCACCAGGCCCTGCTTGTCCTCTTGTCAGTCCTGTGAGGTGCATTAATAAAACAAGAAATTTGTGGGGCCGATGAGGTGGGTGATACCCCACACAATAATGACAATATAACAACAACAGCAACGTGAGGAAGTAAGTAAACAAATAAATAAATATTTGGAAATAAATGATCCTAAATTCATATATAAATAGTAATAGTAACTATATAAATAGTAATAGTAACTGATTTTAACTTATCTATTTGGAGAGTGTGTGCGAGAGTGTATGTATGCGTGCATGTGTGTGCAGTTGTGTATGTGCATCTGTTTATATGTGAAGGATTTATAAGAATGTGAGTGGCAACTTTTAGTCTCTTTGGTATATTAATTTGTGGTTGGGTGTTGGGGATTAAATTGATGTTGAGAAATTATTGGGGTTGATGTCAAAATGACTAATGAATGGTGACCAGGAGTATGTAAAGGAAGTCATGTCATCATCATGGCGAGCTGCTATTTCAGAGGATGTTATGTATTGAGTAAGAGAGTTGGTCCAATGATTGATGTTGATTGTGTGTTTTGTTTTCCAGTTTTGGAGTATTATTTTCTTGGCCAGTTAGGGATGTTAGTAGACTGTTCTTATGTCTAGGCAGTATTGTTGTTGTTGAAGTGAGACCTAGTAAACAAAGCGAGGGAAGTAAAGGGACTCTGCAGCTCAGGATGTGTGAGAGTTCTTGTGTGATAGTGTTCCAAAAAGCCTGTACAGGAGTGCATTCCCAAAGTGCATGTAGGTAGGTATCAGTGGCCCCCATGGTACATTGTGAACAGATGGCTGTATCTGCTAGTCCCATTTTATGCATCCTGTGTTGTGTGATGTGTGACCTGTGTATGACTTTATATTGGATTAATTGCAGATTGGTGTTGGGTGTCATAGAAAAGATGTTTTTACAAGCTTCTGTCCAGTGTTCCTGTGTGAGTTCTGTATTAAGATCTATGTTCCATTTTTCTGTAGGTAAATGTATTGTATCAGAGTTGAAATGTCGGTATAATTTTGAGGTGAGTTTTTTAATTTCTTTAATGTTCTTTATGTTTTCGAATAGTTGGGATGGGTTTAATGTGTTATAATTTATGTTAATTTTATTTTTAATTACAGATTTAATTTGTAGGTATTGAAAAATATTATTGCTGTCAAGTTGATATTGTTCTCTGAGCTGCGTGAATGTTATGAATTTATTGTTTTTGAATAAGTGGCGTAGGTGAGTGATGCCCTTTTGTTCCCACATGTGGTAGTGAAGAGGTTTTGTATTAATTGTAAAATCCGGATTGTGCCATATGGGAGTGTATTTACAGGGTGATGTGGAGGAGTTAGTTAGTTTTAATGTTTTCCACCAGGCTGTCAGAGTAGTTGAAATGACTGTGCTTTTTAAAACAGGGGTGTTTTTTCAGTGTTGTATTTAAAGAAGGTATATCTGCCAGAGGAAGGTGAGTGAAGTATGACTGTTCCAATTGAATCCATGTATTGTTGTGTGATGGTTTTGTCCACTTAACTAGATACTGTAATTGATTGGCCAGAAAGTAGTGGATGAAATGTGGCGCTTCTAGTCCGCCTTGAGCTTTGTTTTTTTGTAAAGTGGTGAGTTTTATTCTAGCTTTTTTGTTTTTCCAATAAAACTTTGTGCACATGGAGTTGAGTTTATTGAACCATTTGTCGGGAGGGGTTACTGGGATGTTAGAGAATAAATAATTTAGTTTTGGGAGTATTTTCATTTTGACAGATGCTATTCGTCCAATGAGTGTAAGTGGTAAATTGGTCCAGCGTTCCAGATCATCTTCTATTGTTTTGAGTATTGGGTTATGATTAAGTGAAAACAACTCTGTCAGCCTGGAGGAAACGGTTATACCCAAATACTTGATATTACCAGTGTGCACTTCAGGAAATGAATCCTGAGCTGCTGAGTCCCAAGCATTGTCTGAAAGGGGGAGAATTATTGATTTATTCCAGTTAATACTATAGTCTGACATCGATGAGTATGTGGTAATTATTTTAAATGTTTCTTGTAGTGATTCTTGTGGAGTTTGTAGATAGAGGAGAATGTCATCTGCGTATAAACTAATTTTGTGTTGTGTACCTGAGACGTTGATTCCTTTTATGCTGTTGGTTTGCCGTATTGCAGTTGCAAGGGGTTCTAAAAATAAAGCAAAAGAGAGGGAGAGAGTGGACATCCTTGCCGTGTGCCCCTATGCAGTGTGAATGTGGAAGAGATAATACCATTAGTAGTGACAGTGGCCTTTGGTGATGTGTATAGTACATTGATCCAGTGGATGAATGACTCCCCGAAGCCAAATTGCCGAAGTGTATAGAATAGAAATGTCCAATTTACCTTGTCGAATGCCTTTTCTGCATCGAGTGAAGTTATGATCGTATCGGTATTTGATTGTTGTGAGATGTTAATGAGATTGAATAATCTACGAAGATTGTCAGATGAATTTCTATTTTTGATGAATCCTGTCTGGTCAGGGTTTATTAATAGTGGAGTAACCTTTTCTAGTCTGGAGGCAAGTGCTTTTGTGATAATTTTTAAATCTGTGTTAAGTAGTGATAGGGGTCTGTAACTAGTGGGTTGAGTTGGGTCTTTGTCTGGTTTAAGTAACAAGGTTATAGCTGCAGTGTTCATGTGAGATGGGATTTGAGATGTGTTCTTTATTTCAATAACAGCACGGATGAGGAGTGGGGATAATGTAGACCAGAAGTGTTTATAGAATTCAGGAGGATAACCATCAGGACCGGGGGCTTTATTATTTTGCATCTGAAGAAGAGCTTTATGTAGCTCATGTAAAGTTAGAGGGGAATCTAAGAAGTTTACCATATCTGTAGGAAGTTGTGGTAGTGTAAAGGTTTTGAAGAATGATTGCATCTCAATTGGATTAGGTCTATTTCCTGAAGAGTACAGTTTTTCATAAAATAACCGGAATGTATTATTTATTTCATATTGATCATGAGTGAGCTGCTGTTCTGAGGTTTGTATTGATACTATCATTGATTTATCTTTTTTGCGTTGTAATAAGTTTGAGAGATATTTCCCAGATATATTATTTTTTTCTACTAGTTCGAACTTGAGTTGTTGCAACATGAAGTTGTTTTTTTCTTGCAAAAAGTTGTCCAATTGCAATTGAACATTTTTTATTTCGTTTTCATTTTGTTCTGCATTTTCTGATAGAATTTCAAGTTTTTCTTGTAATTGCTGTTGCAATTTAGTTTGTCTTTTCTTTTTATAGCTCGAGTATGATATAATTTTACCTCTTAAGTATGCTTTGGCTGTTTCCCATAATGTTACTGCTGTTGTCTC
Source organism: Knipowitschia caucasica (assembly GCA_964034765.1). Taxonomy (NCBI): domain Eukaryota; kingdom Metazoa; phylum Chordata; class Actinopteri; order Gobiiformes; family Gobiidae; genus Knipowitschia; species Knipowitschia caucasica. The sequence goes on from OZ035825.1 coordinate 9,649,741, forward strand.
TGGGGAGTCATTCAAACTCCATGAAGAATGTCCACTCTCTCTCGATCATCTGATTGAATATTGGGTCTTTTAGAAGGGAAGTATTAAGGCGCCATCTCGAGGGAGGTTTAGTGTGGTATTGAAACTGTAGAGTGAGGGTAACTGGTGCATGGTCGCTAATCATAATGGGGTGTATTGTGGTGTCTTTTACCTTAGGCAGAAGAGTGTTACTTAAAAGAATGTAATCAATTCGTGAGGAGGAGTTATGAACCTGTGAGAAATATGTGTATTGTCTTTTGTGTGGATGTGACAATCTCCAACTGTCGCCAAGCCCATATTCCTGCATGTATTGTTTTATTGTATCAGTGGAGTTCCAATGTCGGGAGCTTCCTGTGGTATGTGAGCGGTCCAGGTTTGGGTCTAGTACGGTGTTAAAATCTCCAGCTAAAATGATATTTGAAGTTTCATTTATTTTAGAAAATATATTATGAAAGAAAGAGGGGCTGTCATTGTTAGGTCCATATATGTTAACAATGGTTATATTATGTTTAGATAGATTACCGTTGATGATGACGTAACGCCCTTCAGGGTCAGTTATTGTTGAAAGGTGATTGAATAATAGTTTATTATGTATTAAAATTGATACTCCACGTTGTCTACTATTCAAGGTGGATGAATATATATGCGTGAAATCTTTGGATTGTAAGTGGTTTAGATCTGTATCTGATAAGTGTGTTTCTTGTAAAAGGCATATATCTGGTTTCATTTGATGAAGGTGGTTGAAAATTTTGTTTTTCTTTGCTTGAGATCTAATGCCCCGCACATTCCATGAGACAAGTGTTAGTTTTTTGTTTGTGTGTTGCATGTGTTTGTATGATATGAGATGTTACAAGCCGCATAATCAAGACAGAAAAATGAGTCGATTAATTTCAGATAGAGCAACCAACTGTGTTGTACATTACAAGAAATTGGAGTTGGAATAAAGTGATAGGGGGGGGTGGGGAGAGGGGAGATGAAGGTCAAAATCATAATCAGCAAAAATAGCAATAATGGGTGACTAGTGCGGTTGTGTATATATGTTACATAATAAAATATATATACATATAATTAACACTGTTATGTCCTCGGTTGTTAGATCATGAGTATTGTGTGAAATACATTTTTGTGAGTATCACTCTGGATTTATGTGTTGTTTTTAATTAGTCATGCTTTTTTTACCTCATAGATATGAAGACAACAGGGAAGAGTCAGTATAGCCATGGGGTTGTTTCAGCATTGCGGTATAGTTGGCCATTTACGTACAGTTTATCCACAACAAGTATGGCTTTCTGTCCTTTTTGGATCATCTCCTTGCGTACAGGGTGAAGTTTGCTCCGGCGCTGCATTATTTCTTTAGGGTATTGTTCGTTGAGACCGTAGTTAGTACCTTTCAGTTGCTTGCCTTGGTGTTGTACTTGCAGTTTTTGTTTGTAGTGTTCAAATTTAGCCACGATTGGCCTGGGTCGTTTATTTTCACTTGTGATGGTTTTAGCTCCTATGCGGTGCACGCGGTGGAAAGAGATGGAGTTTACGGTCGCGGTGGGGAGTTTGAGTTGAGTTATCATGAAGTTTTTCACCTGTTTTTCACCTGTTTTTCTGCGTCTTCTGACGTTTGTTCGGGGATGCCAGTGAAAACGAGGTTGTCCCTCATGCTGCGTGATTGTAAGTCCATGATAGTTTCCTTCATAGTTTTGTTTTCTGTGACAATTGTTGTGATTTGCGTAGTGAGAGAGTTAATAGATTCTTTCAACGATTTGTTTTCGTGAGTGAGTGTTTGTATATGTGCCTGGCTGAACTCCAAACTTTCGCGGAGCGCGGAAAGATCTTGGTGCAATGTTTCAATGAGGGCGAACCTGTTGTCCATAGCGGTTAATCTAAGTTCGATTGCATTGAGAATGAGAGCGATGTCGGGGCAACATGAGGAGACTGTGGAAGTGGCTTTCTGAGGGTTACTTAAGTCGGGAGATGAAGATGAGCGAAACCTCTTTTTATCGTTGGTGGGAGTGAAGTTGTTGTCGGCTGATGGTGCGGTACCTTGATCCATGACGCACAACGAGTAGTAGTGGTCGATGTAATCCTCGAGCGATTCCAGAGATTCCAGGGTTGGGTGAGTATCGTATATGAAGAGTGGGGTTTGTGGTTTATCTTCAAAAACAAAAGAATAAGCTTCCGAGGAAAGATAATACTAATGCTGTTTACTCTAGCAGCCGCGCGCCGCCATCTTGAATCACGCACCGTCTCGCGGTAGTTCCTCACAGTAGCATGCCCTCCTTCCAATAGCAAAATAAATCATGATAATGTATGTATTATAGCTATTTAAATTACAATCATGGAATTCATAAGCATTGGTTTTGAATTAACTTATGTAATTCTTGTATACTTCCGCAGCAGCTGTCACACTCAAAGATAGTTCGAGACTACGTGAACACCTTCTCACCTCAAATATCACATAAAAAGCCTGACCATTTCCTTAACAAATGGTCTCATTCACTTTCCTCTTTTGAGCATTTCTAAACTCTGTGTCTGCATCATTAATCTATACAGGGATCAAGAGTTCCGAGCTTCCGGCTCGACCGCATGGCATTGTGGGTAGTATTCCCAAAAAAGTGGGCATGAAATCACGCTCTCCTATTAGATTACCTGTTGCGAGCGTGATTTGTCTCTAGTAAAGCAGACAACACTCAAATGATGAATAATACTTATTAATATTATATTAATTACCTTATTTGTCTCTGACGTGGGCAGCCTCGCTCCAGTCCGCTTTTCAAAAGAAAGACGAGGAAGGAGGACTGTGATGCTGCTCTGCAACCTGATTGGCTGTTAGGTTAACACAGTGATGTGTAGCTCTTGCGTCGGTTATGATTCGCATTTTTTACACAATTTTCAAATATTTTAACACAACATGTGTTAAAACAGTTGTAACACATAAAATGTGTGAAGAATTAACACATCATTTCTTAGAACAGCCTCAGTCCCTCTTTGAAGAGTCTCTTTTCACATCCCTCCTGAAGACTGACCTGTTTTTCGACAGCCTTTTTTACTTTTGCTGTTGTTTCTATTGTGTTGCTAGTGCTACTCACATAAGTTAATTGAGATCTATAGTGTCTGCTGTGGATCAGATTTCCTCTGCTGTTGTCACTCCAACATGCTCGGCTCCTCGCTCTTTTTGAATGATTCAGTCGTGTCCTTGCAGCTGTAGCGATGTCCGCGCTTATGTTTACTGTAGTGAGAGTGTGTGTGTGTGCAGGGGAGTAGCTCCAAATTCTGGGCCCCTGGTACAAACACACTTGATGGGCCAGCACTACTTTAATGCGTAATACATATACATATATTGGCACACTTTAGAGGGCCGCTCCCTGCCTTGGGCCCTGGGTACCCAGTCCGACGCCTGTGTGTGTGTGTGTGTGTGTGTGTGTGGTTGTGTGTGACAAACAGCAGAGCCTCTGCCCTTTGAGAAGAGCAGCTAAAAGCCTTTCCCTGTCTCCATCTGCGTTGTTCCTGTGACGCACAGAACACTGTCCAACAACATCCAACATTGTTCAGTCACAATGCTTTGATGAAATATTTAAAACATCTTTTTTTTGCTTTTTTGTAAGAATGGTTAGATTCTTTTGAAATAGCACAACTGGAAATGTTTTCTTTGTATTTCCAAATGAAATATATGCTACAAAGAAGAAAAAAGTACAGAATGATAAGGGACACTAAAATCCCCACAAAATTCGATCATTATGAAAGCTGTAGGTTCTCTCTCAGCTGAGGTGGAGCTGTTTTAGTTTACATTGAGTTCTATCTGGGACATTTCTGGGTAGCCCACGTGAATTTAGTCTGCAGTATAGTTACCCTAAGGGCGTCCCCTGTGCCCATGGGTGGGACAGCTATAAGCTAGTAACACCCTATCCAGATCTTAATTAGATCGGTGATATTGTGCTCTGGGAGTAATGGTAAATACCACTTGCCCGAGTCGCGGATACCACCATTTTGAAAAAGCACTTTGTATTTCTCCCACACTCTTTTTCTCCTGTCAATCTCTTCGCAGGTGGTGATCGCAGGCTCAGCAGGTAATACAGGTCCTGTGACTGATAGTGGGAGGTTATACCATCTACTTTGTCACAGCACTCAAATGTAAAATTAAAAACACACCAAATATAATAGTTTGATCAAATTGACAGTTACATTACATTACATTACATTCGGGGGCGACAGTAGCTCAGTTGGTAGAGCATTGGCCTTTGGGCCTGGAGGTCGTGGGTTCGATTCCCACCATGGGACCTACTCCAACTGCTCCCACTGATGACTGCTGTCGTTGTGTCCTTGGGCAAGACACTTAACCCCACGTTGCCTGAAGCCCCCGCTGAAAGATCAAGGCTGTTTCACAAATGACGGAGCAGCCATCTTCCTGTGGACTCACCCCCTGCAGAAGATCAGCGAGGGACTGGTGCTATGAGCGTTGGGTGGCAGCTCTCATTGCCACCCCCCCGACCCAGAAATGGACAAAGGGGTTGAAAATGAAATGAAAAAAAAAAACATTACATTCACTATGCCGTTTTCTCCGCCTTTGACCTCAGCCTACATGTACTAAATATTGCTGTTACATGTTGTCAGACTTATAAACACTCAGACACATTTGTGTACTTCTATTTATTGACTGAATGTAATCAGTGATCATTTGTTATTTCCTAATTATTTCAACAACTCCAAATAAAGGGATACATTGGCTATGCTGTACGTATTCAATTTAAACCCATTTCAATCTGAAGAGACCAAAGACACAATTAGTACATTAAAATGATTTATTTATTTGGCACATTGACCCGGCAGTGACACTTGCAGCGATGAGATCGATTGCAGCTTAAGATGATCTCAGATCCCCCGGGGTCAAGCACTGGTGGTGGCTAGAGTATGGTGTGAATGGGGCGAAGGCGGAGCAGGAGCCAGGGCAGGAGCCAGAGCAGGAGCCAGAACAGAGGCCAGCGCAGGAGCCAGATCGGGAGCCTAGAGTGGGAGACAGCGGAGGTGCTGGGGAGGTGGTGGTTGTTCAGAGCTTTCAGGAAGCGCTGTTTGTCAGGAAGTGGCTGCCTTTTAAACTGCTCGCTTGGTGACAGAGGGTTGGCTGAGGCTCGAGGCTGGCAGTGCTGTGAGATTGGCAGGCTTCGGAGAGGGAATTTGCACTCGGTCTTTCAGTCTGAAAATTCGCTTCAGCTTCATTGTATTTGTAAGTCTGGTTAGAAATGCATACATTAAGCCCTCATGATACAATAATACAAACAAAAAGAGTACTTGATGTCACACACATGTCGTGTCTCTCTCAAATGTGTGGATTATATGTGTAGCACCTACAATCAGTGTGCAACTGCAATTGGTTCATGCGAGTCCAAGCAAAGACGCACGCCACCGTGGAGCGTTGCGCAGGTCTGATCAGAGGAAGATGGCTCTGGGACATGCAGGGGGTACGCTCTGGTACCTCCCGGTACAAGTGTGCCATATGATCCTGGCTCGGTTCTCCACAACAGGCACATTCATAAATCCCGCGTAGGGTCTTGCATATTTGGAATATACACCCAAAATATACACCTTTTCCTGCGCAAGTTTCACAAATGAGGGCCAATGTCACAGTTTATCCAATACCCTGTGATAACATGTTGGAGCAGACTTTATGGTGTCTTTTGTTAGATCAGGATCAAAGCCCTCTCTGTGAAGTCTCACAGCCATATTCTAACCTTTTCCAGACCTTCTAAATCACTTTGGGGATGTGGCCTCTTATTTGTGGCGCCATGATCAGTACGGTTTGTTCAGCCTCAAACAACACAGCTGTGACCCGCTGCATCACTAAAGCTGGGCATATACTGTGCAATTTCATAAAATTTTCAGACTGGCAACATTATCCAAACAGGAAAACAGGAAAAACCAGGAAAGTGAGGGGGCAACCACACTGTACGGAGTGATTGACACACGCGCTGTGCAGCACACACAAAATTGGTGTGGAAATCGCATTGGTGTATGCGCAGTTTAACTCTTCACGTGTGGACAACACACTGCCAGGGGGTTAACGTGACATGATTGGAGTCCCATGTATATTGACTTCAGCAACGTGAAATGTGTTAAACGTTTTCTGTTCTTAAGCAGAAAATGTGCTACCCTCGATCAAAATGACCCACCACAGTGATTAAAAGTAGACCTTTTAAGACCCTGAATGATGTCAAAAAAGGGTCAAAATGACCCAAGGGTTGTCAAGTTAAAAAAAAATCATGTACATTCAGCTTGAAGAAATTGTATTAATCCCTGTGTGAGTCATATTGAACTGAGGATAGCATTGATTAAGCATGTATAGTGGAATAAAATCTCACATGAAGTAACAATATTAATACTGTATGAGCAATAGAAGGCATACACACGTGACTAGAACAGTGGTTCTCCACTGTGAGACTAATAAAGGTTTATCTTATCTTATCTTATCTTAAGATCAACTTTCAGAAAAAAGTATGACACAGAGATACCGTGATGAGATCCTGAGGCCCATTGTTGTGACATACATCCATGAACATCACCTCATGTGCAAGATAATGCCCGGCCCCATGTTGCAAGGATCTGTACCAGGGCTCGAGACTAACATAGTCCCGTCGTCCCGGGGACGGGAAAAAAAATGCACGGGACGAGATGAAATTCTGTTCTGTTCTTAATTGAAGCGGAATCATGGGCGAACATTTTCCCGCTTCTCTGCGAGGACCCAGTTTGACCACGTATATCACACAGCACGAAGCTCGTTCCCGAGAACAACCAGCTATTACTCATCTTAAAGATTGACAACGCTCTCAAAACATTCACAACAGAGCAGCCTTTTTCATTTTAGTTTTAAGAAAGTTCAGCATGAACTTCGTGAGGCAGAGTAGCCAGAGGCCCGGGCCCGTAGGTCCCAGAGGAGGAGAGCGCGGTCAGGCCAGGCTGGCCTCGCACTGATGAGGTAAACTCTAGGCCTGTGTGAGACACACTGTGGGCCTCATGTATGAAACTTGCGTACGGCCAAATCAGGGTGTAAATGCGGCGTACGCAAAATATTACACTTTTCCGCATTTATCTATCTGGACGTGAGCGTACGATACGCAAAAAATATACGTCAGGTCTGGAGGTGGTGTAAATCTATACGCTGATCTCAACCTTGGGCACAACACGCCAAAACATGCATGAAATTCAAGATATGGACAACAATAAACATATTCCCACTCTCAAAATTATATGCTGTGTTTTCATTGAGGATCATGTTTCAAAATTTGAATTTGCGCATCAGAAAAAGTCTAATGGAAACACGCAAACTTAAAATAAATCACAGCTCATGATGAGGACCCTCTATTAAATCTGACTTGTGTCTGTAGTATTTTGATCTGTATGTTTTTTAAATGTGATCCTGGACAGTGAAAGGCTCTATATAAATCCAATTTACGCAACAGGGATGTGTGACCCATCTATTGCTGTGGCAGGCTCTGCGCTGCTTAATTACGCACGGCTATTTGTATTCCTCATTCACATCTGGTAAAGCAATGCATGTTTTCATTAGATTTGTGTAAGCCTCACACAGACACACACCCCATTAACGCACCGGTATTGCTCACTCCAAATGTCTCACTGCCCTGTCCAGAGTGCGCAACGAGTGCCCTGAGAGGTCGCGCCACATGTGCAGAAGTTTTGGCTCCAGAGTTTCTTTGTGAAATCTGGACCGCAAACACTCTCTGAAGTGTACAGAGCTTCAATGCGCACTTCTACCCCAAGCCAGGCTGCGTCCAAGACGCTGCAGACGCTCCATTCATGAGAGCCACCGCTGCATAATATATATGAATTCATTCATTCATTCAATTATTCATTCAATCAATCTATATTTATTCACTTCTACAATTCAAGAGAGATTTTTCTAATGTATCAAAACATTTTTGCAAATTTGTTCATAACGCAGCTGAATATATAGCGTATATTTATTATTACATAAACATGAACAAACAAACGTCCCTTTTGATTCTTCCAAACAGTCTTTTTGGCCGGCTTCTGTGCTGACCTGTCGCAAAGACGGGACGTGAAACACGCGATTGCTGCATAATTCTAGGCGTGACTTTCATAAATACGTTCGTATCCAGCCGATTTATCAACACCCGCAGCTGCCTACGCTCAGATCTGGGCGGATCTCACACGTTCATAAATCCGACGTTGGATTTTGCGTAAATGGAATATACACCCAAAATGTACACCTTTTTCTACGCAAGTTTCAAAAATGAGCTTGTTTGTATGTGTGTGCTTGAGTGCGTGTGTGCGTTTGAACCATATTCTTTGAAATCCCAATTCCAGCTACCCCTTGTAGTTTGCGAGCGAATTTGGCCTACTTACTAATCTGCAGGACTACACAGCAAATTCAACAGTGTTAAAATTAACACTGTGGGTGTTAATTTAACACCAATAAAGTGTCTATATGCATCCACTTTTTTAAGTGTTAAATTAACACTTTTAAAAGTGTTAGATAATTGACACCCAATTTTTGTTGAATCAACACTCTATGGTGTTAAAAATTAACACTAGTAAATACTAAATAACACTTTGTGGTGTTGTATTCACATTACACTGGTGTTAGTGTTAAAATAAAGTGTTAAAAATGAACACTGCTTTATTCAACACCAACACCAGTTAAGTGTGAAGACAACAAAACTCAGTGTTGGAAATCATTAACACTACAAGGTGTTAAACAGAAATGGCACTAGCAGGTGTCAAATTTCCAAATGTAATAAAAGACAAATAGCAGAAATTGTATGGAAAAAGTCCTTTGTATTGAAAATTCAATGCATATTAACAAAACTGCAGTGTGGTACAATAAAAAAATTGTCATCATTTTCAGGTGAAAACTGCCTGTCGTATGGTCTGTAATAGATGAGATCAGCCAAACAAATTACACTGAAAACATCCTCTAACTCTTCAATGCAGAATGCATTCAGATGATCATTGAAATGCATGGTACGAACTTCAGTTGCCAAAAGAAACACTTCTTCCTCTTTGATGATGATATTGATAATCTTCTTAAACACAGGCATTTCATTTTTAACACTAGCACAAACGATTATTCCTTTCTGATACTCAGTTCCATAGACTTTTACCCAGGAAGTTGTGGACACACTAGACACATTCAAAGTTGTGGAACTCAAGGCAACACTGCCCTCCAAATTGCTAGTCAAGACATGTTTAACTGGGCCAAACTGTAATCTTTTGAAGTAAAAATTCTCCCAATGAAAAGCCAACTGATGCTGATGTTTCTTTACTAAAGTTTTGGTTACGTTTTTAAAACTTTTCACAGACCTAATCTGCAGGCCTACCCAAAATTGCAAACCTGGCGCCGCTACTGTTATAAGGATACGTTATTTCAAATGAATGGGTAGTTGCTCAACTAATAGAAATATTCAACTGTCTTCTTATTGCATTCGTTACCCTAACGAATGCTAACACTAAATAATAGCTAGATAATTAGCTTTATCTATCATGGCACAGATGTTGCTAGTGTCCGTATTATTTAGCGTTAGCATAAAAAACAGAGCAATAAACAGCGGTACTACAGAGGCCTTTTGTGGCCATGGTACGCGTGTTTTAATACAACACATTCTAGCATTAATAATGTCCATGCATTCTCTGGCTCTGTGCGGTACGTGCCATTAGAGGTCTACTGTTAACTCAAAGCAAACAGAGAAAGAACCGAATTTTATTCCACACGCGGTAGTGTAAAGGCTGATACGTTAATAAAGTGAAATAAAAGCATGTTGTGGAGGCACGCACAGAGCTGAAACGCATCGCCCGCTCCATTGGCCTCATGGGAAGACTATGTGTGGCTTTGTATCGATATTATTATAGATCCATGATCTGTATACAACATGCAGCCAGCGCTCCTTGAAGTTAATGTTTGTAAAGCTAGGATTGGAAATTTACCAATGTACCTAATTTATAAAAATTTAAACTGCACATTTTATTTTACATTGTGGAATAGGCATACTTTTCTACTTTTCTTATAACCTGGCCTTTACAACTATTATGAGGTGTATGACGTCTTATAAACTGATTAGCTCAGTTGGTAGAGCATTGGCCTTCAGGCCTGAAGGTCGGGGGTTCAATTCCCACCTCTACACATTCTCCACCGACCTCCCACTGATGACTGCTGTCGTTGTGTCCTTGGGCAAGACACTTCTCTCTGCTCACACTCAGTGAGCAGCCGTCCTCCTGTGGACTCACCACCTGCAGAGGGTCAGTGAGGGCTGGTGCTATGAGACTTGGGTGGCATCTCTGACTGCCACCCCCCTGACCCAGAAATGGATTAAAGGGTAGAAAATGGATGGATGGATGGATGGATGAATATACAGAGTGGAAAAATGCTAAAACTAGGTATGTTCCTCCCCCTACATCGATCCATCCATCCATCCATTTTCTTCCGCTTTATCCGTTGCCGGGTCGCGGGGGCAGCAGTCTAAGAGACGCCCAGACTTCCCTATCCACACACACTTCCTCCTGCTCGTCCGGGGGGACCCCAAGGCGTTCCCAGGCCAGCTGAGAGACATAGTCCCTCCAGCGTGTCCTAGGTCTTCCCCGGGGCCTCCTCCCGGTAGGACGTGCCCGGAACACCTCCCCTGGGAGGCGTCCAGAAGGCATCGGGAACAGATGCCCGAGCCACCTCAACTGGTTCCTCTCGACGTGGAGAAGCAGGGGCTCTACTCCGAGCCGTGTGACTGAGCTCCTCACCTTATCTCTAAGGGAGCGCCCAGCCACTCTGCGGAGGAAGCTCATTTCGACCGCTTGTATTCGCGATCTCGTTCTTTCGGTCATTACCCAAATCTCATGACCATAGGTGAGGGAGGGAACGGAGATTGACCGGTAAATCGAGAGCTTTGCCTTTCGGCTCAGCTCTCTCTTCACCACGACGGTCCGATACAGTGAACGCATCACGCACCCCTGGCTGCGCCTAGAAATTCTGTCCATAAACACAGTGAACAGAACCGATGATAAAGGGCAGCCCTGGCGGAGGCCAACATGCACCGGAAACAGGTGCATGTTACTGCCGGCAATGTGAACACAGCTCTGGCTCCGGTCATACAGGGACCGGATGGCCCTCAGCAGAGGACCCCGAACCCCGTACTCCCGAAGAACCCCCCAAAGGACACCCCAGGGAACACGGTCGAACGCCTTCTCCAAATCCACAAAGCACACGTGGACTGGTTGGGTGAACTCCCATGAACCCTCGAGTATCCGATGGAGAGTATAGAGCTGGTCCAGTGTTCCGCGACCGGGACGAATACCACACTGCTCCTCCTGAATCCAAGATTCGACCATCGGCCGTAGCCTCCTCTCCAGTACCTTGGAGTAGACCTTACCGGGGAGGCTGAGGAGTGTGATCCCACGATAATTGGAACGCACCCTCCGGTCCCACTTCTTGTAGAGAGGGACCACCACCCCGGTCTGCCACTCCATTGGCACCGCCCCGATTGCCACGCAATGTTGCAGAGACGTGTCAGCCAAGACAGTCCTACAACATCCAGAGACTTTAGATAATCAGGACGGATCTCATCCACACCCGGAGCCTTGCCACCATGGAGTCATGGAGCAGCACAACGTCAACTGGTCTTCCTCGTAAGCCCCAGCAAAGCAAGTAAGCATTAGTAAGATTCTGGTGGCGCACGCACTTTCCTTTACACTCAAAAGATTCCACCAGCTGCAGCTTCTGGCTGAACATGCGTCTCAGCTCTCTCAAAGAGTCCCCTGCTCAGCGTCTTGGCTGAACATGCGCGTGCGTCGCATGTTCTCACAGCATCGCTCAAGATTACCCTGCTCAGCGTCTGGCTGAACATGCGCGTTCTCAGCTCGCTCAAAGATTACCCTTCTCAGCGTCTGGCTGAATCATGCGCGTTCTCAAGCTCGCTCAAAGATTCCCCTGCTCAGCGTCTGGCTGAACATGCGCGTGACGCGCATTGTTCTCAGCTCGCTCAAAGATTACCCTCTCAGCGTTTGGCTGAACAATCGCGTGCGCGCATGTTCTCAGCTCGCTCAAAGATTACCCTGCTCAGCGACTGGCTGAATATGAGTTGCCTTCTTAACAAATCTCAGCCGCTCAAAGATTCCCTTGCTGCAGCGTCTGGCTGAACCCGCTCGTTCTCAGCTCGCTCAAAGATTACCCTGGCTCAGCGTCTGCCGAACATGCCGTTGCGCGCATGTTCTCAGCTCGCATAAAGATTACACCTGCTCAGCGTCTGTCTGAACATTCGCGTGCGCGGCATGGTTCTCAGCTCGCTCATAGATTACCCCCTGCTCAGCGCAGTGGCGGCCCGGCCCAATAGAGGGCGCTAGGGCGCCGCCCCACCACTCACACTTGCCATGTTACCATTGAATAAAACGTCAAAAAAATAATAACATTAAAATATTATCGAAATGTATGTGTGTTTTATTTCAGATGTGAAAAATACTTTAATAGTTTAGCTGAGTTGGATTGATTAAGCTCATCAGTCGTTGTCTGTGTCGGACTGAGGACGTATTTCCCGCCTCAGGGCGCAAAAGATTGCGCCCTGAGCCGTCTTAAGGACCTCTCGTTTTAAAAGTTGTACAGCATGCGCGCTGAGCTAGCTCCATCATCGCAATGCAAGATGATAGACGTATTTGAAGGGGCGGCAACTGTGAGGGGACGTGTCGCCCTGAGGGGCTGGTTCGTGGCGGGATATCGCCCGCCGACTTTCTGTAACTTGTCACTGTCTGGGACGTCCGAAGTGTTATTACCAGATTTTGATTGACAGGTCACGCTGTGGGTATTGAGCTTTGCGACGCACGTAAACGAGACGCAAAAATGGCAGAGACCGCGAAAAAAGAATAATTATCAGTTAGTAGATCACTCAAAACGAATACTCGTTCTTGAGAAGAAGCTCATCCTCCAGGGATTGAAGCGATTTGAGGTTTAAGAGGCCTTGGACCTGATCAGCGCGGTATAAATATTACCCATTAGTCAGCGCAGTCCATGCGTTACCTGAGGTTGCAAGACGGTACACTCGTACTTCTTCCAGGACCTGGCTCAGCGCCAAAGCATGCTAGCAGCATGTAAGCGCGCTAATGGCTTTATTTTGCTTGACCAGTGCTCTCATGTTTCAAACATCAGGATCTTGACCCTGAAAGCAGTAGAAAGTGAACCCAGCATGGATCAAGACAGTAATGACTAGATTCTGGACGCACTGTTTAGAAAAAGGCGCAAAGATAGCATGATGGACAGTACTGGGTATCCACATGCCAAAATATGCCGCTGCAAATTAGCTCAGATTGGGGGAGATAGAATCTATTTCATCCCTAGCTGGATGAAGCTACAGGCTAAGGTGGGGAGGGGATCAGAAAGCACAATGAGAGGTTAAAAGAATAGGCACATCCTATCAAAGAATAAAAGACTGTGTCAAAATTCTGTGGTGCAATTTAAATCTAGTCATCATATTCATAGCCCCCCAAACGTAGAAAAATTCCACCAAGCCGCCATCTGTCTCAGCGTCTGGCTGAGTATGAGTTCTTCTCATATTCTCAACTTCGCTCAAAGTTTCCACTTGACTGCAGCGTCTGGCTGAACAGCGCACGTACTCGACTCGCTCAAAGATTACCCTGCTGCAGCGTCCATGCCTGAACATTGCCGTGCGCGCATGTTCTCAGCTGCTCAAAGATTCCGTCTGCTTCGCTGTCTGAATATGTGCGACGCTCTTATTCTCAGCTCGCTCGGCCCAAACAAACACGGGCCCCAGCCCCAGCCTGGCTGAGCGACCGCGCGAGAAGCCTCTCAATGCTCTCAGGCCCGCCAGTAGCCCCCTTTTTGGGGATATGTACGCGAGCAAGCACAGTGCTCAACAGCATCCCTCCCGGGCCTAGGGCGCCAAACATGCTCAATCAATAAACATGCTTAAATCTAATAAGTCTAACGCATTTTCCTCATGGGTCTCTCCAAGGTGAAAATGGAGCTATTCGCGAAAGTTCACCGTGTGTGAGACCCGGCTGCTGCGGCCCAGGCCACAGGCAGCTCTTCCCCGCGGCATCATCAAAACCAGCACACGCCCACATCCAGTCAACCAATAACCACCAGGACAGCAAGTATAACAGCCGTGAGAAGCCCACATCCCGGCCTTCAAGAAGTCTTGCACGCCTCCGCCGCCACCACCTCCTCCATTCTCATCCGAACGGGTGGCTCGCCTACTGCCTCTGCCGTCAACCAGTAGCCTATAGGTCCCCCGGGGGGGATGTACGCGAGCAAGCGCAGTGCTACATTAGGGCGCCCACTCAATCATGCCGTCTAACGCTGTTATTGAAATATAAAGAACACATCTCAAATCCCATCTCACATGAACACTGCAGCTATAACCTTGTTACTTAAACCAGACAAAGACCCAACTCAACCCACTAGTTACAGACCCCTCTCACTACTTAACACAGATTTTAAAAATCTATCACCAAAAGCACTTGCCTCCAGACTAGAAAAGGTTACTCCACTATTAATAAACCCTGACCAGACAGGATTCATCAAAAATAGAAATTCATCTGACAATCTTCGTAGATTATTCAATCTCATTAACATCTCACAACAATCAAATACCGATACGATCATAACTTCACTCGATGCAGAAAAGGCATTCGACAAGGTAAATTGGACATTTCTATTCTATACACTTCGGCAATTTGGCTTCGGGGAGTCATTCATCCACTGGATCAATGTACTATACACATCACCAAAGGCCACTTGTCACTACTAATGGTATTATCTCTTCCACATTCACACTGCATAGAGGGCACACGGCAAGGATGTCCACTCTCTCCCTCTCTCTTTGCTTTATTTTTAGAACCCCTTGCAACTGCAATACGGCAAACCAACAGCATAAAAGGAATCAACGTCTCAGGTACACAACACAAAATTAGTTTATACGCAGATGACATTCTCCTCTATCTACAAACTCCACAAGAATCACTACAAGAAACATTTAAAATAATTACCAACATACTCATCGATGTCAGACTATAGTATTAACTGGAATAAATCAATAATTCTCCCCCTTTCAGACAATGCTTGGGACTCAGTCAGCTCAGGATTCATTTCCTGAAGTGCACACTGGTAATATCAAGTATTTGGGTATAACCGTTTCCTCCAGGCTGACAGAGTTGTTTTCACTTAATCATAAACCCAATACTCAAAACAATAGAAGATGATCTGGAACGCTGGACCAATTTACCACTTACACTCATTGGACGAATAGCATCTGTTAAAATGAAAATACTCCCGAAACTAAATTATTTATTCTCTAACATCCCAGTAAACCCTCCCGACAAATGGTTCAATAAACTCAACTCCATGTGCACAAAGTTTTATTGGAAAAACAAAAAAGCTAGAATAAAACTCACCACTTTACAAAAAAACAAAGCTCAAGGCTGGACTAGAAGCGCCACATTTCATCCATACTTTCTGGCCAATCAATTACAGTATCTAGTTAAGTGGACAAAACCATCACACAACAATTACATGGATTCAATTGGAACAGTCATACTTCACTCACCTTCCTCTGGCAGATATACCTTCTTTAAATACAACACTGAAAAACACCCCTGTTTTAAAAAGCACAGTCATTTCATCTCAACTACTCTGACAGCCTGGTGGAAAACATTAAAACTAACTAACTCCTCCACATCACCCTGTAAATACACTCCCATATGGCACAATCCGGATTTTACAATTAATACAAAACCTCTTCACTACCACATGTGGGAACAAAAGGGCATCACTCACCTACGCCACTTATTCAAAAACAATAAATTCATAACATTCACGCAGCTCAGAGAACAATATCAACTTGACAGCAATAATATTTTTCAATACCTACAAATTAAATCTGTAATTAAAAATAAAATTAACATAAAATTATAACACATTAAACCCATCCCAACTATTCGAAAACATAAAGAACATTAAAGAAATTAAAAAACTCACCTCAAAATTATACCGACATTTCAACTCTGATACAATACATTTACCTACAGAAAAATGGAACATAGATCTTAATACAGAAACTCACACAGGAACACTGGACAGAAGCTTGTAAAAACATCTTTTCTATGACACCCAACACCAATCTGCAATTAATCCAATATAAAGTCATACACAGGTCACACATCACACAACACAGGATGCATAAAATGGGACTAGCAGATACAGCCATCTGTTCACAATGTACTATGGGGGCCACTGATACCTACCTACATGCACTTTGGGAATGCACTCCTGTATGCTTTTTGGAACACTATCACACAAGAACTCTCACACATCCTGAGCTGCAGAGTCCCTTACTTCCCTCGCTTTGTTTACTAGGTCTCACTTCAACAACAACAATACTGCCTAGACATAAGAACAGTCTACTCACATCCCTAACTGTCGCCAAGAAAATAATAATTAGTCATTTTGACATCAACCCCAATAATTTCTCAACATCAATTTAATCCCCAACACCCAACCACAAATTAATATACCAAAGAGACTAAAAGTGCCACTCACATTCTTATAAATCCTTCACATATAAACAGATGCACATACACAACTGCACACACATGCACGCATACATACACTCTCGCACACACTCTCCAAATAGATAAGTTAAAATCAGTTACTATTACTATTTATATATGAATTTAGGATCATTTATTTCCAAATATTTATTTATTTGTTTACTTACTTCCTCACGTTGCTGTTGTTGTTATTGTCATTATTGTTATTTAATTGTTATTATAATTGTTATTATAATTGTTATTATAATTAATATTATTTACATTTCCTCTCTCACTTAAATTGGATATCTGAACAAACTATACACATTAGATCCAAGATTACAATCAGGTACTGGAAAAGAGAGGAAAGAAGGAAAGAAAAAGAATATATATAACGTTGTGTTTATAAAATAAATGAACAAATCAAATATACATAACATAGAGAACAACAGGGCAGACAAGAAGTGGGCCCGATGTGGGGTATCTCCCACCTCATCGGCCCCACAAATTTCTTGTTTTTTTAATGCACCTCACAGGACTGACAAGAGGACAAGCAGGGCCTGTTGAGTGAGCCCGTCTCGCAGCACGCTCTGCTTTTCATTATTATTATGATTTGTTTGTTTATTTTTGTTAATATTAATTATTGATTTATTATTATTGTCATTTATTCTACTATTATTATTTTTCACCAAAGCCCAGCAAGATAAAATTAGCAATGGGTAATGATTGTGGCAATGACGATGATAATAGTGATAGCGATGATGATGTGTATATATATAAACCCCTTTTTTTTATTTTTTTATTTATTTTTTTTATTATTATTATTTTATTTATTTTTTGTAAAATATATAGATTCATTTGACCACATTCGACATAGCACCTATGCACCCCTGCATTGCATACACATTCACATACATATACAGAAACTCCGCAAACCAAGGCTGAACTGAAACAATAAAAAACGCAACCCGAATAATTTTATTTTATTTTTTTTACTCTCCCCCTCCCCCCCAACCCCTCCCACCTTAACACCTACTGTATTTGTAAACCGTATATATTAGATTTCGAATATAATTTTGTTTTATTTCTTTCTCTTATGTTTTCATTCTTGTAATTGTATTAAAATGTAATAAAGTTAATAATAAAAAAAAAAAAAAAAAAAAAAAAAAAAAAAAAAATCATGATTTATTTTGGGATGCATAATTTGGCAGTGTGTGCTGTATACAGGTAAGAATAAATATGATTATTTTGTTTATTCTTTTCTTCCCTGTCAGATGGAGAACTCTTGTGACTGTTGTGCTGGACGACAAAGAGATTGCTAAAAGAGTTTACCATCTCAACACAACTACAGAATTGATTGCAACAAGCACAAGCTTTTTAACAGACAAGGCCAATTTGCATTTGTCCAGAACCTTGACATGTACAGAATTTATCTAAATCAAACACACCGGAATATCAGGTTTGTAAAGTTCAATCTGTCATTGGTAATGTTATTATTTAATATTATAACCTCCTCTTTTATCTGTTCACTGATTTAGCTTCCTAAGAACCAGCCCTCGGGGTCATCTTTACTTGGATCTGTTGCTTCATCTTCAGTTGGCCAGTCAGAGGTATTGTTTTTATGTTTTGCATTACTGTAACTAATGATGAATCCTGAATAATTTTAATATTGTGAATAAGTTAATTTATTTTTGTAATACAACTTAAAATGTGAAGTAATATGTTATGGACTCATGACAAAGTGACTATTGCCAACCCTTTATTTATTTTAACTTGCATTATTATGCTCGTAAAAACCACAAATGCAGTCTTTGTCCTGACCCCGGCCTTGGTCCGGACTCAATTATTTCACCTGAATGGGATCAATAGGGATCAATAAATAGAATTGTGTTGAGCTGATGAACTCCTTTTTTGAGATCTCCTTGTCATCCATTTTCCATCGTCGATTCTCTTCATGATATTCAAATGTTTCAACATTCACCTGTATTCATGGAGTTAATTGTTTTTTGCAGAAAGAACCACAGTCAGGCAAGGATTGCTTGACAAAATTGTTGAAAGAAAAAGCCCCTCATTGCGTCTTTGAGTTGAATCATCTGGCAGTCTCTCCATTACGTCACAAAAGCTGCTAGTGAAAGTACCTGTGAGTCAAAATATTCATATCTGCACCAGTACACTCACTGCAGTCCAAAAGTCCGACTTCATTCCGAGCAGGGGCACACCACACTCCCTCCATCTCATGTAAGAAGGATGTCTTGAGGAAATGGGTGGAGTCCGGTGTGGCTCTGCTTGGTTGGAATGAAAACCTTTAACTAGGCCTGTCACAATAACAATTTTGATGGACAATGAATTGGTTCTCAAACAAAATACGATACATGATAAGTTTGAAACCTCATAATGCCCCTGATTCTAAAAAACAAAATAAGCAATTTTGACATTTGTCAATTTCATTGAAACTAATGTTATGAAAGTTAACCGCAGAATTAAGTCATTTGTTGTCATATTGAACCCTCATCGTCTCACATGGACATGGAAACATTTTCTCCACTTTTGTCAAATGTTAAGATGATAAATATTGATGTCCATAATATATTGTTTTATCCAACAATTATCAAACGATGAGTCTTATAGTAATTGAGACGGGCCTACAGTACCTGTAACTATAAAACCCTTTCTGGCTAGAGTTTGAATTGTGTACAATTCATCAGAAGCAAAACCATAAAAATCGTGGTAAATAAAGAATGTAATCAAATGTTTAAAAAAAAAAAGTCTCAACTTTTGACTTTTTGCTTTTGTTTTATAAAAGTAACACTTTTACATCATGAGTATCATAACGCAATTTATAGAATTTTGAATATGTCAGACCTTTGTTAATGCAGAGTTTAAGATGATATTACTGTATAGTATCTATATAAAAAATGTATCAGTCTGTGAATCATACTTTTGTCTGTTATTTTACTATCCCTCAACTGTTCTTTCTTTATTGTCTAGGAGCATTTCTATGACCCAGTTTCCCATTGTGGGTTTATTAAAATGAGGCTGAGGAACCTCTGCAGAAGTCTTCATGAAGATCAACGCTGATACTGGAAGAGAGCTGTAGTGTACCTGATCC
Source organism: Knipowitschia caucasica (assembly GCA_964034765.1). Lineage (NCBI taxonomy): Eukaryota > Metazoa > Chordata > Actinopteri > Gobiiformes > Gobiidae > Knipowitschia > Knipowitschia caucasica. The sequence continues at coordinate 9,669,410 of OZ035825.1, forward strand.
TGACATAGTATAACACGGCAGAGCAGGAGGCAGAGCAGGAGGCAGGGAAGGAGCCAGAGCAGGAGGCAGAGCAGGAGGCAGGGAAGGAGCCAGAGCAGGAGACAGGGCAGGAGGCAGAGCAGGAGGCAGAGCAGGAGGCAGGGCAGGAGGCAGAGCAGGAGGCAGAGCAGGAGGCAGAGCAGGAGACAGAGCAGGAGGCAGGGCAGGAGCCAGGGCAGGAGGCAGAGCAGGAGGCAGAGCAGGAGGCAGAGCAGGAGGCAGAGCAGGAGGCAGGGAAGGAGCCTGGGCAGGAGGCAGAGCAGGAGGCAGAGCAGGAGCCAGGGCAGGAGGCAGAGCAGGAGGCAGAGCAGGAGGCAGAGCAGGAGGCAGAGCAGGAGGCAGAGGCTACACTGGACATCTGCTCTTAAAAGGATGAAGCCCATCCCTGAGAACATCGCAACCATACAATGGGCATGGATAAAACAACTTTGGATATCAACACTAGGGGTGGGAACCTAAAGGTACCTCACGATACGATATGATACACGATACAAAGCTCACAATAACGATAATATCACGATAACGATAATATCACGATAACGATATTTTCGATAACGATTTTATCACGATATGACGATTATTGATATATTGGTCAGAAATATAAAATATGCCAATTTATGGCATAAATAAATAAATAAAACTCTTTATTTCATGATAAATAGAATGGAGATGCGTAATGTAGCCATATATTAAGTATTGATACCAATTTTTTTTTTTTAAATGTAAAAAAAAAAGAAGATATATATATTTTTTTTTCTTCAAAATTGATATCGACTTTGGTACTGATACTTGGCAAATGCATATCGATAATCAAATCGCGGGAGAAAGTCTCGCGATATATCGAAAAATCGATATATCGTCACACCCCTAATCAACACTGCAGGAAATCGTCTCTCATTAATGACCAACCGTAATTGGTAAACATTAGATATTCTTGACCAATAATTGTGTTCTCTAAATGTATCTTTGGACATTGCTATGCACTATGATAGTAACAAAAGAACTTGAAATGGAGATAGAAACTGCTCGGAAAATTTTGATTGAAAGTGTCAACCAATTTTTACAATTTGTCTCTATGAAAACTTAAAATAGCAGGGTTGGCTTTATTTGTCAAGATTATCATTCACTTGCTCATGATTCCAAGTGTGAAAATCTCAACAGTAACTTATTTTGACAATTCATATTTGCAGAACGAACTCATGAGTATGAATTGATTTTTTAGGGGACATCAGACCACTTTTTGAAATGCAAAATTATCTAATTCCAAGATACCGAATACTTGTATAAACGTTTTCATGCTGTTACGTATTGGTTTGTTTTACTGCTTTCAGCAAAACAAGAGTTTGTCATGTATCTTGATTCATTACAAATATGTTTTCAGATTTGTTGTTTTCTTTTGACAATTACGTTAATTTGTATGAATTATTGTTTAGCACAACTGAAATAATCTTCAGTTCAATGTCTGTTTTAGAATATTGTATTGTATAATAAATACATTTGAACTAAACAATTTAATGATCTTTTTCTGGAATGAAAAACACAAATGAAGCTCTTCGCGAAAGTTCACTGTGGTAGACCCGGCCACTGCTGCCAGATCTACAAGCCTGCTCATCCTCTACTCATTACACCAGCAAAACGCCCACATCTAATCCACCAATAACCACCAGGACAGCAAGTTAAAAGCCGGAGACGCCCACTTTCCCGGCCTTCTGAAGTTTGCAAACTTCTGAAGCCTGCAAGGTGCATGTCGCTAACGCACCTGTTCGCAAATGCATGCGTTGTTCTGGAGGGGTCGCTTCTGCTCACGTGTTGCTCGTGCGCGTGGCCCGGCTGTCCTCAGTCTGGCTGCTCGTGGTCTGCTCTCCTCCTCTGCGGGCTCTTCTGCGGGCTGCTCCGCGGGGCCCCTCCGCGGTTTCTGTGCTGCTCGTTCCTCGTGGTCTGCTGGTGCCGTGCGTGTCCCTGCCTCCGATTGGCGGTGCCGCGTTGTCCCGTTGCTTTCCCAAGTCTCCTGGCATGTGAGTACAGTGAGTGTGCCGACCGCGGACAGATTAATCCCGGAGTCTAGGCTGCAGGCGACTGGTTTTTGCCCTACGCAATTGACTGCAGGCGTCAGTTTTCGCCCCGTGCTTGGTTGCAGGCTCCGTTTTACACGTGTTGAGCTAACTGAGGGACAATGCATCTTAAATGGCATCAATCTCCAATGTCTGAGGGGTATAAGAGGAGCAATGTGCATTAATTCAGATTCATGTTCTGCCACTTGCAGTAAAACCACGTTGGAAAAAATGTGCAAAGACTACCCATCGTGCTCCAGACGGCACACACCATAACTCTTGCCACGGCGCCATTTTTTACAGCATTAATCTCATTACTCGCAGGTCACTTTTGTTAAATGAATGTATTTAAATTCGTCTATCTGCAGGAGGAAGGAGGGGCCATGCATTTAAATAGCTAGTTCACTAGTATTAAATTGGGTAACTAAACTGCAGTTGTTGCATTTTGAAAGTGCAGCAGAAAGAAAAAGGGCCCAATGTGAATCTGCAATGGGTTTGAAGTGGAGTTGGAGCTATGAACGCATGGAAAAGTGATCGTTCATGCGTATCTGCCATAACCAAAGCAGCAAGATGGCTCTAGGGGACGTCTGTTATTCGCATGGGAATGTTTCGGATTCGGGTTGATTTATTTCCTCAGGCTCTTAAACAACCGTGGGCATGGTTCTCTGACCGCCGCTGCTGCGGTCCCTGCTGCCGTTCCTACTGATGCCTGATCCCGCTGATGCCTGTTCCCGCTGCTGCCTGTTCCTGCTGCCTGCTCCTGCTGCTCCTACTACTACATGTGCCGCTGCTGCCTGTTCCTGCTGCCGCTCCTGCTGCTGCCTGTCCCTGCTGCCTGCTCCTGCTGCTCCTACTACTACATGTGCCGCTGCTGCTGTTCCTGCTGCCGCCTGTTCCTGCTGCCTGCTCCTGCTGCTCCTGCTACTACATGTGCCGCTGCTGCTGTTCCTGCCGCTGCTGCTCCGCGGGCTCCCGGGCGGCACCTGTCTCTACGGCTTGGCTCTTTCAGACACGTATGTAACCTGGCTCACGGAGACAAGCGGCGCACGCTGGCGTGTCACGTCTGTTGTTCGTATGAATCGCATTGTGCTGCTGCTGCTGCTAATGCTGCTTCTGCTGCTTCATACTGCTACCGCTATTGCTGCTACTGCTGCCGCTAATGCTGCTATTGCTGCCGCTGCTGCTTCATACTGCTACTGCTGCCGTGCTGCTGCTGCTTCTTTACTTTGACACCTCTCTTCACTTCGCATCTCTTTTACTGAAACACTAAACAGCTTCAACAATATTCTACTGCTGTGGCTTTGATACAGGATTATTGCTGTTATTGTCTACGGATGCTGCAACCGCTGCTGCTGCCTCATACTGCTGCTACTGCTGCTGCTTCATACTGCTACTGCTGCTCCTGCTGCTGGTTCATACTGCTGCTACTGCTGCTGCTTCATACTGCTACTGCTGCTCCTGCTAATGCTGCTTCTGCTGCTTCATACTGCTACCGTTACTGCTGCTACTGCTGCCGCTGCTGCTTCATACTGCTACTGCTGCCGTGCTGCTGCTGCTTCATGTACTTTGACATCTCTCTTCACTTCGCATCTCTTTTACTGAAACACTGAACAGCTACAATAATATTCTACTGCTCTGGCTTTGATACAGGATTATTGCTGTTATTATCTACGGATGCTGCAGCTGCTGCTGCCGCTACTGCTCCTGCTGCTTCATACTGCTACTGCGGCTGCTTCATACGGCTACTGCTGCTACTACTGCTGCTGCTGCTGCTTCATTTACTTTGCCATCTCTCTTCACTTGCATCTCTTTTACTGAAACACTGAACAGCTACAACAACATTCTACTGCTGTGGCTTAGGTACAGAATTATTACTGTTATTTTCTAAGGACGCTGCTGCTGCTGCTGCTACTGTCGCGGCTTGATACAGGACTATTTCCGTTATTATCTGAGGTTGCTGCTGCTACTGCTACTGCTACTGCTGCATCCCACTCTCTCAGAAGCTTATCCTGCTTCTAATGGACGCAGCCCGGCTGAGCATGCCGCGCTGCGCTGGACTCGCACCTATGCTCCCAGGGTCGCTTCGGCAGTCGTGCTTCATCTCTCTACTTAATCTTCTGATTCTATCAGATGCAGCTGGCCGAGTAGCTGCGCTGAGCCGTCAATCGGACTCCTAATCAAAGGCATCCATACCTGTATTCTTCACTCTTCTGATCGCAGGCTCCCCATCATGCTGCCCATTCCTGCAGCGGCGCTGAACTCGGCTCATCTCCCAAGTACATGTCCGCCCTCCTCGCAGCATCTTCCTGCTCTCCTTCTGTGGCTTCTCTGCGTAAGCGTTTCACCATTGCTCACTCAACCTTCATGCGGTCCGAGACACGGCTTTCCCGACCTTCCTACTATCCTGATTTCTACTCTCCAACCCAAGGTTTCAAGCGTAAGGGCGCCTGCAACATCAATGGCCCTCTCCGACATGTCTCTGCCCCTACAGGTCTCCGCTTCTACACGGACGCTGCCCCTTCCGTGGGTTTTGGGGGATTCTTCCAGGACCATTGGGTTGCCGGGCCGTGGCCGCTACTTCCACCGGAGCATCTCCTCTGCCCTACACGTGATATTCCCAGTGGTCGTGGCTGCGCGCTGTGGAATCACACGTGGCAGAGAAAGAGGATCTCTGTCACGTGTGATAATCTCGACGTAGTGGAAGCATTACACAAAGGTCGCTCTCTTTCACCCAACATAATGTCCCCTGACCATTTCAACCTCCGTCTCAAACATTCAAAAATCAAAGGAGCCTGCAATATAGTAATAGCTCGCTCGGACACATCTCTCTGCCCCTACAGGTCCATGATGCGTTACACTCGCCTCCGCTGCAAAAAGGAGATCTTAACGGACCTCTATTTGTCACTCCAGACATTCTTCCCATGACAGCAACCTGGTTCAGAGCTCAGCTAAGATCCCTACTGCTCCTCTGTAATTTGTCTCCCCAGCTCTACACAGCTCACTCCTTCAGGATAGGCGCTGCCACGCGCGCGGCCTCGCTGGGGCTCCCCCACACCTCTTTGCAACAGCTGGGGTGCTGGTCCTCTTCGGCTTTCTCCACCTACATCAGGCCAGACGCGTCCGCTATCCTGGCTGCACAACGTCTACTGACTTCCTCGTAAGCTCCCAGCAAAGCAATACAAAGCAAAGTAAGTGAACCAATAAGATTCTGGTGGCGGCACGCACTTCTTCAAAGATAACCCTGTTGCAGCGTCCGGTTGATCGTGATGCGAGCGCTCACGTCCCGGCGCTTAAAGATAACTCCACTGCAGCGTCTGGTACCGATCGTGATGCGAGCGCTCACGTCCCAGACAGCGTCCGGTTGATCGTGAAGCGAGCGCTCACGTCCCGGCGCTTAAAGACAACTCTGCTACAGCGTCTGGTATCGATCGTGATGCGAGCGCTCACGTCCCAGACAGCGTCCGGTTGATCGTGATGCGAGCGCTCACGTCCCGGCGCTTAAAGATAACTCTGCTACAGCGTCTGGTATCGATCGTGATGCGAGCGCTCACGTCCCAGGCAGCGTCCGGTTGATCGTGAAGCGAGCGCTCACGTCCCGGCGCTTAAAGACAACTCTGCTACAGCGTCTGGTATCGATCGTGATGCGAGCGCTCACGTCCCAGACAGCGTCCGGTTGATCGTGAAGCGAGCGCTCACGTCCCGTCGCTTAAAGACAACTCTGCTACAGCGTCTGGTATCGATCGTGATGCGAGCGCTCACGTCCCAGACAGCGTCCGGTTGATCGTGAAGCGAGTGCTCACGTCCCGGCGCTTAAAGACAACTCCGCTACAGCGTCTGGTATCGATCGTGATGCGAGCGCTCACGTCCCAGACAGCGTCCGGTTGATCGTGAAGCGAGCGCTCACGTCCCGGCGCGCAAAGATAACTCTGCCCGTTTTTGGGGATCATGCGCGCGAGCAAGCGCCGCACTCATCAGCATCTCTCCCGGGCCTAGGGCGCCAAACATACTCAATCAACAAACTTCTAACTGCATTTTCCCTCTTGGGTCTCTCCAAAGTGAAATGAAGCTCTTCGCGAAAGTTCACTGTGGTAGACCCGGCCACTGCTGCCAGATCTACAAGCCTGCTCATCCTCTACTCATTACACCAGCAAAACGCCCACATCTAATCCACCAATAACCACCAGGACAGCAAGTTAAAAGCCGGAGACGCCCACTTTCCCGGCCTTCTGAAGTTTGCAAAGCCTCCGCCGCCCCACCTCCTCCTTCTCTCATCGAAGCGTGCTTGCCTACTGCCTCTGCCGTCACCAGTGCCTAGGCCCCGGGGGGGGATCATGCGCGCGAGCAAGCGCCGCACTCATCAGCATCTCTCCCGGGCCTAGGGCGCCAAACATACTCAATCAACAAACTTCTAACTGCATTTTCCCTCTTGGGTCTCTCCAAAGTGAACATGCGTTATAATCAGCACAAATATGTGTTAAATAATTGGCACAAAAAATCATTTTAACACATCTGTGTGTTCAGTTAGGGACAACACACATGTGCTGATTACAACACAACTGCTGTGTTGGTGTATTTAACACATTAGTTGTGTTAATTGAATCTGTGTATGAGCTTGAGACCAATGTGTGTGAGCACTGCTGTCCAAGCTCAGCTCTGATTGGTCAGAACACCCACATGTTACTCTGGTCCTGGGAAGTAGAACCACTGTTCACCTACGGCACAAGACCAGGCATGCGCCAAGAGCACAGGCCATTGATTTGAAAAGGCAGGAGACCATCTGGACATGGTCCGGCAATCAAGGATATGTCAAATGTAGAGGACAAATTGCCCTGCGGGAATCAATACAAAATACCTTAAAAATATAAGCGGTGTCAGGGGGCCAAAGCTGAACGTGCTGTGGGGAGAATAAGGGCTAAAAAACTGGTAACTATAGTTGAATGCAGTGACGGGCCGTGCATTTCAGACCTGTGCCTGCAGTGATGTCCTAACCCAGCGATCTCCAACATTTTAGTGCCACAGACACACACACACACACACTGTGTGCCTCCTGTGTTAAAATGACAGGAGGCACGTCGCTGTAGTCTGTATACACACGAGTGACGCACTCGTGCACAGTATGTAACTTTCTCTCTCCCTGACAGTATCTGAGAACATGACCGAGTGCAACACGAGGGTTCAGGACCCAGTTTTGAGCATTAAAGTGGGAAAGTCCAAATACAATATAAGTATTGGATGGAGCTTTAATTCTGTTTTCTTACCCGTGGTGAGGCAGGACGCGGCGGCGCTGTGTCTTCTGCATTGCCTAGCTCCGCAGGTTAGCTTATAGACAAACTTATTCCCAGGGGCAAATATCCTGGCTCTGCTGGTCCTGGCTCTCCCAGTCACTCTGTCTCTGTTCTTCTTGAGAAAGGCGTTCTATTTAGTTACCAGCACAATATATTCACATTCTTCAGCTGTAGAGGGTTGAAAAACGATTACTAGTTGTTGTGCTACACATATTAGCATTTCTGTTTGTTTGTGTTTATCACATTAATGTGTCTTCACTTCTATGGGCTGCACCACAGAATATAATTGAGGTCTTGTGTATCCAATGAGGAGACACGCTTCCCCGGGGTCTGCTCGCAGGCCCTGAACTAGGAGACTTGACACTGATTGGTTAATTTCCAGTGTTCGTTTTCATTGCCTTTAAGCTAGCGCTGGCCAGCAATGTAGACTCTGAAGGCCTAGAGGCAGATTCTGGGACATAGCAACACATGAAGCTGAGCAATGATTGGATAAGAACTCTGTTAGACGCCAGACCTCCCAAATGTTGACCTGAAGTTGGAAGCTGCTCAACCAACGTAGTTTGTGGAAAAATAAACATAGAAAAAAATTATAAGTAGAAAAATTATACATCATATATATTATACAATATATATATATATATGTAATCATGTTTAGGCCAGCAGAGAAGGTATTGAGGGTCCGCCACTGGTTGAATGTTGTAAGGGTATAAATGGAAGTTGATGTTGTGGGATGAGATGATTTTGCCTAGAGAGAGCATAAAGAGTGAATGAGTCCGAGGTTGTGGCTGTAAAAACTAATTTAAAAGTCCTTATGAGTTTAAGGGGGACAATAATAATAATACATATTAGGATTAGGCAGTGTGAGGACAATTTCTTGTAACTCAAAGTAAGAGTGGACCTCTAAGTGCAGTGGTTCCCAAAGTGGGGGTTCTGAATCCCGGGGCGTCGCCAGATGCAGGGCCGGAGTGGGACAATTTTTTGGCCCGGGAATTTTGGGTCAGACCGGCCCTTCTGATAAAGTAGTCTATCAAAATAACTGAACTGCCTGCTGTTTTAAAATCCATAACAACCAGCAGGTGGCCTATAATCAAGTTTTGTTAATTACTAGAATAGTACTATTCAAATTATTCTTGTTAACCCCTTTTAAGCCGTGTTCAGACCGATCGCGATGGAGGCGAAAAAATCGCATCAAACGCCAGGCGTTTTTCGCTTGAATATTTGATGACACTCGCTTCTATCGCGGCGATTACTCGCTCTGTTCGCCTGAGGATTTTCGTCTTGATTTCGCCTCGCCGCGTCATCCAATAGGAGGAGCTTATGGCCAGTTGCCGGTTCCGGTTGTTGTTCAACTCAGCATGGCGGGCTTTGATTTTCTGGAACGAGTCACTATACTCTATTTAATGTGGAAAGCCGAACAGCGGCGGCAGCGACGCCGTCTCTGGGTCCACGATATCCTCCAGAGACGCTCCCAATATGGGGAGTACCACCATCTGCTCCAGGAGCTGCGCCTGGATGACGGTCGATTCCAGCGGTATTTCCGTGTGTCCAGGACCCAGTTTGAGGACCTGCTGTCCCGCGTTGGGGCTCGGATCACCGTCCGGGAGACCAACTACAGGCGCTCTATCTCCCCTGCAGAGCGCCTGTCCATCTGTCTTCGGTTAGTAAATCAAGCGGTTCTCAATAAATAAGATTCCAAATGTTATAATCCAAGTACTTTACATGTAAAGCCATTGTGCCACTGTTTAGCTTTTAGATTTATGCCAAACTAATCAGTTAGTTATGCCAAACTAGACACGATAAGCTCGTTTCAGGTGGGGGTTAGATAATTAATAGTCCATTAGGTTAGATAACTAAATGTTGCAACCGACTGTGATTAAGAAAATTGCAATAAACAGCCAAATAGCGCTATCTAGTGTTTCTTGTGTAGTACCACATTACCTGGGTTTGCAGAAGGGCCTTAATTATGATATTGCATTAGTAATGGTTGATAAAATCATTTTAAATACTTTATTTAAAGTAAATTACAAGTAAGTAGTATAACTTGGCAACAAAATCAATATCCTTTAGTAGAGTTAATAATTTTGCCCTGTGTTTTTCTTTTTTTATAGATATCTTGCCACTGGGGACTCCTACAGGACTATCGCATACAGTTTCCGGGTAGGTGTCTCCACTGTCAGCGGCATTGTCCCTCAGGTGGTGGCTGCTATCTGGCACTGTCTTGTGGAGGAGTTTATGGCTGTGCCCTCCACTGAAGACTGGCTGTCCATCGCTGCAGAGTTCCAAGACCGATGGAACTTCCCTCTGTGCTGTGGAGCAGTGGACGGCAAGCACGTCCGGATTGCAGCGCCCCCCAACTCAGGATCCCAGTTCTTCAACTACCAGGGGGATTTCTCTATTGTCCTCCTGGCTGTTGTGGACGCTCGGTACCGGTTCCGGGTGATCGATGTTGGGGGGTATGGGAGGACCAGTGATGGCGGCATTCTGTCCAATTCAGCTTTTGGTCAGGGTCTGCGGGCTGGCACACTCCATCTGCCTGCTGACCAACACCTGCCTGATGCTGAGCACAGAGGACCTCAGCCTCATGTATTTGTGGCTGATGAGGCGTTCCCGCTGAGGAGGAACATGATGCGACCTTTCCCTGGACGCGGACGTGGTGGCCTTCCCCCGGAGGAACGCGTCTTTAATTACCGCCTCTCCCGGGCCCGCCTTGTTGTGGAGGACGCCTTTGGCATCCTGACCGCACAGTGGAGGTGGTACCGACGCATCATTGAGGTGCGTCCTGAAGTGGTGGAGCAGTGTGTGAAGGCGACATGTGTGCTTCACAATTTCATGCGGGCTTCTGTGGGAGCTGAGGCACCTGCTGTGAGGGGTGCAGCAGCAGAAGAGGTACCACTGCAAGGTTTGGGCCGGGTAGCTGCCAACAACTCTTCCACAGAGGCAAGACGCGTGAGGGATGCTTTCAAAGAGTACTTCATGGCAGAGGGAGCAGTATCATGGCAGCCCACAGAATGATTTCCACCAGTCCTTCTCAGGACTAACAACGGCTTTTTTAAAAGCCACCCACAAACATAAAGAGCTTATTTCAAAACTTCAGCCCTATTGTACATTCTACTGTTTTAATGTAACTATATTGCAACAAAATGAACTGTGGACTGTATTTTTTGTTATGTTTTTCTTTGTGTTTGCAGGGACTTCATCCAAACTCAACGCACATTCTGTGAATTAAAGCTCATGTTATGTCCCAACTGATTTTACCTCCAAGGCAGCTGCAGTTCACATCCATCACATCATTCCTCTCCAATCAGTGAGTTATTCAATTAATACCTATAAATGCTGTGGATTTAATACAATCGCTTATGAATGTTTGTCTTTTTGTCATTATTTCTTTTTGCAGATATTCGACAGGACATGAACTCAAGTGGACATTCTGGAAAAAGATAAACACCTGATTTTGAATAGAAAGGAGGATCTTATGATATCTGTCCCTTTGTTAATGTTGTGGGTTTTTTTTTTGTGTGTGTATGCAATATTTTTTTAAGCGACTTTCATGTCCCTCCAACTCAATTCCGGTTACTTATGTGGCCCCTCTGAAAATTACAAGCACACCCCTGGTTTAAAATATGTTAAACTATATCATGGTCCTCTTCAGGGGGAGGGATCATTTTGTATATGCTGGGATGGTTTTACTACAATGTCTTGAGACAAGCCCCAAAGGAAAACCTTGTATTTCAGTCTGCCACAATAAATTACAACCAATGCATAAATGTACCTGGTTTGCAGATGCATGATTGAGTCATATTGTGATATTACAATGAATGTATGAAATATATTAGATATAAAATGTTTGCATGCAAGAAGACAAGTAGAATGACATTTTCTAGATTTATTTATAAAAAATAAAATAAAAATACAAAAATAAATAATATTGCGGCCTGACTTGTATGTCGAGAGACAGGGATAGAAAGGAACACTTCAACAATGAACAACTAGGAGAGGAGGAAGGAGAACTGGTCCTTCCCTGGAGAAACTGCCAACATCTATAAACTTTTATTTAAAATCTATTGGGCCGAATGTTCCAAATTGAGCACAACAGTGCAATTGTCAAATATGACTTTATTTATTTTTGTTTTTATGACCTCTAGGTCATAGAAGGACAGTCTCTCCAGGGAAGGAGCAAGACTCAGGAGGTAATACTCTATGTGGCTAAACTCCCGGGTGGCCGTTGGTGGAGGGACAGGGCGCTCTTTCAGGGCGAATAAAATGGCCTGCTCCACCGCCGTTGGCTCTGCCCGGGGTTGTGGCCGCCTCCTTTTTCCTGAAAAAAACAAAACAGTAACTAATTAAATTGGAACAAGACTTCAATGTCAAAATACTCACACACATATATATATATATATACAGTATATTACAATATCATGTGTTGGTGTGTTAATGTATAGCCTATTGCATGTGTGTTTTTTTTTTTGGTACTGTAACCTGTACACACCTATGGGAGTGGGTGTTGGTGCAGCAGCAGCAGGGGTTGAAGGACCAGGGACTGGAGACCTGGATGGGACAGGGACAGGATCTTCCTCCAGTGGGGATCCTGGCCTGCTCCCATCATCGTATTGCTCTGTCATGACAGTCAAATATGAAATTAGTCATACTTTACGGTGTACATTTCTCATGAAAGATTTTGCTGCATACCTTCAGTCTCTGATGCCTCCTGGTCCTGGGTGGGCTCTTCTGGGAGGTCCTCTGCTGCCTCCTCCACCTGGCCCATGTTGCTGGTGGTGGCACGAGGGGTGACATATGGGTCCAGGAAAGCAAGGACAGCAGAGAACCTCCACCTCCGCACCGCCCCTGCTGCTGACCCACTCCTCCTGTCCAACTCCTTCCTCCTCTCCTTCAGATATGTGTCCCGCAGACCTTTCCATTTTTTCTTGCACGCACTCTCTGAAAATGTATAGGATATAAATATAAATTGGCTTATGTTTGTGATTTATCTTCCACTTTTGACTGTGATGCTTCTCCCCAATTAAACGAGTACAAATTAAATTTGCATTAAAACGTGACATGCTCATTTCAATACTGCACATAATACAATATAAAACATTTGCATGTCCAAAAGTAACTTAATTTAGAGAATACGAAACGAAATAAGACACTCGTAAATAGCGACACATTTTGCGCGGGATACTAGCGCTACGCTAGTAGAGTGAAAATTATATATATAAAAATAAAAAAATTACCTGGCACCCCCGTCTCCTCGCTGACCCTTCTCCACGCTAGCTCCTTTCTATCCCTGTCTCTGTAGTGATAGTTGCTGGTGTCATACAACTCGGGCCGCTGGCACACAGCTACGATCAGTGAGTCCTCCATGTTGAATGAAAAGATGCTTCGTCTCCGCCGCGGTTCAATGCTACGTCACTGCTCGATTCAGTCCCTGATTGGTCAACGCCCCGCGAATTGACCAAAAAGTTCAGATTTTTTCAACTCGAGCGAGTAGGGCGGTGGAGGCGAAATGGCTCTAGGCGCGCGTCAAACGCCCCTTTCGCCACTTTCGTTCCGCTCTTTTCGTTCAAAACGCCCTGTTCGCCTCGCTCTACTCTCGTCATTCGCACCGCCGGCCTGTCATTCGCTCCTGAGCGCACCCGGCCATAGACATCTTCGCACGCTCATTTTCCACCACCTTTGGAGGAGTTTCCCACTTAGACCTTGGGGTTTCCAGCCCATACTCTCCACAGATGTTTCTGTACACTATGCCAGCCACTTGGTTATGGCGTTCCATGTAGGCCTTCCCTGCCAGCATCTTGCACCCTGCAGTTATGTGTTGGATCGTCTCAGGTGCCTCTTTGCACAACCGACACCTTGGGTCTTGTCTGGTGTGGTATATCTGGGCCTCTATCGCTCTGGTGCTCAGTGCCTGTTCCTGTGCAGCCATGATGAGTGCCTCTGTGCTGTCCTGTAGGCCAGCCCTTTCTAGCCATTGGTAGGACTTCTTGAGATCAGCCACTTCTGTTATGCTCCGGTGGTACATGCCGTGTAGGGGCTTGTTCTCCCATGATGGGCTCTCCTCCAGCACCTCCTCATCTCGCCACTGCCTGAGACATTCACTGAGTACGTCATCCGTTTTGGCCTTCTCCATGATGTAGTTATGGAGTTTGGATGTTTCGTCCTGGACAGTGGCTCTCACACTCACTAGTCCTCGGCCTCCTTCTTTACGGCTTACGTACAGTCTCAGGGTGCTGGATTTGGGATGGAACCCGCCATGCATGGTAAGGAGCTTTCGAGTTTTAACATCCGTGGTCTGAATCTCTTCCTTTGGCCACCTGATTATTCCTGCAGGGTATCTGATCACTGGCAGGGCGTAGCTGTTAATTGCCCGGGCCTTGTTCTTGCCATTGAGCCGGCTTCTTAGGACCTGCCTTACTCGCTGGAGGTATTTGGCAGTTGCCGCTTTCCTCGTCACCTGTTCGAGGTTGCCATTTGCCTGTGGTATACCGAGATACTTGTAACTGTCCTCAACGTCTGCTATTGTTCCCTCTGGGAGTGAGATCCCTTCTGTGTGGACTACCTTGCCTCTCCGAGTCACCATCCTGCTACATTTCTCGAGCCCGAATGACATCCCGATGTCATGGCTGTAGATCCTGGTTGTTTGGATCAGAGAGTCGATGTCTCTCTCGCTCTTGGCGTACAGCTTGATGTCATCCATGTAGAGGAGGTGACTGATCTTTGCTCCGTTCCTGAGGCGGTATCCATAGCCAGTCTGGTCAATTACTTGGCTTAGAGGGTTGAGGCCTATGCAGAACAGTAGTGGGGACAGAGCATCTCCTTGGTAGATACCACATTTGATGGTCACTTGTGCGAGCGGCTTGCCATTTGCCTCAAGGGTAGTCTTCCACATTCCCATCGAGTTTGCAACGAAGTCCCTTAGAGCCCTGTTGATATTGTACAACTTCAAGCATTCCATGATCCATGTGTGTGGCATTGAGTCGTAGGCTTTCTGGTAATCAATCCAGGCTGTGCACAGGTTGGTGTGTCGTGACCGGCAGTCTTGGGCGACTGTTCTGTCAACCAGGAGCTGGTGTTTGGCTCCTCTGGTGTCCCTACCAATGCCCTTCTGTGCTGTGCTCATGAATTGTTCCATATGCCCACTTATCTTAGCCGCAATGATGCCTGACATGAGCTTCCATGTTGTGGAGAGACAGGTTATTGGCCGGTAGTTGGAGGGGACTGCACCCTTGACAGGGTCCTTCATGATCAGGACCGTTCGCCCTTCGGTTAGCCATTCTGGGTGAGTCCCATCTCTCAGCAGCTGGTTCATTTGTGCTGCTAGGCGCTCATGGAGTGATGTGAGTGTCCTTAGCCAGTAGGCATGGACCATATCAGGGCCAGGTGCTGTCCAGTTTTTCATACCTGAGACTCTTTCTCGGATGTCTGCCTCTGTGATGGTAACTGAGTTCTGTTCTGGGAGGTGGCTGTGCTCCTCTCTCAGGGACACCAGCCATTGTGCACTTCTGTTATGTGCTGCATCCTTCTCCCATATGTTCCTCCAGAACTGTTCAGTTTCCAGCCTTGGTGGATCTGCTCCCCTGTTGTTACCCTGCCACTGAGCGTACACCTTCGCAGGTTGTGTTGCGAACAGCCTGTTCACCCTTCTGGCTTCATTCTCTTTAGTGTACCTCTGTAGGCGGCTGGCCAGGGCTTGGAGCCTTTGTTTGGCAGTTTCGAGTGCTTCAGGTATGGTCATCTGGCTGTACTTTCTGGGTACTGGTCTTTTCATTGCACCTCTCTGCTCTTATAGCCAAGCATCTCTAGGATCACTGCTGCTGAAGTGTATATCAGCTCATTGGTTTCAGTGATTGTGGTGGTAGGTATTGCCCTCACTGCTGCATTCACGCTTTCTATGAGATCCTTAGGTGGTACTTCACACAACCGCTGTAACCGGTGTCTTTGCCCTGTGCCCATTCTAGCCATGATCTTAGCTTTCAGGTCAGTCGCTGCCTCGTTCAGCGTTATCGGTTCCATTGGGGCTATGTACCCAATATCTGGTTGGGGAGTTGCAGTTGGTGGGATCTCCCCTCTGACCTCGGCAACTGTGGCATCATATATGTGTTGTACTTCATCAATCTCAAGCTGTGATAGCAGTTGCCGTTTGTGGATGTTGGAGCATTGAGCTACCAGTTGTTTCGGGGTCAACTGTGACTGTGGGTTTCGAAGTAACCATTCAGCCCACATTCTCTGCATGTAACCTCTTTGGCCAGGGTTACTCGAGTAGTAGCATTCCAACAGAGCCCTGTTATCGCATCTCGTCCACTTTCGCCTTGTTCCAGTAGCCCACTTTTCATCAAGGTGCTCTGGTTCCCCAGCACCTGACGCAGACCTTGTTTGGCCGGGCGACGGCTGATCCGGCATCTCATTGCTTATTTGTACCTTCATGGTTATGAGTTAGGCAGTAGCATTAAGGGTCTTGCCCAAGGACCCTCACTGGATGTTGGTGTTAATGTGCTCCCGGTGGGATTCGAACCCTGGCCTCCCAGGTCCCAGTCCTGTGCCCTACCAACTGAGCTATCCAGCTGCTAATATATATATATATATATATATATATATATATATATATATATATATATATATATATATATTTATATATATATTAGGGCTGTCAAACGATTACATTTTTTTGTTGATTAATCGCACAGAAATGGTGAGTTAACTCACGATTAATCGCATTTTTAACATTTGTTGTAGAATTAAAATGTTGTATACTAATGATTTTCAGTAGGTGTTTGAATACCATGTCTTTGTGCAATATTAAGCCTAGATTTAGTGGAATTCAGAGAAGGACCACGGACAAGGCCTGACACACTAAAAAACACATGTGTGGCAATTTTGACCTATGGAACCCCCGCAGCCCCCCGCAGCAGCTGCGTTTGTCTAAGTCCCACACAGGCGCTGCACGGGTGGGGGCATTGTTTGCTAAAGCTGATATGGAAGACCAAAACCAAGACCAAAATCCAGACCAGAGACCAGACCCGGAATCCAGTCTCAGACCATATGACGTCATCGGACGTCCTGATAAAACTGTTGGCTTGAGTTCTGGGGCTCAGTCAGCTCAGGGCCAGCGAGGGACACAGAGAGCAGGCATAAGTTTAGGAGCTTGTTGAATTTCTGTATCTGATTGTAAAGATAAATTAAATACAGATGTTAAACTTGGAACCTTTTGTCTTACTTCTGCATCAACTTTGAACACGTCTGTCAAGGGTATTAAAGACAACAGTTGGTGAATCCCCGACGTGATTGGTGCAGGAGCAGGACAGAGATGAGCTCAGATATAGACTGGGTCCGTGGGCCTGGAAAATTCTCTCTTCTCTTCGAAAAAGTTGCTTCAAAAGAGGTAAGCAGATCATACTTTTGAAAATCTGCACATTGTTTTAAATGGAAGAGAGAGAGAATTCGGCTCGACGGACTGCAGCGTGGACAGACCGCCGTGATGGGCGTTCTATCGGACGCGATAGAACAATAGTCAGATTTAGACGTTTTTAGCCTTGGGGAAAAAATGGGTCCCCTCTAAAACAAACAGAACATAGATGAGAAAGTCCACAAGAGTTTTTAGAAGTGCAGAAGAGGCACACCTTCTTAAAGTGCAGAGAGGCACAAGAGTATAGTGAAAATAGGAATAGAATTAGAAATAGGGACAGCTTTAGGGTCAGAACAGGATAATAAAAACCTTCCATATCCCCCGGGGGGCGGGAAAAGGGTACATTTAATTTAAACAAAAAAAGAGTATTTAAAATGTGGATTCTGACTATTGAAATATAATGATCTGATTAATGAGGAAAAAAAGGAGCCACTTGGCTGTAGATACGAGTTTTCATGTGGAGAAATGACCAGAATGATCAGTTATGGGAATTCTCTTGTATTGCGATGTAATGTTTCAATAGTTACAGAGGTATTACGAAAAAGATCCGGCTGTACCTAGTGATGCATTCGTCATGTAAGCAAATTGTAATGTTTTCCATTACTGACGTATTTAAATAAGTGAAAAGTGTCGTTTGACGTGAGAGAACTCTCACCACTGATAAAACATTGTCACGATAAGAAACGAGGAAAATGTAGCAAATTTTAAAGGGGATGTTCATGAATTTGGTGTATTTTAGTCGTACATGTACTCCTCTGTTTGAGAAGCCACAAAGCCCCTCCTTCTCCTTCCTTCTCCCTCCTGGCTCCATCTCTGAAAAATGCTTGAGGCATACAGGCCACTCAGCCCCTCCCCTCCCTCTTTCTGTCTGCTCTCTCTCTCTCTCTCCCTCTCTCCAGTTAAGAAAGAGGCATACCAAATATTTTTTTGTAGAAAATTACATTTATACACACGATAATGTTACTGTCATGGAGTCATATGATCACAGAACTTTGAGTTAGATTATAAAGAGGCATTATTTTATTCTTTTGACCATCTCCAAACGTCTAGACAAGTTATTAAACATGTTTCCCAACGTTTTGGTGATATAAAATTTAAACTGATCTTAAAGAACAGTATACTTTTGGAAAAATAGGGCTTAGGATAGCAGTTGAATGCAGATTTGGTTTTCAGAATTTAATGTTTAAAATGTTAATATTAATTATTTCATAGGTTTATTTAGATTCGTAATTAATCATTGGTTTTGTATTGTATTAACACACTTGTTTGTGTTTCTTGTTTGTCTGTTTTTTTTCTGAGAAAACTTCTGTCTGTTTCATTGGCCGATCGCCAAAATCGTCCCTGCCACAAACCACAACCGAGCAGCATCATCATCATCAGCTGCAGCAGTATTGGCTGCAGCAACAGCAGCATCATCATCATCATCAGCTGCAGCAGTATCGGCTGCAGCAACAGCAGCATCATCATCATCATCAGCTGCAGCAGTATCGGCTGCAGCAACAGCAGCATCATCATCATCATCAGCTGCAGCAGTATCGGCTGCAGCAACAGCAGCATCATCATCATCATCTGCAGCAAAGTAAAGGCCACAGACTTTTGCACAAACTGGGTGAAGTTATGTGCAGGAAGAGGAACGGTGTGTGAGCCGAGCAGAAGAGCACGACAACACATTTGTGTGCGTCAAAAATGAGACAAAGAAGACATGAAAGAAAAAGACATTGCAAGGAGAAGAAAAAGATTGAAAGAAGAAGAAAGTGATTGAAAAGAAGAAGAAAGACAGTATGAGAAAAAGTTATCGGAAGAAAAAAGAAAGTGATTGTTGAAAGAAGAAGAAAAAAAGGCATTGAGGCAAAGACATTGAACACTTTGAGACAAAGACATTGGACACTTTGAGACAAAAGACATTGAAAGACGCCATGAGTAAAAGAAAGAGACATTAACGGACATTTGAGGAAGACGTGGCTGGGCAAATGAAACAGACAGAAGGTATTGTATACAGACATGCAACAACGCACAGAGACATATAGGACATTTAGGTCATATTTACACATTTAGGTCAAATGTTCAAAACACTACATTTAACTGCATGAATGATTACAAGACAATCGTCAAAATTATTAGACTCTTACTTTAGAATGAGACACAAGAAGATTAGAACAGCAGTATATTTGTGCATGATTTAGATGAGTTCTATTATTAAAACTATTATTGTTATTTAAAGTTATAGACGCAGAGAAGTTTAGAATTATTGATTTTGACTGCATGATCTTGGTAATACGGATATTTAACGTAATTTTTTCAACCTCTGAACCGTGGCTCGTTAATCATTTAAAAACAATCACATGCACAGTTGAAACTGGTGCTAGAAAGAGAACTGCAGCGTTTAATGGACGCTGCATTTGGTACAAAATGGTTTGTTCAGACAATTAAAGTTTGAAAAATGATTTAAAGCATTTCTAAATTTTGGCTAAAGGTGATATTGGATTATTTCTGATAGCACATTGACGCACCACGGTCCACTGGTTGAAAACACAGATGTAGAGACATTTTATGAAATCTTTTATGACATGTTTCTCTTCCAAATAGCTAAATTAGAAACAATTAGGAAAACTATGTCTTTGATATAACTGTTGGCAGTTTATCTGAGACATGATTCGTGCAAGTACGTTAGTACACGTACAATTATAGTCCTTTCTCCACATGAACGTGAAACAAAGGTGAAGTATTAAAGTTTGAGACTAATTTACATTTTTAATGAATCCGAACTGGCTTTACTGAAAAAAAAAAAAAAGGGAAAAACATTTTTAGCGCGTGCACGAGTTTTTGAGTAACAACGAGAGCTCATTAAAAATATAGGGGACACAGTCTGTGAGAAGCCCGAGTAAAGACCACGTGGTTTAAACACTAAAGTTTGAAATGGATCCTTGTAGGAAAAATCTCTTGAAGCTCTGCATGTTCTGCAGGCTCTGAAAGTTGCAACAATAAAATAGCTCATTTTAGCTCATTTTAATTGTAATTGGACATGGAAAAATATAACAAAGTTAAAATTACAGGCCTCCTGTGTTGTCTATATGTTTGTGTATGTTATATGTTTGTGTATGTTATATGTTTGGGTATGTTATATGTTTGTGCGTCATGTCAAGTACACTACGTTGACCTTAACAAACTCTGGACCAATATACTAACGTGGGGTGTCGGTGTGTTATGAGTGTGTTGTGAGTGTGTTGTGAGTGTGTTGTGAAATGAGGAGTGAACGAGGAGTGCTGAACGGATCATGGAATAACAAATGTTTTTCTGTAATGTTTTAATGTGATCATGGAATAATTATTTTTTGTCAACAGCATACGGTGTAAGTACTAGAGATTCAAAGATAACAAGCTTTATTGAACAGGTGTAAAAGTGAGAGTACTCTGGGATGAGTACTCTGAGAAAGTACTCTGCGGAAAGTACTCTGAGATGAAATACCTTGCTGAAGGTACTGGGAGTCCCTCCCTTTGCTGTTTATCCTGACAGTGATTCGGTCCAACCGCAGTGAGCGGTCATTGGGCGGAGGACAACTTTGGTTGGTAACTCACATTTAGGGGAGTATAAAATTAGAAACATACATATTGTTAAGTCTGTATTTGGCTACAGCCTCTGCCCTGATGTCACACACCGTCTGTCAATGCAGTTATGTTTTGCCCAATTGGAAAAGATTGACAGGCTGCACCATGCGAAGAGAGGGAAGTGGGCATTTCTTGTGTTCTAATGTTTCTTTTTCAGATGAAAGATAAACTGCACCTGCTTCAGGGATGACAGTAGTACGGATCATAAAGGAAATGAGCCTCTACTTTGGCACCAAAGCCCACAATACGAATTGAGGACGATCCGGGAGAAACAACTGGAGAATGATGGGAACAGTAATCTACACACACACACAGACGCATGTTTTACACTTGGCCCATGACCAAGAGCGGGAGTATGGTTATGTTATTGTCATAGGTGGTCATGGTCCTTAACCTTCTAAATCATTAGAAAGAAGTGTAAAACATATATTTACAAGAACAAATAAATAATAGAAAGGGCAGCCTAAAAGCAAAATGGGAAAATTATTAAATAATTTTCGGAGTTGCAAAAAATAAAATAAAATTCTTTATTTGTCCCATAGGGGGTCATTCTAAATTTAGTGTTGTGCAAATTCAAAAGGAGAAATAATAGCGCTTATAATGCACACATCAAACAGATCTACTCTTTAAGATAATAGATCATATAATAATAATAATAGAATAGAATGAAATAGTCTGGAGCTATAATGTCATTGGATTCAAGGAGCTATAGGTTAAAATGTCGCTAAGAAGAGGTGTCAGAATAAACAATAGTAATAATAGTTAGACTAGTGAATAATCAAAATAGTTCTATTGTGGAAATAAGTATCAATAAGGTCAAATTGTTCTAATAACTAAAGTAAAAAGGAATCAAATAGAGTCAGATTTTAGATGCTTCTGTTTTCCACATCTGTAGGATCTAGTGCAGATAAGTTTGGGAGTAGTATTAAAATGCAGACATAGAACGACAGGCTTTAACAAAATTTTAAATATAAAAATAGCTCAAATATAACATTGCTCTTGACGCAGCCTCTGAGCTGCTCCATTGGAGAACAGGTCAAATGTTATTGTTTATTACAAACAGCTGATGTATTTACACATATTAAGTTTTGGACAACACTTTAAACAGTTATAAGCAGCGGACAGAAGCTGCTTTTGTTTATTGGGCGGCACGGTGGCTGAGTGGATAGCACTCTCGCCTCTCAGCAAGAAGGTCCTGGGTTCGAATCCCGGCCGGACCAGGGCCTTTCTGAGTGGAGTTTGCATGTTCTCCCCGTGCCTGCGTAGGTTTCCTCCGGGTACTCCGGTTTCCCCTACCACTAAAAATATGTACAATAGGTCTGGCATGCGCCTTCTGTACTGGCCCCGCTCCCATCTCTGTGTGGAGTGAGAGGACAAGTGCCCAAAAAATAACAATTGTAAACCGCTTTGTGACTCTGGTCTGTGAAAGGCGGTATATAAATAAAGCTTACTTACTTACTTACTTACTTAAATAATTAATTTCATAGCCATATAATCGTAGAGAACGTTTTTAAAATAGTTCTCTTCCTCCCGCTCCCTTTCAGGCAACTTGATTAGATTCATGTCTTTAATATTGGAGAACTACTGTGTTGTTTTTGGAATTGTCTGAAATACAATACATAAAATAGTGACTTGCAGAACAAGAACCAGCCAATGAAAAATCATCTATTGCCAATGCAATTGTTACCACTAGAACCACAACTGCGACAAATGCAATAAATGTTAAGTGTTCAGTCTGGCAGACAAAAAGGTTGACTTTTAGTCTGGGGGGGACTGAGCAACTGTTAAAATGGTTTAAAAAGATAAAGTATGAGTATTTCAGCGTTTTGGTAGATGTTAAATAGTAGAAAAAAGTAGAATTTGATCATTGTTCATAAACACACTTCAGCGTAAGAGTTAAAATGGTACCATACAATGTGATCCTTCTGATAGAGCAGCTAAACTGTTAGAATCAGAATTATTTTACAGCCATTGAAAGTGACAGAAGTCACAAATTGGAAATATGCTTTGGCTCAAGCTACAACCGAGCTTTGGAGTCACAATAGAGTAGAAATAGATAGATGCTTTCAAAAATAGAGATTATTTTTAGCCTGGGCTAATATCAAACGGTAAAAGGACCATTTCCTTCATAATATGTCCAAAAGTATTTACTTCAAAAGTAGATAAAGTTCATTACAGTTTATGCACAGTTTTATTAGATGCTTGTCAAATTCACTTGTTTCAAACATAAGTGAATGTTGACAATGCAAGGAGTTCATGAGTGTAGCTTAGATTAATGAGATGGATTATTGAGATAGATTAGAACCAACACAGATTCAAAAACATTTAAAAGCATTTTAATGTATTTGGGTATAGCACAAAAGTAGATAATTAGGTATTTTTGAGAATTTTAAGAGCTGTCGATTTGTCAGCACAGATTAGAGAATCAAATACCTTAGCTCCTGTAAGGATAATACCAATTTGATTAATGATGTACATTCATCCCAAACTGCCTGAGAGGAGGAAGTGACAGCATTTCCTGGTTCAACAAATGTATTTGGAAAAATGAGCAAAGCCCCACGTTGGGCACAAAGCCACTGTTAATGAAAGCAAAACCATAGTATAGAGGGATTTATTAGATAAAAACATTTCGAATGTGGTTGTGTGTTGTTTGTTTTCCCTGTATTAATTCTTCACAGATATCGAGCCAGAACTAAGACGTTGGCGATGATGGAAGATCTCCCCAATCCCGTCACCCAGAAGGGTTACTGAATAGAGTGGCCTTTTTAACTCATTCACCGCCATTGACGTCTATAGACGTCAATCGCTTTTTTTTTCGTTTTTTTCTTTCTATGGCTCGTCAAGGCTCTTGTGCATCCTGTGTCAACATTTCAGACCTGTAAACACTTTGGAACCGGTCCTGTAGGGGGCAGAGGTGACACTGTGGCCACATCCAGGGAGGGAGAAGGGGGCATGTGGTGCTGTGAGCAGCAAACAGCCAGAGGAGCAGCCATGATTACACAAAGCATCGCAGATCTGAAAAGCTCACGCAGCTAACGCTGTTTGAGAGCCTGTTCAGTCATCAAACGGATAAATATGAAGCAGCTAGATGCCACGATGCTATTTCTTCAGGTTTTAGTTAACCTCAGAGACTCCAGGATCCTCGAAGGCTTCTCCCTCCCTCCTCGTCCAGCGGCAGCAGCAGCAGCAGCGGCTCCTCCCCCCGTTGTCATGTGGTAAGTTGCTTTTCACTTCAACATGTTGCATTTACGAGGTTATTTCTCCCCTTTGTCTAATGTACTATCAGCCCCTCCAGGATTTGCGCGCAATTGTTGATTGATGAATGATTATTGCAGGGTAAAATGCTTGATTACGCGGGACATTTTTCCAAAAGTTTTTCTTGAGTTTGGAGGCGTGTGAATCTGGCATGCAGCATTAGCTGCCAGGGAGCTATGGATGATGTTACCGTGTGGTTTATAGAAGGGACAGGGGGAGGTAATCCATGGCAGACCGGTGAGCAGGTCCCATGATGAGCAACAAGTGTTAGATTTACCGCACCATGTGCATTCTGCTGTGGTGCGTCTCACTGTGGAGGGTGCGTCAGGAGCGCGCCCGCTGCTGCTTTGGAACAGGGGGAGAGACTCTCTCCCTGTTGCTCTGATCCCGGAGTCTGCGTGATTTTGCGTTCAAACATTGAGAGATTCTGGACGGAGTGATAGCAATCACTGGCTTATACTATAGTAAAAATAAACATAAAGTAACGTTTTTAGCGAATATTGAAGAGTTTTTTTTTTTATCTCAATGTCATAGCTGCTGAAGCCAAAACACTTGTTATAATGTGAAAATGTATGGTGATTTTATATTTTCCTTTGTGTTGTAGATTGTTGACCCCAGGACCCCAAAATGCTGCAGCAGAGCTTGATTTGGATCAGCAGCTGACTTCTGCAGCTCTTCATAACTGATGAACTGCTGGATCCTGGATCTTGTTGTTGAACAGACAAATCTGTATGCAGCACAATATTTCAGTGCACACACAGCGTCTCCCATTCAGCAGAGAAAATGCATGGACAGTGACAGTCTAGCAGCTAAAAACCTTTTTTGGTTTGACATTTCTCACTGGGTTTGTAAAAAAAAAACTAATCTGGAAATGTATTGGGAGTGCGGAGGAAGTAGATTCCACCCCACACTTCAGCAGAGTGTGGGGTCACCTAATTACTATTCTTTATAAACTAAAGTAAAATTGTTTCACAAAGTGTTCAGAAAGTGTTATTTTTACTGTATATTTGTATACAAGGTGTTTTTATTGTATACAAGTTGAATATTTTATGTGTACATAAGACAATCCTTTGAGTGTATTGTGTGTACACGTTTAATTTGTTTAAAAATAATTATACATTCAAAATACAATTCAAAGTATTGTTTCTGTTTTGTGTCATAGTAAGAAACTGTCATACATTGTAAAATATCAGTAAAGACAAAAAAAACCCACTTTTCTGCTTGAAAATGCACAAAATTTCACAAAAAGGCTGTTTTCTCCAAATCTTGGTCAGGAAACAGCATTTTGTGTGAAAGTTACCTATGTTGCACTCTCAATTGCTAAAAAACTAAAAGGGTTAGAAACTTACTTTTTTTTTTTTTAAATGAAAGCCAAGGGATAGAGCTTTCATTTGGTATGTTTCATACTTGTGTCAACCAAGGGCTCACATTTCTATGCGGTTCGGAAAAACACTAAAAATGTCCAAAATCTCTGGCAGTATGAGGGATGCTGCTTTTTAAATGGCTGGCAGTGAGAAAGCGGCCAAGAGAGGGATTGTTGTAGAATTAAAATGTTGTATACTAATGATTTTCAGTAGGTGTTTGAATACCATGTCTTTGTGCAATATTAAGCCTGGATTTAGTGGAATTCAGAGAAGGACCACGGACAAGGCCTGACACACTAAAAAACACATGTGTGGCAATTTTGACCTATGGAACCCCCGCAGCAGCTGCGTTTGTCTAAGGCCTGGACTCCACCGGGCGCATCTCCGTTGATGCGCGTTGGCTGCTGTCCGTCAGACGTCCGTAAAACGGACTAGTGGTCAAACCGGCTGCAGCAGCGCGCAACTCTGGCTGTGCGTTTATCAGCCTGCTTTGTTTTTGTAGGAGACACGTTTGGGCATTGTGTGAATGAATGAATGAATGGCTGATGGAGGAGTTATGTCGGCGTGCATGTGTGCGTGAGCGTGGGCGTGTGCGTGAGGGCGCCCGTGTGTGTCTGTGTGTGTGGTGGGAGGCGTGTGCGTGCATGTGTGTTTGGGTCTGTGACTGCAGCGTTTATTATGATCCAGCCTCTTCGTTTGTTTTCTACTTATTTAGCGCATGATACACTTTTATCGGAGCCAACTCGCCTCTCCGCGACTTTAGGCAACAGGCAGCCGCTATAGTTTTAAATAGAAGAAGCGGTGTGTGATGTGCATGAGCTGTGGCTATGATCAGTGCAAAGCACAGCATATTGAAGCATTGAGGACGTCGCGATGGATGAGGCAAAACTTATTGAAAGCAATTGGAAAAAGGGGAGAGAGAAAAGAACTCCAACATATCCAGTGTTGTGAGATCTGTCTCTCATAAGTGCAGCTGTGTGTGTGTGTGTGTGTGTGTGTCTGTGTGTGTGTGTGGGAGTGCGCGGCGGTGGGGAGAGAGCGCCTCGGAGGTAGACGGGACAGAGCGAGAGAAAAAAGAGCGAGGTGTATGTAAAGATTAGCGTATTAACATTACGCGAAAAATAAATGGTAGATTTACGATCAGGAAACAATTATTTAAATTAATACATGAAAAACATTACACACGTTTGTTAATAATCATTGTCATTAACAAATACTTATAACCAAGGACTACAGCATATATCAATACATGTTTAACAATGTTGTAAATATATTATTCCATTGCATTTTCAATGGAAAACGGACCCGACACGCGTCGACGGACGGAACAAATAGGATTGTTTCTATTTCGTCCGTTCACGTCTTTTGCACCCTCCGTTGACGGAGGGTCCGACGTGCGTTGGACGGACGCATGCGGAGGCAGTGGAGCCACTTCCATTCACCCCCATGGAGATAACGGAGACGGAGATGAAACGGACATGTTTGGACGGATCCGTCGTCCGTTTTACGCGCCCGGTGGAGTCGGGGCCTAAGTGCCATTTCATCAGTGATTGGTTGACAGCTTACAAGTTGCGCGTAATGCTTAATGTTAGCAGAGTATCAGATCGCAAATAAAACTAGGTGGCTCTGTGTTATGAGTGCGTAGGGGAAATGAGAAGCATGGTGAGCGAGTGGTGGGGGGCGGTGCCTAAACATTCAAACATTGGTAGAAACGGGGTATAGCGCCTTTAAAAAATAGACTGATTTTGGTGTTTCGTTGTCATTAAAATGCCAGTGCATAATACATGAATGTAAAACTGTTTTTTTTTTTTTTTTTTTATAAACCAAGTCATCCTATCCTAATTTCATGATTAAACATTAGGAGTAAAGTAGATTCTGGTGGATTTGCCTTTTACACCTTTGTCACAGTGGTTGGTTCTTCAGCGGCATCTGAACTTTGGATTGCTTGTTCTGGTTCATGGCTCGACTTCAGCCACTCCTTTTCTCTCTCTCCCCGTCCGCACTAATCTGTCGGTCCGCGAACAATAGTTCAAGGGGAGGCAAGTGGGATTATCTGCACTTATTGCATTGCGATAAGCACTTGGAATTCTGACATATTTGTCTATATTTACAACACTGTACTGGTATGTAGACTGGGACCGTTGCTGCCGCTTGCATGTGTTACTTTTGGTGTGTAATTTAGGGGGATGCATCAATGCATCAATGTATTCGCGATAATAGCAAGTTTAAATATATTCATATAGCCATTTTTTTTTAATAATAAAAGGCATTATCATGTGCGAACATTCAAATACGCGCAACCTCCCGATGCCATTCCTAGGTAAAGCCAAAACACAAGAAGATGGGCCCTTTGAAAATTGTGCAACGGAAATTAGGTCTGACATTCACTTTCACACTTTATCGTGTCATACCTCTCGTGTCTTTGGAGTCGGTGGATGCTCGTAGCTTCTTGCAGAAAACTTTCCTGAAACTGCTGCAGAAATAATCATTGCAGGCGTAGTAATGTAATTCTGATCAGCATTGTGTCTAGGGATGCACCGATCCGATACTGGTATCGATATCGGCGCCGATACCAGAAAAAATACTGGATCGGATATCTGCGTAGAGAGGCGCCGTGCTGCCGATCCATTTTCTTTTCTTTATTTTAAATAAATTATATATATTTTTTAATACATACCAGGTACCGCACAATGTCTTAAAATACATTGTGCATAATGTACATATACGTATAAAATGAATTAATTAAAAGTAATTTATCAGATCTCACGTACACGTCACTTCCTCGTGGCGCTCTACAACAACAACAACACAGCATGGAGCGCAGGAAAGAATCAGCGTTGTTCACGCGGCGGTAAACTAGCGAAATACAACACGACTAAGCACCACGAGAAACAGCATGGGGAGTTTTTGCATCGAAAGGAGATTACGTGAAAACAACGAGACACAGATGACACTGACGCAGCGTCACAAAAAGCTTTTCAGCAACAACCCGAAAGTGTTGGAGTTCATCAGTTTGGGCTCGCAGCCCCATAGACCATTTGGAACCCAGGTACATGCCGTCGCCAAATACATATCTGAAATCCAGTTAAAGCTACGGTACTATTATTTATTTACATTTTCATGCAGCGTGTTTTGTTTGTTGTAAGTGTTTTTTTATTCAAACACAGTTAATATAAGTACATTTATATTCAATAAATGTATAAGGTATAATACAGTGTTGGAATGTTTAATGTGAACATTGAGCAGCTCTTTATAGTTGCATTATTGCACATTTATGTTGAATCCATTTTTATCTGGAAAGTTTAGCGCTTTAGTTCATCCACTGCTTTTGCAGTTACTTGAACAAAGAGTTCAATTATTAAATACATTTTAGCATGATCATTTCCGGTATCGGTCAATATCGGTATCGGCAGATACCCATAGCTTCTCGGTATCGGTAGTAAAAAAGCTGGATCGGTGCATCTCTAATTGTGTCATATAGAGTGAGAGTATAATAATGTAACTTATATACATTGTGAAACTGGTCAATAAAACAAGAGTAAGTTATAAAAATGGACAGATGACCACAACGTTGCATTTGTCTTATTCATTAGCAATATTTTCTGACCATTATTGCGATTGTGAAACATTTGATTAACAA